>JAVGVS010000021.1:3810046-4294907 GCA_032718565.1 Distichodus sexfasciatus | reverse complement strand
AGATCAGCCTTTCACACGTCATTTTAGATTGGAACAAAGGTACGGTAGGAACTGAAGTTTCCCAGTATCTCTAGGATCTTCGCAAGTTAAGAACGCCTACATTCCCATTGGTTGCCGGTTGTTTACAGCCGAAACGGTTCATAACTAATTTGCATAAACTGAAGCTGTCCTCAACTTTTTTGGTGTTGTTGTCGGCCAAACTTTGACACTGGTCGCTTTTATCATTCATTTTGCTCTTGTCGCTTTTGTCAATAGAAAGTCAATTACTTCTGCCAATTTTACATCTTAAGTAGATCTTTTTATGAATGTAGCATAATGCACACATCACAACGACAATGCTAATAGTATATATTGTTTAGTCCAGGAACATACATATATATATACATATATATATATATATATATATATATATATATGTATATATATATGTATGTTCCTGGACTAAACAATATATACTATTAGCATTGTCGTTGTGATGTGTGCATTATGCTACATTCATAAAAAGATCTACTTAAGATGTAAAATTGGCAGAAGTAATTGACTTTCTATTGACAAAAGCGACAAGAGCAAAATGAATGATAAAAGCGACCAGTGTCAAAGTTTGGCCGACAACAACACCAAAAAAGTTGAGGACAGCTTCAGTTTATGCAAATTAGTTATGAACCGTTTCGGCTGTAAACAACCGGCAACCAATGGGAATGTAGGCGTTCTTAACTTGCGAAGATCCTAGAGATACTGGGAAACTTCAGTTCCTACCGTACCTTTGTTCCAATCTAAAATGACGTGTGAAAGGCTGATCTCAGCGATTGCAGGGCACCAATCAAAATACAGTTATACAGACTATTACTTTGCATATTGAATTATTATTGCACAATATATTTTTCAAATTTACTAAACTACAAAACTTTACATAATTTCCACAATTCTGTTCTTGGCTGTATATTTGGGTTTGATGCTTTTTGAGCATTTTTTAGCGATTTTACAGCTTTAGTAGCTCTTGCTGTGAACGTAGCATAAGAGTTATCTCATCTCAGGACATGCAATTGCAAACAAGGCTAATTAAGTTGCATGTTATACTACAACTTTATGTTGCTTTAAGGGCTCTAGGGGCAGGGTTTAAGGGATCCTTGATAAAGTTTAAGAAAAGATGGTTTGTTCTCAGAAATAGCAAAGAGTAAAAAGCTTCTCTTTATGCTTTTTTTTTTTTTTACATAATTGTTATGTATTCTGAAATTTATAAAATTACCTAAATCATTCTAGTTTTTATTACTTTATTACTTTTTAATGCAATATATAGCAAGTTTTTCTACATATTTTTTCTGCATGTGTTTCTGTGTTGAAGGGCTTAGAGCAGTAGAACGTCATTTTTACTCTCACTCTTTCTAAAGCGAGTGTTTAGCTTGACTCTGGAGGTGTCTCAGAGCCTATTAGAAAGCTTTTATAAAGCCTGTTCACTTTATTGGTCTGTCTCGGGCGGGCCTTGCTTTCCACGTTTCCCTTTTTTCTTTCTTCTTGTTCACTTTTAACAAGCAGGTCTTCTGTTAGCAAAGGATTATTAAGTGTTGGAGATTTTCCTCTGAAATTTGAGCCCTGGTCCTCAAGCATAAGATCATTACTACCACCATGAATCATTGTGAAGTAAGCCCACATCAGTGTCAGCTGCCCAGGTTGGCCTTTAGTCTGTTACTATGTGTGGTGTCACGTGACTCCACCTCGGTCAGTCTGCCACTACATTGGTGTGTGTTTCTATCATCATAAAGATGGATATATTCATTAGAAAATGAACACCAGCTCTAATAGTTGAGCATATTTACAGTATAATCCTTGTGAATGAACTATAAAGACAATAAACAAAATGAAACCAAATAATTGTTAATTAATTGTTATTGAGGTAAAATGTTCAGTTAATCCTGATATTGATCTGAGGTCACATCTCCCAGCCCTACATGTGAGTGTATGTAGCAACAAATGTAAACGTGGATGTCTCATATGCCCATCATCTTACTACACCCCATTTTGTTTGTAATTGTAACCTGTGTAAATTTCAGTGTGGAACATGATCAGGCTACAATGACAGAACTGCGCTGTCCACTCTACAAATGACATGGTCTTGTTTTTTTTGGTAAATGTTATTTGGATGGACCTAATGGATACTCTGAGATACTCCCTGGCTTTCTGGCAGTTTGTATGCCTCTGCAAGTCTCTACCTCAGACATCTGAGGCTCTGTTAGAATGAGCTCTGGCTCTGATTATAGACTCGGTTGTGGCTGAGTTATTGCATCATATCCTGTTCAAACCCATAGCTCTGAGCAAGGTTGTACGTTTAAGAAAGCTTTGATTATTTCAGTTCAAGCTCTAGGCTGTTTTCAAGGACTTTTGTTTTGCATTGTTACATAGCAAAAAGGTTTTTGTCCAGACTGATTGCTTTATTGTTGTTGTAGTGCCTTGTTTTCCCCCAACAGCAGCCTTAAGGCAGCCGGCATATCTTGTTTATCAAGGTGTGAAGTTTCCACGCCTTCATGTCTGCATTCTCAGCATTTCCCAGGTCACCTCGTGCTCCCGGCTTTTATGAGCGCTTCGTCAAGCCTTTCAGAGCTGCCTACACTGCCCCCCGTTTTTAATAGGGTTAAAACCCAGATGTTCACTCTGAGGCAAGGTTCTTTAGGTTGGACTTTAGAAAGAGACATGCCTAACTGCATGCTACAGGACTAAAGAGTATGTCAGAACAGGACATCACCGTCGGTTTTCACAACTTGCTTAATATAGTAGTATGTGGCTTGGGACACAGATTTATTTGCTCGTAAGACCACCTGAAGTCTTTTGTAGGAATTATGTTTGGCAAATTTGAGAAGTTAGTAAGGATTGAGTCTTCTCTTTTTCATTTGGTGGGTGTGTGCGTCATGCTGCAGTGTCATGGCTGTCTGCGTGGGGGATGACGTTCGGGAGAGGAGGCGGTAGTAGTGGGATTACAGACGCTGTGTCTTTAAGGGGGCCGGCGCGAGTGTCAAGAGCAGCGGACTACAGACTGGGAGAATGCGGTCAGAGCGACTCTACTGCCTGAGAGCTGCCAGACCTCAGACTCCGCTGTGACGGCCAGCCAGAATTAAGCACACATGTTAGGAGCTCTCCTTCAGGGGAGGAGCGAGGCTGAGGGCAGACGTATGTGTTCAGGGCCTGCCTTTACCAGACAGAGTAATCTGAGCTCTCTGGGTGCTTAGAGGAGCAGCCGCCATGAGCCTTCTACGCTAACATATCGACTCGCACGCTCAGAAATGGGGCCTAATTTGTTCCAGGCGTCATGGTTTATGATGGGGTATAGCA
This sequence comes from Distichodus sexfasciatus, assembly GCA_032718565.1. Lineage (NCBI taxonomy): Eukaryota > Metazoa > Chordata > Actinopteri > Characiformes > Distichodontidae > Distichodus > Distichodus sexfasciatus. The sequence continues at coordinate 4,291,586 of JAVGVS010000021.1, read as the reverse complement.
GCGATATACGTTGAGCTGTGGAACTTGAGATCTTTGAGATTTTTGTTTGTATTTTTAGAGAGATTTTTGTATTACAAATAGAGAATGAATCAAAACTGACAATCAGAACCACAAATCAACATATTCCTAACTATGTTGGTTAAATATACAGTTACATTTTTTATTATTTTTTATCAAATCAGTTACTAATTTCTCCACTGTGTGTTCATCTACTGCCTTAAATACATACAACTGCATGCATTGTCACGTGACTCCACCACGTCCAGTCTATCATTACATCTGTGTGTGTTTCTTTCAGTTATTTTAAAATCACAAAGATATGCACTCTTTCATTAGGAAAAATTCCTAGCTTTAATAGTAGCTAGAAGGACAGTGAACTATGATTCAAAAAACAAACAAAAAATCCAAAATCAATGTCTCATTAATCATAATCCAGTCAGTATGTTCAAGTAATCATGATGGTGATTCATGGTCATATCGTCCATCCCGTGTAGAAGTGAATCTGTGGTGACAGGTTGCCTTGTTTTTTATAAACCAGCTCTAAAAAAAAAAAGGTCCACTGTGCATTCCTGCCTCCAATTTGCTGGTCTCTGGCGGGAGAGGTGGAGAGAAACTAGGCTCTGAAGGAGAGATGTGCGAGTGTGGACTCACCTCACAGGAGGCCTTCTGTTTTTTTCTCTTTGTCAAGCAGTGTTTACGTTAACGGCTTCCCCTTCCATTATCGCTCGGTGCCATGTGCAGTGACGGCGGCGCCTGGCCTAAACTGCAAAGTGATCAAAGATCGGAAATGAAACGCTTCTAGAGTGTGTATTTTATGCTCAGCTTAATGGAGGGACCGGGGGACGCCTCGCTCGGCGGGATCAAACGAACAAACGTTTCTCAACTGCAGAAATCAAACCCTGAACATGTAAACAAGAGATTTGTATCACCGGCACACAACAAATGTCTGGAATGGCTGTGGAACGCCCGGGAGAAGGTGAAAGAACGGGAATGGGAATGTGTGTGTGCGTGCGTGCGTGCATGCGTATATATTTGGGGTGTAAAAGTTCCCCAAATTCATGATGCTGTTCATACCGTAGTATGAAAAAACACAGATCAGCCATAACGTTATGACAAGTTCATATTGTGATTTTTCGGCTCGGTTTCAGCAATGCTACACCCTTAGTTCGTATGTATGTACAGGTTTCGAGGTGATGGAAAAACTTAAGAACACATACAATTTTGACTTTTTTTTGTGGCTTTGTGACCAGTCCTCATAAGAAACATCCTCAAATATATTTGGTCTTAACCCACTGGCCAATGTGTCCTTTTCATTTTGTCCTTTATCTCAGCGTTATACTTGGTTTCAAGGAAAGAACTCTGTCTCTACGTTCTGTTAGTCTCATACAAAGAGCTTCAGAAGCTGCAGATGTTTTTCTTTGTGATGAAGGCAGGCATTAGGGCACCAGACCCCTGTGCTGCAATGATTGATTGTGGAACATTAGATGCTGCGTGCAGCAGAGAACAGAATCCATTCGACACAGAGGTCATTTCCTAATTAGCAGTGAGCCAGAGAGGTTTTATCCTGCCCACTTCCCCATCCCCCCCTCTCATTTACTCTTTCTTCCGTATTCCCGATTTCAATTTCTCTTCATTCCCTGTCTTTTTGCCAAGCTTGCTTTTCTTCTCGGTTGAAATCGGTGCCGCACGTTCAAAGCCTGCTGGTTCTTGGCTCCACTGCATTCTGGATATCAGTCAGTATATCATCCTGACGGTGCTGGACGTGTCACTGGTCCGTGCGTGTACACGAACGCCGCCTCCTGTCGTACGGCACTCCTGTCACGTCCCCTCTTCCCAGAGCCCACCATCCCAGGTGTTTGCACACCTCTATGGTCATGTCACGCTTCTCATACACTGAACTTTGCTTTATTACACATCCTGATACAATTTTCGTAGTTGGTTATTTATATCAATCCATTGCACTCGCCTCTGTTTCCAGCAAATTCTGGTCTGGTCAAATTTTAATCATTCTGTGATCTATTCGAGTAAATTCTGACTTACTGTATCGCTTGCACTCTCTTTAAATATGTCTAAATATTTTCAATTAGCACGTTGTTGGATCCATGTTTCTCCTTTCTGTTTATATTAGTACCGTGTATATGTTTTAAAAATATTTTTAACCTTTATTATCTTGGTGCTAACCACCAAAGCAAATTCCTTGTATGTGACAATGTACTTGGCAATAAATTTCATTCCGCTTCTATAAAATGTGTGGCTGCAGTAAGATTTGGTGTGTCTGGTCTAGAGCTGGGCGGTATGACCAAAAATCTTTATCACGGTATTTTTCAAAATTATATCAATTTTACGGTGTACGGTGGTATTTTTTTATGGTCTTTTTTTTTTTTTTTTTTTTTTTTTTAAGTATGACTCGGCGTTTACCACATTTAAATGGATGAAATGAATTATTGCATCTGACTGAACTTGCTTTTGCTTTTTCACCAGTGTTACCTGACGATCTGGAAGCTGACCGTAGTTTCATTCTCTAAGGCTACGTTCACACTGCCAGCCACATCGTTCAATTCCGATTTTTTGCTCAGATCGGATTTGTCTATCTTGACGGTTCACATTCATAACTACAAGTGACCTGTATCTGACTGTAATGTGAACGCATCGGTCCTCCGAAACGTCACGCATGCGCACATTGATGCGTTTTTACACGGGTCAACTGCGTCACAACTGCAGCAATAAAAAATGTCATATCTGTGGGACAACTCATGGCATTAAAAATGGAGGCGTTAGTAGCTCACGCATGTATCGCACTTTGCTCTGGAGGACAACAAGTAAATCAGCTGTACATGAGCAGGTCGAAAAGGAGAAAAAAAGTGAGTTAAATCCCCAACTTCTGGATCCTTCCACTGACTGTTTTCGCAGCTCTCCTCCATTTTTACCTTCCCGCGCTCCTGGGGCAGGCTGATGATGTCAGCACATGCATATAAGCAAAAAGCCACATGAATTCCGATCTGAGCGTTCACATTCAGGTCGCATGGCCGCGAATCGGATACGTATGAGATTTAGTACCACATATGAAAGTGACACAAATCTGATTTGAAAAGATCAGATTTGCGTGTCCACACAGCCCTGAAAAGATCAGATCTGTCACATTAAGGTAAAAAAAATCCGATTTCAGTCACTTCAGCATGGCAGTGTGAACGTAGCCAAAGACATATTTTTGGCAAAACTATGCTTTACACAACATATTTTCAACCATCCGAAGAGGTATTTAGACTTAGTAAAGTATCCATTGATTATTGGTTACACTTATATAATTACATTATATAATTGAAAAAATTCAATTGAAAATGAATAAATACTTAAGTTATGTGTCATTTTGAACCAATTTGATCTATAAAATGAGCTGCTCTTGGCCTTTCTGGAGGAGAACTACATTTCCCACAGTCCCCCGCGCGACCCTCGGAGCCGCGTCACAACAAAGCGTTCTGGAATAGACTATATATACGGCTGTATTGTGAGTAGAACGCTGGTTGTTGTGGTTATTTATCAGCTAAAATATGCGTTTTGTTTGTAATAAACGGGACGTTTGAACCAAACTGGAGCGCTTTAGCGAGTAATGGCTCACAAACGCAACACGCGTGTTCACTTCCCAAAAAAAATCATTTATGCGTTTTTACGCATTTACTTCTGTTTTTGTGCACGGATTATCTCACAAAAACGATCACATACAGAGGGATCAAGTCTTGTCTTGATCACGCTACTGAAAACGTTGTGAATCATCATTAATAAGCGTCCATGTGAAACACAAGCAGCACATGCTCTAGCGAGTGAAATGAATTAAACGAAGCTTCGATTCTAGAAAAATTGCAAAAATATTTGAATAACCGTTTCAGCTCTACTTGTGTCTAATTATTTTCAACTCCAGCGTCAGTTATATCTTCCGTTTCTGAACTTTCACGGTCCATGTTTAGCGGTGCAGCAGTGAAAAAAATCCCGCCCTTCAGCAGTTTCCAGCTGCGCCACTTTCCGAACGTTGTTTAGGCTATTTAAACCTGTATTGCGGTATAAGAAAAAATTATATCATAACAGTAATAAAAAACGGTTTTCGGTATGAACCGGTATACCGCCCAGCACTAGTCTGGTCTTTCCTCGCTGTGAGGCCTGAGGTGTTTGTGTTGAATCGAGGTGTGGGGCAGGCTCTGGTAATGGAACTCTAGGTGTGGAATGTGGTGTTTGAGTAAACAGCAGTGCGACTGCGGCGGCGCGGGCTTATTTTGACGGAGCAGAGGCCTCCGGCAGGCCTGTCTGGACCCGCAGATTGACTTTAAGAGGACCTGCACTGCTGAACACAGGAGCCTTTGTGCCTGGGGAATATACGTCTGAGACACACACACACGCACATGAACGCGGCTCAGGTTACAGTTCTCAGACATCCATGTTTCTGCCCCTCCCTTTGTTCCTGTTTCAATCTTTATCTCTTACTCACAGTCTGAGCGTCTGTTTTGGTCACGCTGTTCCGCCTGCCATGTATTTCAGCAAGATCATCAGTGCGATTTTGTAGCACTGTCGTGGGATATAAGCATGCATGTTTTAGCGTCTGTGTGATTGTGGTTTTGTTTTACTCTCGATATGTAGGAGGCTGACATCTCATTTAATAAATATCTGTACAAGATATTCATATTCATATAAGGGAGTAAAATTAAGACAGTTTCCATAGACAAAAATTCTTGTGAAGTTGTTGTGTGCAATCTTTAATATATATTTGCAAGGATGTGCTTATGAGATCAGTGTTAATCTACTGTATGTGGATGGTTATTAAAATTACACGCTAAAGTCTATTTCCCTGGCCTCTCCAGTCAGTTATGACAATATTCTTCAAAAACAGATTCATCTGTACACGCAGAGTTGTGGTGTTTAATCTGTATGATCGAGTGCAGAAATATTTTTACTGTCCAAAATATATTAATAGTAGGAGGAAAATGTTATCCTTTAAAGCGGGGATGTTCAACCGGTGGTCCGTGGCGGCAGTGAAGGTGGTCCGTGACATGCAATTCAGTTTCACTACAGAAATCACTTAAAAATCACTTTTTTATTTTTCAAAAATATTTCCTGATAATATTCCACTTATGCCTAAATCACACACACACACGGACACACTGCTTAGTCTGAATGGGGGTCCCTGGGACAGAACCAGTTGAAAACCCCTGCTTTAAAGCTTTATACTGGAACTAAATATTTTTTGTTCTTTTTATTATAAACAGTTAATAAATGCAGCAGAAACATCCCAAGACCCCAACTTTTCTGTGTAATGGTTGTTTTTAAAATCCGTCATTTGCCCGTTACATTCCTAGGTGGACAGAACCCAGACTACATGCTCCACGGTACGGGGGTGAAGCACGGCTCTGACCACAGGAGATCGCAGGCAAGTGACGGCTCCACCGTGGCCCCCGAGGACGCAGCTCGCTTCCTTAGCTGTTACTGCTCCGGCCACTGCCCAGAGGATGCCACCAACAACACCTGCGAGTGAGTCACCTGCATTAAAACCAGCCTCCTCACACGCATTTTTCTCCCGCTTGGTCTCTCTGCCATGAGGAGTGATTAAACCTGTCCCTGAGGAGATTGTGGGTGACGTCTGTGTGCGTGTGTGTGTTTGTGCAGAACCAACGGGCAGTGCTTTGCTATCATAGAGGAAGACGAGCATGGGGAGGAGATCCTCACCTCAGGCTGTATGAAATATGAGGGGTCCCACTTCCAGTGTAAGGTAAATCCACATGGAGGGACGCAAAACGACCATTTAAAATGCTTTGCAAATGCATCTTTACATTTGGATGACTTTTTATTTGTTATTTTAAGTTTTTTAATACTGAATCTCCTCACACTGTTCACTAGAAATGCTTAGTAATGCCAAGCTTGATCACATGAGCAACACCACCCAGTCATGCACCACATAAATATTCCACCAAGATGTGTCTACTAGGTCTGTGTTCCTGATCGAGTATGTATTACTCAGTGTTTTTGTTAACTTTGTTAACCTCAAAGTAGAGCTGGGCGATATGAACAAAAACATTATCACGATATTTTTTGTCATTTTGATCGATTTCAATAATTATCACGATATATTGTCATAATTGTGATTTTTTATGTTTTGTTTTTTTGGATTCTTATACAGACTGAATGAACAAGTTAAAATAATCAAACAATATTAAACAAATAATTTTCAACAAATTTCTACTTGAAGAGCCCTGAGAACTGGGGGAAAAAAATTGCCGCTGCCAAAGAACAGCTAAAGAGAGCTGTCAACACCTCACTTCCAGAGCGCTTTCTCAGTGCTTGTTGTTGCTAAGTTACGAAAAGCGTCATCTGGTGCTTTCACGTTCGTATTTTATTAGTTTTTTTCCCTATAAAGCGCTCAGTGTTGGGAAGGTTACTTTTAAAATGTATTCCACTACATATTACAGAATACATGCCCCAAAATGTAGTTTGTAACGTATTCCGTTAAGTTACTCGATGTGAGTAACGTATTCTGAATACTGTGGATTACTTAATATATTGTCATGCTTTTTACAACTACATGAATGTGGCAATCACATCCTGCAAATTCTTGTTTGTTTTTCTCTACCAATTGGCTGTTAAGCCCAAATCTCCCTGAATGGAGAATATATTTACTGTAGAGAAGCAAATTCGAACTTTCCGAGTAAGAAATGCATTCCTGCCCGGGCACTGCTGGCTCTCTTGTACTGGCTCCGGGTCCATTGTGTAACTGACGCCACCAACATTAACAGGACGCTTACATTAGAGCCTCTTATTGCGTGTTTTGTTTGGGTTTCCGGCAATGCATGGAATTACCAAAATTAGAGAGGGGATAGAGAGGGGATAGCCTAACATATGAATCAGGAAAAGACCGCCGTGTAATCCATTTATTTCAACAAAGTAACTGTATTCTAATTATCACCTATTTAAACGGTAACTGTAACGGAATACAGTTACTCATATTTTGTATTCCTTAATACGTAACGCCGGTACATGTATTCCATTACTCCCCAACACTGAAAGCGCTGCATTTTCATCGCCTTTTTTCACTCACCGCGGCATCTTTTCTAAGGGCCGCGACATACTCAACGCTACGTGACGGGTGCGCATGCACTTAATCTTGAGGACCCCAACAGGTGATAGTGTACACCATAAAAGCGTCCAGTCTGCCGTTAAGTGACAGAAGAAGAGGAAGAAGTAGAATGCGGCAGTGAGAGAAAACATTTCGCTGTGAAATGAGGAAGATAAAAAATTATTTGCATTCGGATGTTACAAAGGTGCAAAAAAAACGGCGAAACCGTTCAGCCGTGTTGACAGTAAACAACGATGCTGACGTCACGTGGCAAAACTTTAACATACAGCCGCCCCAATTTTTCAAGAGGTACTGCAGCTCTCATGAATTTATGACGACATGCTCAGCGGATGCGTCAAGAGAACGCTGAGAACGCGTGCCAGCCATGATGCGCGTGCAGAAGCGCTCTGAACGTTAAGTATATCTCGGCACGTGACCACTAATGTTTACCACGCGGCTTTTTTGTGTGTTATGGGCAAATTTGCATCACTGGGCGCGATTGGCTGTTGTGCTGGCGTTATGCCAAGCTACGTGATTGGCCAAAGATACTGTCTATCTCAACGCGCTGTCGCATAGTGGACAAACAAGTATGATCGAATTTTATAGCTTAGTTTATCATTGTTATCGTCATCACATTTTTCTCAATAAAATATCGAGATCGTTTTATCGCCCAGCACTACCTCAAAGACATTTTCTGTGTTTTACATTTGTCAAACTATCATCCTTCACATTCCATTCCATTGTGTGTTGAAAGTGGAAGCAATGTAGATACGCATGGTCTTTCTGTAGAGTGTGTGTGATGCAGACATGTTTTCTAATTGCAGGATTCACCTAACGCTCAGACGCGACGCACAATCGAGTGTTGCTCCACACACCTCTGCAACAAAGACTTGAAGCCTACCCTTCCTCCTCATGTTATCCCAGGTGAACTGGAGCTCAGTGCATGAACTATAGCTAGTAGACCCTCCAGGATTTCACAATCTCAACTATTAACGCAAATTTTGACATTGTTGTTTCCCGTAAAACGTTGAGCCATACGTCAGCGAACACACTTACGTTTAGAAGACGCAGGAAACGTTTGTGATAAAAACGCCTCACATTTATCTTCAACAATAAACAAAATAAATAATGGTTAATAAAAATTATAATGGTTTTGATCCCTTGATTTTAATTAATAGTTAAAGAATCATTATAAAGGGGGACAAAGTCGCAAAATGTCCCAGAACTTTGACTTGCTCCCGCAACTTAATTGCAACCAAATGCCTAAAAACACTGCAACTTTCATTGCAATTTTTTTGAAAAGCTGCCACAAAATCAAGCATTTAAGCCTTCAACAATCTCAAAAAACGCCTGGGAAATCCTGGAGGAACTGAACTAGGCTAAGGCTAATTTAAACTTTGGACTGATATCTTAAAAACAGGACTGAAACTGGATTATGTTGCAGAAACAGATTTACACCAGACTATTTTTATGTTTGTTTTTTAAGACATGGGGAATGTAACTCATATTGCTGTTGCTTGAAGCTGATATTGTTTAGATATGAGATATTGTGTTATAAATAGAAGTATATCATCATTTAGTGTGTCATTGACCCATAAGATTCCAGTTTTGGTATTAGCAAAGAAAAACTGGTATTGTTCCTATCCTAGGCTAATAGTCAAAGCTGTTCTGGGTTCTGATTCTGTTTTATTTGTATTTTAAGTATAATTATCTTTCTCTCTTTCTGCAGAACCCTTGTTTGGCAGTGCCCACTGGTTAGCCTTCCTCATCTCTGTGACGATCTGCTTTTTTGCTCTCATAGCCATCACAGTTGTGTGTTACTACAGGTGAGACATGTTAAATAAACACTGACGTGCCAACAAGCTTTACACGGCTCACGTTTAAGACGGACACACCTAGTGGGGTTGGAATGACTAGCACTGATAGTAGCAAAAGTTCAATAAATGCACGTCTGGTCCGAGGTGATAAGCAACAGTAGGTGTCATCTCTGAATGACACAGTAAAATAGGTGATCATGTTATTACCGAATGGCACTGTAAAACATACAGTAATGTCATGTGTGTGTTCAGGTATAAGCTGCAGACAGAGCGGGGACGCTACCAGAGAGACATAGAGCACGACGAGGCCTTCATCCCTGTCGGAGAGTCTCTCAAAGACCTCATCAGCCAATCCAGCACAGGCTCCGGCTCAGGGCTCCCCCTGCTGGTAGAAACTACACCCGATTGTTTTTTGCTCCCTTTGTTGCAGGCTGCTTTGTAACTCATGCTGCACAGATGTTGGTGATGCTAAAAACTTACAGAGGAAACAGACACAAACTTAACTGATTTACACTGTACATTACCTGTACATTCAGCTCGTGTTTTAATGCTGAAGGATATTGGGCCTCATTCATCAACCATTCTTCAGAATAAATGTTTTAAAAACTCACACCACAAAGACTGTGATGTTCACCAATGTTTTCTTATCCAAGGTTTGTTCCTAGGTAAGAACAGCATATACAGCTGCTGAAGAGCGCTCTTATCGAACTCTGACTTTATTGCATGCATGTTTGTGTTTATTGCATTATACTGTTGTTAACCGCAACGGTTAGGGAGGTGGCCACGTGATTGGAAGGTTGCTAGTTCAGATCCCAGATCAGTAAAGGTACCAATAAGGTACTCACGAGCAAGATAGCAGTCTGTCCCCACCCCATGTTGGCTGCCCACTGCTCCTTCATGGATGGGTCAAACGCAGAGGTCACATTTTGTTGCACTGTGTGCTGTGCTGTGGTGTGTTCACAATGACAAATTATCACTCACTTTCACTAAATGTCTTGGCTTTCTTAAAAACAATTTTAAGAAAAATCTTGGTAATTTTTTAGAAAATATTGGTGAATGAGACCCATTGTTCTTTTCGACTTATTAGTTACTATTCTTTTCTGTAAAATGAGCGTGATGCAGCTTTGTTCTAGATAATGTTACGTGTATCGCCCCTAAACATGCCCTTTTACTAGTTTTAATGTATTTTATCATAAGTTTATTCATCCTATGATCTGGGAAGAAATGGATAACTACAATTTCTCGTGATTTCTAAATGGAGAGCCAAACTAACATTCCCAATTGTCTCTGTTTTTTCTCAGGTTCAGCGCACTATAGCTAAACAGATTCAGATGGTGCGTCAGATTGGGAAAGGACGCTATGGCGAGGTGTGGCTCGGTCGCTGGAGAGGAGAGAAAGTGGCGGTGAAGGTGTTCTTCACACGGGAAGAGGCCAGCTGGTTCAGGGAGACTGAGATCTACCAGACAGTGCTGATGAGACACGAGAACATACTTGGTACGTGCAGATTCATAGATGCACTTTCACGTGGACATGACATCAGTAACTTTATGCTAAATGGTAGCTAAATGGTAGCTTTATGCTAAACTAGCTCACACTTACTGTGTTATTATAGAGTACAGCTAATCTGATCCACTTTTTCCACTCTTCTCGCCAGGCTTCATCGCGGCCGACATTAAGGGGACGGGAACCTTCACTCAGCTGTTCCTTATCACAGACTATCATGAAAATGGCTCTCTGTATGACTACCTGAAATTCACAACTCTGGACACACAAGCCCTGCTGAGACTGGCCTATTCAGCAGCCTGCGGTCTGTGTCACTTGCACACTATGATTTACGGCACTCAGGGCAAACCTGCCATCGCCCACCGCGACCTGAAAAGCAAGAACATCCTCATTAAGAAAAACGGGACGTGCTGCATTGCTGACCTGGGGCTAGCGGTAAAATACAACAGGTATGCAGGTGCTGGGGATGGAATTACGCACACCTTTAAATATGCTAGATGTCTAGTTTTGTGTGTTTTTATAGTAGAACCAGTTCTTAATAAGTTGTTCTTTGTCATTCAGCTCTTATTGAACAGGCTTTCAGTTACATTAGTCACTGGTCAGTGCTTGTTCACACGTAATTCGGTTAAATGTTTTGACAAGTGAGTGTCAGGTTAAGATGGAATTGGAATTGGAAGAGAAAGAGATAGTGTGTGTGAGTGAATGCCATCACGAATATTTAATTATTTTTTACATTTGTTTTACCACTGACAAATGGAAACACTGACTTAAGTATAAAATATATTGCAGTCAGTTATTGTCATTGCAGCTGTATTTTTGTAGTAAAGCTAACATTAGTTTTGCTTTCATTAATTTTCACAGTGTATGCAATGATAAAAATTAAATGTTAATTAATTTAGTGCATCAGATAGCAGAATGGCAGATGGTTGAATTCTCAGTCTGTGAATTGTTGCCTGCTGCTGAATGGGTGAAAGAACTGTATGCTAACTATAGAGCTAACAAGAAGGAGAGTTTTCACTTTATGATTAAAGATGGTAAACATGTTTTTAGATTATCCATGTTTTTTTTTTTATCTCGTCTCTTCCAGTGACACTAACGAGGTGGACGTTCCCCTGAGCACGCGGATGGGTACGCGCAGGTATATGGCTCCAGAGGTCCTGGATGAGACTCTGAATAAGAATCACTTCCAGGCCTACATCATGGCAGACATCTACAGCTATGGACTCATTGTTTGGGAGATGGCCAGGCGATGTGTGACAGGAGGTCCGTTCTCTGTTTTCTCTGTGTCTGTTTGTTTTTTTCTTGCCTATATGTGACCCTCCACGGCAAAACCAGTCGCTTGTCGCAACGGAGGTTTCCGAGAAAAACGACCGTTTATGTTGCGTGGGGTAAAATTTTGGATTTTTTGTTTTTAGTGTTTTGAAACAGTGGAAGGTCTAGACTCTACTGTTGTGAATAAATTTCGCTGAAAAACTTACCCTTTCCATCCTAAAAACGTGACTTTCTTGAGGTGAGGAATTCAATTCCAGCAGAATGTTAAAAGTTTCGGTTTTGTCCGCTCTACTTCAACGTTTATGGTAAATCCACTCGTTGACTAGCGAGTCTTCCGAGTTCAGTTAACCTAACGCAGGTAGGCTATCCGTGTGACTGTGAATGCAGCGTAGGCTACCGTAAATACAAACAGCCGCGACCGCACCAAGCGTCTGTGAGTGCCATGGCGATAGTCAACTTCAAAGGCCGACTTCTCCGTTTCTCACTAGGCGTGACAGGAGAAACCCGACTCATTTAAATGTTGATATCTCAGTCATATGTCGTCCCATTCATTCGATATAGGTATGAAGGTTGATTTATGCCCTTTCATGAAAACATAATAACTCAATTTTGAAAATTTGCGACAAGCGACTGGTTTTGCCGTTGAGGGTCACATATGTACTTCCTACTTATGATTAATGCTACAGGTAGTTGAAATCTTTGTAAAGAGATTGCTATTTGAAAAAATGGTCACTTTTAAAGATACAACATCATGAAAGTTACTAACATTGCTAATTTAAGTTCGCCGCTCAACAACGCTGGGTACATATGGTAGCATTTTGTTGAACCTGAGCCTGATGTTTGTTGTCTCTTTACTTGCAGGCATTGTGGAAGAGTACCAGGTACCGTACTGGGACATGGTTCCATCAGATCCATCTTATGAGGACATGAGAGAAGTGGTGTGTGTTAAAGGCATGCGGCCTGCGGTATCAAATCGCTGGAACAGTGACGAGGTACAAAATCCCATTATTTTTCAACTGATAATAAAATATATCAAAAAGAGAAGCAAAGTTTTTTTTATTAAACAACCTGCTTTTTTTCTGTACACAGTGTCTCAGAGCCATGCTGAAACTGATGTCTGAATGCTGGGCTCACAACCCAGCCTCTCGCCTCACGGCTCTCCGAGTAAAGAAAACACTCGCCAAGATGGTGGAGTCACAGGACATTAAAATATGAGCAGCTCTTTCTTCAGTCGTGGACTGGGAAAATGAACTTCTTTTGAAACGTCTTCTCCTGAGTTATGAATATGAATTATTCCTTCTATTCACGAACACACCCGCAGGGGGTGCTGTGGAGCAGAGCAGAGCCCTCACCCTGCTGCAGTAACACTGTGTGCTTGTTGCACCCTCTGCTGGACAGTATGTGCATCTACATCTACTAAGGATTTGGTGCCAGGACACAGACTAAACACTGAACGAAGGCAGTAACAAAACCTGCGTCTGCATGTCCGCCATCCTCAGCTCCCCGACTTCAGGCACTCTTGAGTTGGAAGAGAAATGCCAAACACAGTGGTGCTTTCTGTGAAAGCTGTGTGGAAGAGTAAAGTGGTGGCACGTGCCAGTGGAGTGGAGGCCTGGAAACAATGCAGAAACATTTGCGAGAAGGCTGAGGAATTTCTCTTCCTGTCTGATGCACACTCTCGCTTTCTCTTTCTCAACCGCAGAAATGTCCGAAGTCTTGGTGGCGAAATTCTCCTCCAGCCGGTTGTTTGGACTGTGCCTGGCTGTGGATTTTGTGAAAGAGAGGAGAGTGCCACAGGTGCGAGGAAAAATGCACAGAAAAGTAGACATTTATGTCCCATATTATCATGGATTATTAAATACTCCCCTTAACTACTTAAATGATATTTAAAAAAAAGGAATAATCATGTCAAGAAGTTGTGTATCTATTCTCTACTTTTTAAACTAAATCTCTCGATATTATTGTTTAGCTCAGAGCCACCCCATGGAACAGAAGAAACATTAATTCCAATTTGGTAGAGTGGCAGCAGGAAAACAACTCGTTTATTCATCATAAACTATTTATAGTGCCACTAAATCACATTGATATGTCAGCTAGTTTTCTTGTTTTGACAAATCATATCCTAAATATAATCTCATGAGAGTTTTTGGGTAAATCAAGTTTGATCACTTTGGTATTGAACCTCATAAATATGTAATGGACTAGAGGAATATAAATGCATGTGTTATTTATTCTAATCATGTCATGTTGAATGAATATCATGGAAAAATATGTTGAGAAAACAATTCTTGAACCTTGCATATTACAGAACGGCTCCAACATTCTCTTAATGTATTTTTTAAAAATTAACAAGGTTTTATCTAACACAGTCCGGCCCAAAATACATGAACTTTTTTCAAAACGTCCATTTTATTTAGGAATTATTTCTCATGGACTGTCTTTTAGAATTAAAATTTAGAAGCTAGAAATCTTTGTGGTCTACACTACAGAACATTTGGAGTACTTGTTAAAATAAACACCAATACAGGGCTAAGTAATATTAACAGTAGCTTTAGCTGTTGAGAGAAATACAGTATACTGGATATATCTGTCTCTCTTTACATGAATTGTACTAAAAACATGACACTGTTTCACGATGGGGCTTCCTGGCCTCGGTTAATCACTTTCAGTGATCTAGTAATTCAGTGATGTTGGTTAATCCCTCCAAGTTAGTTTTGGTTTGTTACCGTCAGGGTGCTTGTCTCTGCATTGTATATTTGAGGTCACCGAGCCAGGCTCCAGCGAATGGAGTCCGAGTCAGTTAGTGGTGCAGCTCTGCGTTTCCCCCCAGGTTAGTCTTGCGTTAAACACAGCTGACCACGTGTTCCTTCATTACTTATGCACAGCAGCTACACAGTCATACAGTCTGTTACAAGCCACACCCATCACCATGTTCTGAATGAATTGTAGTTGATAGAACGCATCTGTATAATGAAATGACTACAGGATCTGTTGTCCTTGGCTTACATGTTCAATAGAAAGGCCTGAAAGTTATTAACTTTTATATATATATATATATATATATATATATATTGTACAGCATCTGGGTTTAAGAAAGGTGCCTTATGTTTAGAAAGAACCTCTGTTCTGTACACAGGATTTGTTCAGTGTATCAATTTTTAAGTAAATTACATTATTTTAGTATGCATTCATGGTGTGTTTTCTCTTTGTGATTAATGGTGTGTTCAAGAGAGGCGAGAGTGGAATACAGCAGCCAGTTAGAGACCTTTATAGAAGGTAGGTAGGTGTGTGTGTGTGTGTGTGTGTGCTTTAGGTGGTTTTATTTGTCTCTTAAAAGGTGGAAAAAACTGATCAGGAAATATTTTGACTTCCTGTGAGGAAATTGTATGGGAGGGCAGCATGCTTTTATATAAAAAAGGTTGCATGTGTTTTTAAAAAACTTAAAAGATTTAGTTTTGGTTATTGAGGTTAAGTTTGGTTCACCTTTAAGTGTAGCTGTAATATTTTTTGCTTCTGGTAATTAAGTCAATGAAAGTGAGTGAGTGATTGTCATTGTAAACACACCACAGCACACAACGAAACGTGACCTCTGCGTTTGACCCATTCGTGAAGAAGCAGTGGGCAACTGACATGGGCAGCACCCGGAGAGCAGTGCTTGTGGACAGTACCTTCCTCATGAGTACCTTTGTCCGGTCCGGTATTCGAACCGGCAACCTTCCAATCATGGGACAAATGCCCTAACCCTTATGCTACCAGCTCCTAAAATACATCACAAAGACAGCAGTGTGTGTGTGTGTATATTTGTCACCTAAAATTTCTACAATGTCTTTGTTTACAGTAAACCAAGCCAATGAATGGAAAGTAAATGTGGATAGGTCAGTCAGAGGTTTGTTTTTTTCGCTTGGGTTTGGCATTGATTTAAACAGAAATGGCTATCATTCAACACTGTAACATCATCGTTACGTCTGGGCTGTGTGTACATGCCCAATAACACCACAACTCCAAACTGCATAAGGGGCATCTGAAGGAAATTCAGTCATCATTTTTATAGAAAGGTCTGGTGAAAAAAGTGTCTGTATTGCTTTCGTTTGGACATTGTTTGTCCTCGTTGCAATACAAGGTCAAGCTGCTCCACCATGTTTGTTTTTGCTTTTTCACAACTAGCCACAAGGTGGAGTTGTGAGCACAAGATGGACTTACAGTAACAAGCTGATCACAGTCTATCCTCATTGCAGAACAGCAGAATCCCTGCAAATGTGTTACTATTGGGCTGCTCCTGACTGAGACTTCCTCTACGAATCTCCAGTGTAACATTCTCTCCCCTGTGAAGCTCCAGAAGGACTGTCTGACTCCAAGTTCCCCCTTTCTCCTGTTCTCTCTTGAAAGAGGCCACAGCATTCGTACCATGCAACAAATGTGCCAGACTAGGGCCTTTTTCGAAGTCTAATGACACTAGAAACAGGTAAAGACCCATCTGAGGTGCGTGGAAACTTCCAGATAAAGGGTTGTACACATTGCCGTGATTTAGAGCCACCTTCTCAAAAAAGAGTTTGCCCCTTCTACTCGTCCTCTGTCCATGCAGGTTAGTGATGAAAGCCACGGAAGAATTCGACATCACAGAGGAAGCTGTAACAAAATGAGAAACATTTTCAAAGTGAATTTGCTTTGTCATGTTGTAATTTCAGCTTTGTCCACAAGAGGGCAGCATTGGAACATAATCATATTTTTGTATCAAACGTTACATTTTCATCAGGACTTTTTTTAAAAAGGCATGTACTATGAGGTCTTAACCTGTCTGCAAGAGTGGACTGACCTGTTAGAGTATTCCGTTTTCTGCGTATGATGTCCTTCTCTCCTTTCTTCTTCTTTCTTTTCCTGTCCTGCCTCTTAATCATGGCCCACAACTGATCCAGGTTCAGACTGTGGGAGGAGCTGGCAAGCTCATCTGTGTAGCTGAACAAGTTCTGGAACATTCTCAGATGATCCCCCAGAGATTGTCGCAGGGATGCAACCTCTTCTTGTAGTTGCACTGCAGAGACACTGGGGGCCTCGGTGCAGTTGCACAGTCGTCCTTCCAGTCGGCTCAGCCTGTCTGCCAACTCCTCCACCTCCCTCCCTAGGCTCCAGAAATCACTGACTGAATAATCTCCATCGTCAACCCCTGCAGAAGGGTCAGATAAAGGGTCCTGGTGATCTCCTGCATTTATTTCCAGTTCTTTTGTCAGACTCCAGTCTAAGAAGGCTACAGGGTCATCTCCTGTCATTTGGTCTTTCTCGGCACCGCGCTTTTTCTGAGCAGTTAGGCTTTTCTCATGACTGTCAATCTTTTCTTGCATCAGATGCATTTTCTGGAGCAGAACGGGAAGAGCCATCTCCTTCTGCTGGCTTTCGGACCAGCTGGTGAACTCAATGACCTCATTTCCTAAAAGCACCTCCAGCACATCTGAGTGACGGATGGCATCCTTCAGCAGAGAGGTGAAAGAAGCAGTAAGACGTTGGATGTCCGCTTCCTTGGCCTCAGCTCGCTCTTTCAGCACCATTATCTCCTGTTGACTGCCCACAAGTGAGGCTTTTAGCTGGGACACATGGTAGTTTAGAGTCCTGCTTTGTTCTTGCTCAAATGCTAGTGACTCCTTCACATTCACCAAGCCCATATGAAGGTCTTCCAGTTCCGTCATCCACTGATCCTGTTCCCTCTTTGCCTCAGCGTCCTCCAGAGCATATTGATTTTCTTTGGCCAATTCTGTCACATTTGCCACCTCTGCTTCCAGCCTAACCAACAAATCACTGATTTCTTTACAAGTGCAAGTCTCCTCTGTTGAGTCATGATTATTTTTTTGCAGGTGCTGATAGATTTTGTCCAGGTCAAGTTCAATCTCTCTCAGTTTCCTCCCTTGGGCACTGAGATTAGCTGCCATTTCATTAACGCTATTCAGAGTGGCCACTTTAGCTGTCTCCACCTCCAGTCCAGTCTCTGCAAAGTGGACATCTGTCTTTTGACTGAGCAGCTCCACTCTTTGGCTCAGGTTATGCAGACCTTGGTCCAGGTTGTGGACAGCGTTGCTGACATGTCTGGAGTTTTCAGACAAAGTACTGAGCTGCATTGTGTTCTTCAGCACTTTCTTTTCCAGATTGCTGATGACCTGCCACATGTTGGATGCTGGTGTTGGCTGGTCTCCATCCTGATGGACTGGGAAGGTTTGCTCTCTCTGTAACACCTCCTCCAGGGCAGGTTTTCCAGGTCTAAGCTGCTCTAGTGACTCACTCAGAGACTGGAGACCTACCTAATGAAATGAGTTTGAGTCAATATATTATTAATAGTCTTTAAATAATAAATGAGTAGCAACACGATATCATTTTCATTTACTGAATTGATGGAATATTCATGGTGAGAGCTTACCTGTACATCATCATGGCTCTGCTTAATATGGAGGTCAATTTCCTCTTTTAGAACTGTCAAATTATAGTGCCACAGTTCATTCTGGGATTGCATTTGTTTCTGTATCTGTTTTTGTTGCGAATTCAACTGGGCCTTTATTTGCTGTATATGTACAAAACTGTCCTCTAACTTTTCCTCAACTGTTCCAGTGTTGGCCTGTCTACTTTTGGACACATGGTTGTCATCCCTGTTTCTCAGCTTCAGCAGGTCCATGGACAACTCTTCCACATCACTGGACAAATGCTCCAGGGTGCGGTTGAAGCCATCCAGCACTGGCTGAAGTTGGGACATTATAACTGCAAATATCTGGTGTGCTGTCAAGAGGCTGGATGAGTCCAGGAAAGGCAAAGAGGTGGATGGATGCATTGTACCTTTAGTACCTAAAACAATATGTGCAAGATATGTCGGAGTCAGGTTTATGTTTATGCAAAATGGCAAGAATAATATATGACATAGTATGTATAAATTTATTATAAGGCAAAATGATGTCCAGTTCTCCTGGAAGGAACATATGGTCTAAGCCTGAACTCCTCTCTGTTTTTGCCGTTTTATTTAAACAATAATTATTATAAAGAATATTAGTTTAAGCAATGGGAGAGTTTATGTGGAGCCTTTTCCTAAAAAGTAAATAATTCAGTTCATATGTTGTACGATTATGTCTTGGGAAATATTTAGATTTTTTCATATGGCTATAGATAGTTTGCTGCATATCCCGAAAAATGTGTGTGTGTTTGTGTGCTCATATTGTTTCTTTTAATGCTTTAAGAGCTGATTCTTACCAAGGTGCTTTGGGACAGTGTTTCTGGGAGACTGCTGAGCTGGACTGTTCTCCCATCCTGCATCCTCCAGCAGGTCAGTGTCAATGTTTCCACCTACAGCAGAGGAAATATAAAGAGTAAGTAAAGAAAAGAAGCCAAAACGAAAATGGTTTGCAAATAAATCTGGACCTGCTCTGTTTTAGGGGTCAAAGGACGTAGGCGTGGAATTTGTTTTTCTTGTCCAAACTGGTCGCCACTCCCCAAAAACCGAGAAATTGGCTATTTATGTCAGAAATGAAGTTTGGGTGGGTACAGTGCTGCACTGGAACAAAGACATGGTACTCTACAGGAAACAGAGGCAGAGAGGGCATCAGGGCCGGCCTGTTTTAATAGTTGGGGAATGAGAAATGTTTTTAATAGCTGTTATTTTAGCCATAAAAATCCCATCCTGCCAGATATTTAGGATTCACAAAACATTACTCTTCCTTTTTATGTCTTTTCCTTTTTTTATGCGTGATTCTGATTTGTGTCGGTTTAGCCCCAGTATCTGCAAATACTCCAGATCTGGAGCTCACCCTTCCCTTCCTGTCTGAGGATACTTACAGCCCCTCACAGAGCCAGAAGCTTGCTGGGTATTTCCTCTGTTTGTCAGGGTAGAGACTTGGCTCATTTGATAGGAGCAAACAAAGAGTGACGGGTGAGTCATTATGAGTTAACAGTTCAAATGTGACACTGTTCCTGCCCATGCCCAATGCAGGACACTTGCCTGAGGCATCAACCCTAGAAACGTCTGTGTGGGTTCGTTCTGTGTGCTCGTGACTGGACTGACTTTCTCCTGTGCTTACTGTGGAAGATAAGAGGAGAGGGTAGGTAAAGACATGACGATTCATCTTTATTCAAATATCATATGTGCAAATTAAAAACTTCTTTAATAAGCCACAATAGTGTATAGACAAATATTTTTACCTGTCTCCTGACAGTTGTGGCCTCCATGACCAGCGCAGCATTTCCAATGCAGTCTAGTGAAAATCCTCTGCTTCATTCTGTACACTGACCGTGAGGAAAGCTGATACCTAAGTAGCATCATCCAGAAAAAATAAAGCTTCATCACCTAATGTAAGAATTTTGTAAGAAATTTTGCAATATACCTATAAGAATTGATGCTGGTTTGAAGGCAAAAGGTAGTAAGACCAAATATTGATTTGATTTAGATTTTTCTTTTGTTCGCTCACTTTGCGTTTTGTAAATTGATAAATAATCATTATTCATATTTTGGAAAGCATTCTTTGTTTACAGCATTTTTTCACGCCTGCCTGCCCAGCTACCTGAGGTGGCTAATACGTTTAAAGAAATATGCGTTTATAAAAATACCTACATACATGGAAATACTCTTTTTACGTGTAAACCAAAGGCCCAAACGTATGAAAAAAATATGCGTTTGTAAAAATATCTGCATTCGTGTAAACAGGCCTAAGAAAAGGTTGCGGAACTGATGGCAGTCTAGCGGTTGGCATACTCGCCTACAAACCAAAAGATCGTAGGTCCAAATCCAGCTCTATCCTACTTTCCGAACTGTGAATGGGTTAAGCTTGGACTTGGAGTGCAATTATTTCTCTGACAAATACACAAGGGTAAAGTGTGACTGATCACTCACTTGGATACTTGGCAGTCAGGGTCACTGTTAGGACAAGGGTTTACTGCATTCACTGTGTATGGCTCCGTCCCACAGAGCACAGCCGTAGTGACCATATGCCGTTGCACAAATGCACACCAATTTCTGTAGAGCAAGAGTACCGCAAAAAGCAAACATAAAACATAAAACATACCAGGAAAAAGAGGATGAAAGAGACAGAAAAGTATAAAAGGGAGATGAAGTGACATATGACTGACCCCTAGCTGAGGAGAGCTGGAGTACAATCCCCAGGCTTCTCCTCTCTTTGGGTTCTCTAAACACTAAGACAGTTATGGTTGCACTTTCAGAGGCTTTGACCTTTGTTCAAAACAGACTCTATATCTCAGAGACGTAGAAGACTGACTGAGGTGTGTGGAGTGTCAGATAAACGTTAAAAATGTTACTGTTGACAAACTGCTACTGAGAATGTGCAAACCCTGAGTTTTAATCAGGCTGTTGTACAGATTAGATTATATAACGATTCGTGTATAATTAGAAAGGCTCTGCTCAGGTGAAAAACTGGGGTTTTGTCTCTCACATATGGTCTCTCACTCATTATATATTAGACTGGAGACACTTATATTTTGTTATGCCTGCTAAATTTACAAGAAATTAGGATATTCTGAGGACAATGGGGTTCGTCGTTGAAAGGAAGTGTTATACACCCACACCACACGCACACACATAAACACACACAGTGCATTATTCCAGCAGTTTTCCCACACCTATAAATGATACACAGGATGCAGCTATAAATAAGCCAAGCACAAACACCTTCTAGGTCATGCTGATCCACAACTACAGAACCACATTTACTACAGATACGTATCTAATTTGTCATTTTATATATATATATATGTGTGTGTGTGTGTGTAACTCTATAGTATATTAGCCTAAAATATTTAGTCAGGGTTTTTAGAGCAGCCAACTCAGTTTTCTCAGCAAAGGTCTTCTTAGCCTTTTTACTCTGATGTGACAGTTCGATTGTTGAATACGATTTTCTCACATACAGCAAGAAAACTGAACTTTTTAAAGCCTGATGCAGGTAAACAGGACAGACATGCATGACAGAATACCTTTTCACTGTAATATACTGTATCTAAATGGGGACACTTAAAAAAAAACACACACACAAACACATCGTTGTCTTCTCTCTTGTATCTGGTTTAAAAGGTCTCTTTGTTACATTCTTTAACTGCTATCTTCCTTTATCTGCTCCTATTTGTCCACACCTGTATATCCCTCATCATGCCTTCTCTCTTTAATCTTCATTCACTCTTTAATCTCTATCTTCTTTTCAGTCAACCAATCTGCCTTTACAAAACTCTTTTCTCCCCCCCCGACCATCGTTTGTGTCATGTTTGGACACATCCTTGTGCTGGTTGGTGCTGCTCCAGACACAAAGACGTTGTGACTTTACATCAGTCATCTGCATGTCTCCCTGTGCTCCTCTCACAGACACATTTTGAATGTTTTAAAATGAATACAACAAACCAGCTGAGACATGTAAGTCTGAAGTATGTGTAGTTAGTCCACTAAATAGCTGCACTGAACCCTCCCAAATACTCGAGAGTAGTAGCCTAAGTCATTCTGACAGGACGTTATGCATCCTGGCCAAACTGCGAATCCTCTTGAACTTTTTACACACACACCGCTGTAGGGCTGCTTGAATCCTCAAGAAACTAGGAAGACATGCATCATGACCCTTCTCAGTTCTGGCATTTCAGTGCTTTCTTGCACTTCTCCTGGTTCACAGAAATGCTTTCTTGGTCCCTCTCTGTCTTTAAGTCTTTACAATTCCTTTACTCTGTGTTCAAACAATAATGTACTGAGTCTCTGCCATAAACGTATATCTGTATCATGGTTATTGCCTCCAATTTACTTTCCTTTAAGCAGTCTTCTGTGACTACGTCTTTCTATATTAGTGTGACTGACATGTTTTCCCAGTAGACCTCCAAACACTCCTGAAACTTAAGAGTAGCACCATAAACACCTGCCAAACTTCATAAATGTAAATATAAGTCTCAAAAAATGTATTTAACCCATGAGTTTTGTTTCATTAAATCACTTCCTTCTGACCTGGTCCAAATAGAAGACATCTGAAGTAAAACAGAATTGTCCACTCAGTTGAATTCGATGCATAAAAATTTCATTCTACCTCTGTAATATTCTCTGCTCACCCTGTCCGTGCAGGATAGTGGGGATTCTCTGGCTCCAGAGGCTTCAGTGGTCCAGCCATGCCATGCGTCCCATGCCCATGTGGTATTGGAAAGTTATGGGTGCCAGTGGTACCAGACGTCTGCTGCATCTCCTGATCCTCCACATCGGGATCCCTGGCCCTCAACTCCCCCTGCCCGGGTACTGTTCTCATCAGCATGAGCGGTAGCAGCAGCAGCAGTAGGGTAAGCTCCATCCTGTCGCCTCCTGCTGTAAAACACACAGGCGGTAGCAGCGCTGGACGTGTTCCTCTGGATGACGGTTTGTTTTAAACCCAGCTTTGAACAGCCCTGCTAACTCTTCCCCAAGATAAACACACCTCCCCCCTTTTTCTCTTCCCCTCTCTCATATTTTCCTCTTCACACTCAAGTCCACTAAAGTTCCTCTGACCCCACCCTCTCTCTCTCTTTTTCTCGCCCCCTCCTCTCCCTCGACAGTATCACGCCCTCAAACAATTGAAGGAAATAGGCCGACTGCTAGAATTGCTGCCTTATGAGACGGTTCGAGGTGCTGAAACAATAAACTGCTGCTTAAGCATGTACTTAGCACTCAGAAGGCAGTCTGAACTTGCAAGGCTACACATAAGTATATACACCTGCGTACCTGTTCTAATAGGCACTTCTTGGCAGGGGAACAGATGTTTAGCTTTTAATTTTGCACACGCTTTGCTCTCAGAAGGGTCTCCTCATGTATCGCCGGCACCTCAGAGCTGGATTTTCACTTGACTCATTACGATTACCTGCTGGAAAAAAGGGGTTGAGCTTGGCAAGCTGTTTTCCTGTAATGTTATCAGGATTAAGCAAGTTTAGCTTTTACATTTTTACTTGTTTCTGATACTCCTGTGAATATTAATGTAAATGTTGACTGAAGGCTGAATTTCATGAGAGTGAACAATGTGTGCTGGATCACAAGCAGCACTTTTACAGGTGCGCTTGTCATGGATTTAAGGCCCTGTGTCCACCAAATGCATTTATTGCTCTGAGAGCGGTCAAAACCTCACTTACAGAGAGGTTTATTACAATGGAGAGAAATCGCATCTTGGCATTAGCGGCAGCATTTGAACTAGATACTCACATGTCTTCCGATTTATATGTCCCGCCCCTTCCTCAATTTTGATTGGCTAGCAAGAGAGAAGTGACCTTGATGAGCGCAGCCCTGTTTTTTTCGCTGAAGGCACTTAGTGCTCTGAACGCTGAAGCTCATAGGATCTGTATAAAAAATAGGCACCCAGTGTTTGGTGGACACAGGCCCTAATGTCTGTGGGCCTTTAACTTCTGAAATTACACTTTCTGTGCATTTAGTAGGAGCTATCGCAGTGGGACAGCAGTTAGGTCAAGTGGCCAAAAATCTATTTTTGTCTGTAATGTTAAATATTGTAAACGCTTAAGGTAGTTTCTGTATTGTTTCTGATTCTTCAGTGAATATTAATATTAACATAGACTGAAGCCTGATTTCACAAGAATGATAAATGGGTGCTCACTTCAACACAAGAGACCTTATTCTCAGCGCTGACCCCCTTTCGGCCCCCTCAGCCCTTCCATCGATGCACCAGACCTCAACTGCTCTTTCTCAGAGAGAAGAGAAAACTTCCCACCAACGAAGAGGTTGTTCTGAGCATGGCTTGTTTGGAGTGGTGACTACTTCAGGGAGAAGGGGCCTATTGTGTGAGCCCGGTAGGTCAGAGTTTCGGAGGCCTGGTCCTGTGTCTGTCTGTAGACGTGTGCAGTTCAGCTGTGACAATAAACACTCACTGCCAGTCCCTGCTCCAGCTGCCCAAAGCTCAGGCCTGCTCAACCACAACACAGTTTCCTGCATATTGATCACAATCACATTGCCTGCAATAACGTTCTACCCAATGAGAAGACAGTAAGCAAGTAATAACAGCCCCTCTTTATTAACCTTCATGATATCTCATTCTAGACAATGACATAGTCACTGAGTCATTGTTTGACTTGCATCATTGGGATCCAGCTCAGAGAAAGGCATCATGAGGCCAAGAGAGATGGTCAGAGTGATTACTAGCGTAAAAAAGCAGATCATAATTTGGCCCATGTGAAGACAACAATCTGAGGTCTGGTGGTCATTTCCTATGCTGTATTTTCTTTCTGGTAAGAGAGGTTTGTGTAGGATGTCACTTACAGCTGTGCGCAGTCTCACTGCCTGCAGACTGGGTGGAGGAGATCAGAGGAGCAGAGCTGGAGTACTGCTGTGTGCTAATTTGGGTTTGTCCTGTTCAAACTCCAGCCTTTGACACTCTAATCGTCTGTATTACACTCGACTTGAGAAGTAGCAGCTGTCGTTCTGCAGCCTTTTTCTGGACTGCATTTGGAGCAAGTTTTGTAGTAGTACTGCTTCAACTTACTTAGTGAAGTAAAAATGTACATGCCTCAAAACACAAACATACAAAGTAGTCCTTTAAAAGTAGCCCTCTCAAATACAAATTGTTTTGAAAGTGTAAAGTGTAGACCCAACAGTTACATTTTATTTTCAATGTGGTGCCTCATGCTTTGTGCGTAAGTCTCGGCATGTTTCACAGTGTGAACCACGTTCATCCTGCCGGATAGAGTAACGTCTGGAGGTTAATCCCACACAGCTGGAAGCATGGCAATGCATCCAGAATGAGAGTGAGATGCCAGCCGCTGTGGTCAGGAGTCACTCCGTTCCCAGGCCACGTGGGACCCACTCTGCGGGCCAGCGTCTGTCAAGCAATCAAGCCGTTGCTCCTGGACCAATCAGCAGCCGATGTGGGGGTTGACGCCTCACAATCCACAGCCACAAACTGGCACACAGTCGATGAGAATTCTTGCTGTGTAGTCATATCCTTCCATGGAGTAAAGAAGGAGTGATTCAGCTTTTTTGTACTGTGTTTTTCAGAATTTCCTGGCAACATCCAGATTAAGCCTTAGATTGTAATATATATATTTTTTTAATTATTAAAAGGTAAAAATGTTGGGATTAGTTATATTTTTTATAAAAATATTAAGGGAACTGAATAAATTTAATTAAATCTTTAAGTGACACTTTCATCTCATGGAAATAGATCCTTGTCTCTCACACTGTGCACAGACATAACCAGTACAAATACCATGGAATATATATATATATATATATATATATATATATATATATAAATCAGCCTGACAGATTTAACTCTGTGTGTGTTTCTGGTGTTTGGTGGGAGGCGTTGGTGACGTCTTTAAGTGCTTGTCTGTAAATGTAAGCCAGTTCTTTGTGGGGGTCAGATATTTGTATAATGGTATAATGATTGGAAATATTATAATTTTCTACATATATATTAGGTTGTGGACATTCTACTTTATGTCCCCTAAAATCACTTTTATTCATTTTATAGGGCTTTGTGAGGACATTTGGGATGTCCTCATGAGGAAAAATGACTTTATAGAAAATGTGCTTGTTTTATTTGAGAAACTAAAAGAGGTAAAAGATGTGCATTTGGTTACTGAGGTTAATGTTAATGTTAGGGTTAGGATTAGCTGTAGAGTGATATACGTCTAATCATTATTGGGGGGGGCTGTGTCCCCACAAAGATAGTTTTACAGATTGTGTGTGTGTGTGTTTGTCTGTGGGAGGGGGTTATAGCTGCAGCACGACTTAAAGGCTCTGCAACATTCAGCAGCCTGTGTCTCTCTGCATCCAGTCTTGCTGCACCTGCTCCTCTCTCTCTCTCTCTCTCTTCTCCCTCCCTCTCTTTCTCTCTCTCTCTCCCTCTCTCACGCTCTCCTCATCGCTGTCTTCATCAAAGGTGTCTCAGTGCGTTTCTGTCTGTGCACAGAACCGCTGTGTAATCCTCTCTTTCTCTCATCTCTTCTCTCTCACGTTACACACATCCAGTCTCTCGCTCTCGCTTGTTCTCTCTCTCTCTCTCTCTCTTTCTTTCTCTCTCTCTCTCCCTCTCTCCCTCTCTCTTTCTCTCTCTCCTCGTTCAGGCCAGTCCAAATCTCCAGAGCTCCGGCATACATACGCAGCAGCCAGGATGGATGTTCTAATGAAGGGATTTTCCATGGCCAAGGAGGGAGTGGTGGCCGCTGCAGAAAAGACCAAAGCCGGTGTGGAGGAGGCAGCTCTGAGGACCAAGGAGGGCGTCATGTACGTGGGTAAGTGATGGAGGGAGGGAGGGAGGACGAAGTACCAAACTGTCACGGTGCAGGAAACTGCAGTGCGGTGCAGACAGCGCTAATAATTGAGTTGTTATGTAAAAATCTCAGGTATGGCGCACGTAGATGCTCCCTGTAGAGTCAGTGCATGTGTGATGGATGACTATTTTCCCTCTGTGTTCATGCGTGTTTGTCTGCATGTGAAAGAGAGGGAGGGGGGTCTCGGAGGGGTCCCAATCTGGGATGCTTAGAAAAGAAGAAGTGGTAGTGCATTGTGTGAGGGAGCAGGTGGTAGAGAATGTAGGTTATCTGACAGATGAAGCACAGTACTGCAGAGCCTGTGCAGAGAAACAGTGCTGGGGTGTGGTGAGGATAAAAAGAGAGAGGGGTGGAAGGAGCAGATGTAAGGACAGGTACAGTGTGAGCAATAAAAGGCAGCCACTGATGGAAAATGTTGCAATGATGTTGATAAAGCAAAGATAGTGACTAAATGATGGGGCTACAGTGACACACTTGTGCTGCATAAATCATGAGACTCTGAAATATTAAAATTCTCCTCCGCTTACATCCAGGCGTACGTGCCACTTTTGCGTCATCACTCCGATTGGATGTGAGAGGCTGGATAAAGCTAAAGATATAACACATTAAAATAACACACATCTCCATGCCAGATCTGAAATGTGGATTATTTATGATAGATTTTATCATAAAAATGATTGCAAATGATGGGTGTAATGAAAACCTTTGATTATGGAAGTTGGAAAAAGCAAACTGGAAAGAAGGTATGGAGAAATGAATCTGTGCTATATTTGATGATCAGCCAAATCCATCCGTCTTCAGGGACTTAGTTATAGATTCATAAAGCTGTGATATGTGAGTTTTATTTTTCCTTAGTACAGTACACAGTTGTGGGAGGGGGTAGTGGTGACAACTACAGATCAGCTGAGCACTGCAGCAATCACTCTCCTCCCACTCTGCACTCCTCACCCTCCCCATGTGTGTGTGTGTGTGTGTGTGAGAGAGAGAGAGAGAGAGAGAGAGAGAGCGAGCGCGAAAAGAGAGCTCTGTTGCGGCAGGATTTGATCGCTATGTGCAATGCTAACTGCTGCTACCACAGAGAGAGAGATGCATTAATATGTTATGTCACCGGCTTGTAGACTCGTGGTCTTGAACGCCATGCTCACAATATAAAAGAAATAGATGCAATAATGGAAAAGCACTGAAGAAACTGCAAACATTATTTTAACATTACATGCAGTGCTTGAAATTCTGTCAGTGTGACCTCATCCTAAAAGCTTAGGGCTTACACCTCCACACCTGCAAATGAGATGCTCTTCATTTATACTATGATGAGCTGTGGTAATCCGATCAAACCTGCGTATTTGGTTCCATCACAATGGATGCCCAAATGCTGCAGCAAAGAGCTGCGTGTTCTGCGTTCCCAGGCTGCACTGCTCCCCTTATCAAGGTCAACTCTGCTAAGGTCACACTTGAGCGTCCATGCTTTTTTGTAATGGTGTAGTGCTAACGGGGTGGTTATGGAGTGCTCCCTTACAGAGCCGAGGGCAGCAGAGCGTAAACGCATTGTGCAGGACAATACAAAAGCATGATGCAGAGTCTCTCCTCATCTTTGCATCACTTGACTTGCATCGCCATTGCTCCTGTTTGATGTAATGAGTTTAACACTTTAGATCTGAATCTAAATGAGAATGAGAGTGTTAAGCATGCAGAGGGGGAGATGTAAAAGGATTAAAATTTATAGCTCTGCAGAGTCTGGGCTTGATTTGGCAGAAGGACATCTCGGAACAGGGCGATGTGACGTCAGTGGCCACTCTGCCACGGCCCAGTGGTTGCAGCACCTATGGGGTTGCATCAGGGACTTCTTCATCCTTAGATATGAGAACAGGCGGAAAATAATTTTTAAGTTGGCTTGGACAGTGGTAGGGATGGAGCAGGAACAGAAAATGCAGAAAGCTCAGGCCGGAGCACGAA
Source organism: Distichodus sexfasciatus (assembly GCA_032718565.1). NCBI lineage: Eukaryota > Metazoa > Chordata > Actinopteri > Characiformes > Distichodontidae > Distichodus > Distichodus sexfasciatus. The sequence goes on along the minus strand of JAVGVS010000021.1, from coordinate 4,262,708 downwards.
GTCACGCAGCTCCGCTCAGGCAGGACCAAGTCACGAGGCTATTGCCTGGCACAGAGAGAGGGATGAAGTGATGAAGAGATGGGGGGCATTATTAAAACATATACATCTACTATGTTGAGAGGCTCCTTATGTAAAAGACATCAAATATGGCATAATATGACTTGATCTCTTTTTTGCAGGATTTATTACTTCATCCTTCCTTTATGCAGTTCCATCTCTCTCTCTCTCTCTCTCTCTCTCTCTCGTATCCTTATCCTCCCCACAGCTGGTTATATAACTAGCATTTAATCAGCAGGGAAGCATCTAAAAAGAGAGCCATGAGCACTGAGGAAGAGAGCAGAGCATCAGTCCATTTTAGTTCAGCCTGCGCAGACGAATAGATTTAACATAAATGGAAATCCATCTAATAAGGGAATATCACACTGCCTCAGGCGGTGGTTTTATGGAGGTGAGTCAACACAGTGCTGTGTGCTGTTATAAAGCATTTTTATTAGGCAAAATATATTTTAATTAATAATATTTTAATTCATTTCATTTACCAAGTGCCATTTGTTTTTTGCACTGACAGACAATATTTCCCATAATATCAACAAACAATAAATTTTTAAGTAGTAATATATTTCAGTTTCTTTTCACACACTCCTTCAGGAGAATAATCTGACAGAGACAAAAGTGTTCTGCTCAGTGTCGCAAATCCAGTTTTTTAAGAAACAAGAGCCGTCAACAGTGTTCTACCAGAAATAGCCCAAGGACAGCAAATTCACCCCAAAGGTCTGCTGAGTGCAGCCATTTTCTGGAGTACAAGAGACAGCCTGAGCTATGTCTGTAATGGCTTCCTTTTCTCCAGATTCTGAAAGGCTTTTAAAAAATGCAAATGATCCATTTTGAACTCTTTGAAACTCTGATATTTTTTTTCTTGCAGGCACCAAGACAAAGGAGGGCGTCGTATCAGGTGTCAACACAGGTGGGAGACAAGTTTAGACTTTATGAAATGACTGTAGTGGTGTTAGGGCTGCCACATGTCCCGGTCTGTCCCGGCGGTAAAAATCACTCTCCCGGGACACTGAATGTTATAGGTTTGATCTGTTTCCATGTATAGGCAAAGTGATTGATCAGGCTGGCGAAATGGCCAGGTTTTTAGTCAGATCTAGGTGGCAATCCTAAGTGGTGTAGAGTTAAAAACATGACGACAATGGGACCTCTTGACTTCCCTCTGTTACAGTGACGAGCAGGACCACAGAGCAGGCCAACATAGTTGGTGACACAGCAGTGGCGAGTGCCAATGAGCTGGGGCAGAAAACGGTGGAGGGAGTGGAGAATGTGGCCGCATCTACCGGCATGGTCAATCCGGTGAGTGTGTGGAGCTTTAGTGAGGTGCTGTATTCTCACTGCCACCAGAGGGCGCCATATCAGTCCCATTACCCACACAGGACTGCTTACAGTTCTCATTGTGTCATTATACTTTAATCAGACACATATTGTCTACTGGACTCTACTCAGAATTCTTATTCCTTTTGCTAATAATCAATTCCAAGAGACAATTCCAGACAGTGATTTTCCTGATTTTTCTACTTCTATTACAAATGCCCCGGAAAAAGAAAAGGAAATAAAATAATATAAAAATATACCATATATATTGACACTGGAACTTCGCAATTTCCAAGTAATGACATATTTTCTTCAATTGCTAATAGTAAGTCAGTTCTCTACATTAGCTTATATAATCACAGTCTTCTCTCTCAATTTAATTCTAGCATTAAATGTAAACTATGACTTTATTTAGAGATATAACTTGTAGATCTTTTATACTCAAAATCTCTTCTTGACTTCTTGACTCAAGTTACCTGGAATTGAATAATCAATCATCTGTTTGGAATAAGTTCTGTTCTGGCAGATGTTAAAGTGGAATTCAAACCTTAAGGATCTTTTCGTCACATCGCTCAGTGTGTTTGTGTTGTATTGAAAGGTAACAAACCTGTTGTTGTTGTCTGTCTGTCTGTCTGTCTGTCTCCTTGGGTTTATTGCCATGCTGCTAACAGGATGACTCTGTATACGAGGTGCATAGTGGGTTTGGGAGGGGAAGTATACGAGTATTGCTACTGAATGTGCAGCATGTAGAATACTACCACCCTGAAAACAAACTGTCAGACTAAACCATTCTCATTGCAGGTTACAGCCATAGTGAATGTGTCTACAGATGTCAGAATCCTTTAAATGATTCCTGACAATGTCCCTCTTCATAGTACAAGATGACAATAAACACAGTATATGTCTCCATCACTGATGTCCTGAGATGTTAGTTAATGCTCAATGAAAAATAAATGCAAATATCTCATCTTCTACACACATGAAGAGGTGCCTAGAAACGACCAACATGATCTATACCAGTAGCTTTAACATCTAATCCATAAATATCACTTTATTAAAGAAACAACTCATTCTCTCATTTCATAGGGCCTGCTTCATAGCTGTCTATTAATAGCAACTGCATGTATTCTTTCCTCTATAGACTTTCTTTTACACAGCTGTTAAAACTGGAGCCATGTCTCATCTCGTCTCTCTGTACACTTGTACAGTATATACTGTAGCTGAGATGACAAAGTTTACTTTGACTTTGACTTTGAACACAACCAACAGCTACAGATGCTTTATCATAACAATAATTGAACTCAGTCACACTCACACTCAGTCAAGTCATCTCAGGCTTCAAAATTGGCATCTGAATACAGAATAATGTAATAGTTCTCAATGAGCACCTCACGTCATTACACTTGGAAATACCTCCTCAAGCATGTTACATGCATAACAATCAACAAAGCTTTACTGCCCAGATGCATAGAGCGCATGTATGAACATCGACTTCTGCATTTTTCTAGAACTTTCTAGAACTGCATGTGTTCATTGAACATGGCTGAAATAACTGAAGTTCTTTTTATTATCATCCATAATCAGTTTATTTATCAACAAATTAAAGATGGATGGATAGAGAATGAGAAAAGAAAAGAAAGAGAGCAAAAATCAAAGAGAATAATCAAAGAAAGAAAGAGAGAGAGAGAGAGAGAGAGAGACAGAGAGAGAGAGAGAGAGAAAAGGAAGAAAAGGTTCTACACCCATCCTCCCAGACATGTGGCTGTACCACGGTGCTGTACTGCAATAGTGCATGTGTATGTTTAAGGCTTTTAGGCTGCGCTGAGCTACAGAACCTGAACCAGCTCAGGTTTGGTCTGCTGACACCCAACTCAGCTGCTGCCTTATAACACTGCATTACCAAGAAACAGCGTGATGTGCTGGACAAGCTACTGCCTGCACGCTGGAGTTAATTCTGTGTGTGTGTGTGTGTGTGTGTGTGTGTGTACACGTGTGCTGTGCGTGCATGCATGTGTGTGTGTTTCCTCAGGCCGACTTCTCCCATGGTGGCATGGAGGGTGGAGACGGTGGGCAGGTAAATCCACACCGAGATATGCAGACTCTGTAATATCTAAAACTAGGGCTGAGCAATTAATTGAAACTGAAATTAGGAACCTCTAAGTGGTGTAATATTGGCATACTGGGAATATTATATATAGAATTATTTTAAATTGACAAAGATATGCACTCTTTCATCAGAAAAAATATTCCAGCTTTAATAAATGATGCTGAACAATGATGGCAAAAAATAAACAAAAAGTATTCAATGTAGTTGGGGTAAATGCTCAATTAACCATTATACTGATTTTATCTAATACACACTTTTATACACTGATCATAATAACTTTTCTCTGCTCCATCTCTCCCCCACAGGGTTATTAGTGAAGAGGCCAAGGCCAGCAGACAGCACATCCTCCCTCGCCAAACCCTCAACCCCTCAGAGATCCTGCTCCATCCACCTCATGCCAGCCGCACTCCACATATTTCTCCTTCTCATTTTTTGTGATAGTATGGAAATCCCAAGTGTAAAAAAAAAAAAAAAGACTTTCCCAGACTCCTGTCCCTCTCGTCCTCCTCCTCCTCCACCTGATGTTTGTGTCTGTGCTCTCTATATTTTCCCCATTTCTCTGATCTTGATATTGTCTGTCCCTCTTCCAAGTGTTGTTCCCCTTCTTCTTTTTCTTCTTCTTCTTCTTCTTCTTCTTCTTCTTCTTCTTCTTCTTCTTCTTCTTCTCCTCTTAAACATCCCTTCCAAAAAGTGTTGTCACACATACATTGAACAGAGATTAAAAAATAAGAGTTTCAGATCATGGCTTGGTCACTTAAGTGATGCCTCAAGAATGGAAGACATTTATTATTAAAAGATACAAAACTTCTATTCCATTACGGCATGTAGTGTGGGTCTGAGTGTGAGGCCACAGCCATGTCCTGAGTTATTTTGGTATATTTCAAATGCTGCAGCGTATGCATTTATGAGACGTGTGTATACTCAGAAATACATTACATTCCTTTAGTGCAAAGTGAGTGGGCACTGGAGTTACTGTGTGTGCTTGACCAGTAGTAGACTTAGTTTTTGACGCCTTGGAGTCTTTATTAAAGAAATACGTTCATATTTATTCAGCCCATTTGAGAATGAGTGTTTATCAGAGAACTTTACATCTATCTAATCAGTCTTTATGTAGCAGTACCAGGCTTGAGTCTGTTCATTTAAGTGTCTGTGCATTTGTGATGAGCTGAACGTGGACGATCTCGCATACAACAACGATTACTAGATTTTTCTTCGTATTTGTGTTTGAGGGAAATGAGACAAGGCAGGGGAAATATCAAAACCATGACATGTTAATGGCTGCCAGAAAGGGAGAAGAAAATATTCAATTATGATTTGTGTTTATTTTGTCGATATGCATGTTGTGAATTTGGTGTTTCGGCATAACCAGAGATTTATTAACGCCTGCAACGTGAAGCAATATACCAACCCTTGTCGAGTCTGGCAGCGGTTTGTCCCGTAGCAGTTCGCAGTAACGAGTTTCTGTGTTTTAAGAGAATGTCAGTGTAGATATTTGCTATGAAGAATGTCTCCACCCCTATTTACTGGTCAGTTCGTCTCACACATCGACTGTGAACCCTTTTGCCACCCGTCACCCAGCGGCGTGTTCTTCCCCACCCTGTGCTTGTGTCAGCTGTAGGTACCTATGGGAGTTCGTTCAAACATTGCAAAGTGTTTTTTTCCTTTGAGCCACTGGAAAATGAAGACTGCATGTTGCCTTATCAGCAATCTAATATCCTCACACACACACACACACACACACACACACACACACACACAGACAGAGACTCAAGATATTTCCCCCCACAAACATTAAACACACATTCACCCCGCCCCCACACACCCAAACCAGTTTCAGTTGGCATCAAATTTTATAAAACAGTATAAATTAAATAAAGTTTTGTTGAAATCTGTATCAGCGTATTTTGTTCCATGGTCATTTATATATGTGACCTACAGTATATGCTTTATGTTGAATTAAAACCCATATATACTTCAATATGTGATCCGTTTAACAATAGTATAACGTAGTCTAAAATAACTGAGCAAATTATTGCGTTATTTAGATTTTTAAAAGTACTTTTTCTAACAAGTGCATTGTTTGCACCCCCAACATTATTATTGTATGTGTCAGTAATATTTTTTTAAACATTCCAATACATATCGACTGCTTTTAAATGACAGACATAAATTCAGAGATTTTCATCCTTGAAATATTCTACCTATTTTACCTGTATTTATTTTTCTTGCCTTCATGACACGACGCTTAGACTTTGTACTGCCGCCCAGTGGAAGAAATCTTAATAGTAATCTGATATGGAGTTTGCTGAACGTTTGACTGACAACCTGTGAAGTTTGTGCATGTTGTTTTAAAACTATTTCATGGTTCTTAATTAACTTGTTTTCGTGTCTGGCATTCGAATTAAAGCACAGCTAGGCAGCTGGTAAAAATCAACGGTGGTTGATTCAAGAAAGGGTGCAAGATTGTGGATATCACCTCCGAGTGAGTTATTCAGATTCTTTAGTTTTTCTTGTCACTGAAGTAAAAAAAATATATGCTGAAGCTCTTTGCTATTCACTGCTGTTTTAGGGCCAGAACTGCAAAATGTATTCTGCCTTATTAATACATATTTATTTAGCTTGTGATAAAAAAACAAAGGCATTGTGCTCTTTTCCAAATATTCATTTATAAGGACACATCTAATAGAAATTCGGCATAGTGCTTTAGGTATATATGTCAAAGATGATGATGATGATGATTATTATTGTTAGTAGTAGTAGTAATAGTACTGTATTTGTTATAAATTTACCTCAGATATGGTGGTGATTATAATTTATTTCAGGTTAATTATAAAATGAAGTACCAGTGAAGTACTACCTGCTGTCGTCCTGTATCAGCGGGGCCAGTATTATGATTTTATAATATTGTCATGAAAGTGAGAAGAGAACTGTGTTATGTGTTATGTGTTGTGTGTGTGTGTGTTGAGAAGAAAGGGTGTGTTGCATGGGTGGGGTTTGCTTTATTCCATTAGGGTGTGTGTAAAGGAGATGCCTAAACAGTTCAGTTTCTATAAAAAGTCTGCGATTATCTGGTTTAAACACAAACACTCGACAGTCTGGCTGGACTAACCTCACAAACATGAACTTCGTCAAGGGAGCCCTGGATGGACAGGTCGAAAAGGTCATAGATCAAGCAGGTAGGTTTGACAGGCATTTTTACAGGCATTAAAACACAACTTGGTTTTAATATTTGTGATGACTTTTAAAATCATCTTATTTTATAGCTGATGTTGCCAAGGACAAGGTGACAACGCTGCTTGGAGGAGAGGATAAAAAGAAAAAGAAAGAGGAAGGAGGTGACTTGCATGAAATGTTTTTAACAATGCTGTGTTTATCACAATTAAACACTGTTTCTGCAAGTGTGGAATAGCTTCATCTAAGCAGTAGTTATTAATGCATGGCTACATCTAGCTTTGTTTAGTTGATTTCAAAGCATGGCTGTTTGTTGTAACAAGGCTTGGTTTCCCGCAGGAATTGGCGGAATGGTCAGTGGTGCGATTGGCAAAGTTGCTTCTGATGCTGCGGCAGACAAAGCAGCAGACCAGGCACTGGCATTTGGGAAGAAACTACTTGGCTGAATCTTGCATGTGTTTTGTACATACATTCCCCATTTTCTAATTCTAGTCGAACAGAATGGTCCAATTCTCCAAACGTTTTCAGGCTGTCATTGATGTACATACTGGGGTTTCACTGTAGGGCTGATCAATTGGAATTAAATATGTAAACTCAACTAGTTCTGTGTTAAAAAGCATGTCATGATTTTACACTATTGTGTAAATTATTATACAACAATGTGCACCGTGGAACACCTAATCTATGCAAATTAAAAGAAATCAGAACCATTTGTAGTCATTGTTTTATTCCCAACAAAAAAAAAGGCAAAGCAAATTTCCAGATGGAGTAGTTGAACTGTGTGTATGGTTTTGTTCCCGTATGAGCTACTCGCACCTACAGCAGGAACCTCAACAATGTATTTCAACCAGTTTGGTCAAAATACCTCCAGATTTAACACTAAACAAGAACAGTGCTGCATTTAACAACTATGAGGTAATGTATCATCTTCGGGGCAGAATGAAATTCCTGTTCTCAGTTCTAAGGCATCTTTAGCGCTGTCTTTCACAACTAGAACAATGAAACTTCACAAGGCTTGGAACAAAAGGATGTAAAATAAATTAACATAAACCTGACAGAACAAACGCTATCTTGTTCTATTTTTGAGTCTTGAAGCTTGACACAAACTGAATAAAGCAGACTGAAAGTAGCGCAAACAGACATTACTAGTGTGGCACCGCTTCTTCTCGGGTGGTTAAAGGGGAAAAAACACAATAATTAACAACAGATCAATATAAAACCTACCACAAATCATGTGACAGAGTGGGATGGAATAACATCAGAACAATGTGAAAGACTGCAGAAACAGTGCTGCCAGTTAGTCTCCCGACTGAAGGCTACATGCGATACACCAAGTGGAGACCACAGCCTCTGACAGGAACAAGTAGAACATGATTCACTTTAAAAACACCATTTTTGGGGGGGTTTAAGAATAAGGGGAAACATGATCAAATCTGAGGACAGTATGGGCCTCAGCCCACGTAAACTGTGGTACAGGCACAGTGTAGATGAAGGACTGGTACAGAAGGGCGGATGATTTGGCAGAGCGAAGGCTGTGCGTTTATGTGAAGGTCAGACCGGCCTCATTGTACACCTTGAACACCTTCTCGATGGCGTTGACGTAAGCCGCCGTCCTCAAATCTAAGCCCAAGTTGTACTTGTTGGCCGTACGCATGATTTGCTGCAAAGAAAAACACAAATCTTAATACATCATGTGAACAAAACTCAATCCGTGTCCAAACGTATATGGAAATTCATTGCTAAGAAATTAGTTCAAGCTTGTCATATACATAAAAAGGCACAATGTACCATGAATTGTGTTTTGCCCTGGCTTTCTCACTACCAATAATATCTATACATAAATATTAAACATTAATCAAATTAACATTTCATAAATATACTCAAATAGATTGAATAATGTGTAATATCAAACCCTAAAATCATAGTTGCATATATTCAACGAAGAATAATATAAACATTCATATCAAAATGAAACCCAGAAGCAGAGAGACAGATGCTGAATTTAGCAAAAACTGAGCCCAGTGCGCAGGATCCCCTGCAGCATGTGTACAGAAAGGAAGGGGAGGTGTGCTTAATGGTGAACATACCACACTGAGGACTCATACATGCCTAAAGCTAGGGCAGAGGTTCCATCACCACATACATCATTATCCTTCATTAAAAACAAGTTTCTACAAGGTCTGTGCCATGTTATAATGAAAATTCTCTTTTAATGCAGAGGATGTGTGTTTTAGAGCCATAAAATAAAATAATATTTTTTTAGAACTGCCTGATGTGACTTTTAGACTATAAAATATTTAAAGTGTGCTGGTCAGAATGTCCTAATTTTGATAAATACATACTGACCATTACAGTTTAGTACTACTAAGAGTTCTGTTACACACTGAGTAGATGTTGTGTAAATAAAATGAAGGCAGTTTGCTTCCTCATCACCTCAAAGGTGCAGATTTTTTCAGTTATAGCTGCTTTATGGTTTAGTAAACAGAACTTACAACTCATAAAAAAGGATTCTTTACCATTAAAACACAGCTGAACAACCTGTTTCCTTCTGACACACCTCCCAGTATGTTTACTGTGTTGAGCCTAACAGTTGCTCCCTGTGGTGAGCCTCATTTGGCTGGCTGAGGTTACGATGCTCGACATTCTTTCATAATGGCTCTGCTTTATTTTCTGATAAAAATCTCTGGAAAAAAAATCTTACCCTAGCGGACCTCTCCATAGTGTAGGCGAGGCCAGAGTGCACAATGTCCTTCTCAGAGGCTCCCTACATGGGACAAGAGAGACATATTAGACCAGCTCCGGACAACTGTAGAAACAACATCACTTAACAGATTATTATGTAATGTCTATGAGTTAATCATAAAATTGAATGAATTAAGTTTGATGCAAGTCGTTCTGGCATCACTAGATCACATTGTTTTTTTAATGCACATAAATTTGGCTCATTAGCTTATTACTTATTACATTACCTTCATTAACAAGTGAAAATTAAACACATGATTGGATGTCTAATGATTTTACTCATTTCATTTGCAGCCTGACCCCTGTTTTACACTGGATGCGTGTCCGCTGCGGTGCGACTGCGCTGCATTTCCATTCCGTCCGTGGCCGTCCGCCAATTCGCACTGGACACGTTTGTGGTTCGTATCTGATCCGGCGCGCGGCTGGTTTGCGAGATCACATGATCACAGGAAGATTGTAAAAGATTGCGCGGGATAACGCAATAACAACCGTGGGTAAACCAACGGCGTTTGTTTTGCTGATTTCTGCGCACTACAAACATTATTAGTAGGCTTCCTAGTTCATTTTGTCCTTGTTGTTGCTCAGGTTCAATTGTGTTTAATGTGTTTAGCATTGTGTTGCATTGCTATGTTTAATGTTGTGTTTGTCATACTCTGTTGTGTTGTAACCTACAGACAAGAAGTAATGCATTTAAAGTCCATTTTTGAATGACATGGATTCAAGATTTTTAAGGGTCTGGGGTCGTATACAATTTCATGTTTCTCCACCTCCAAAATTAACCTTTCGCCGTCCATCATGTTGTGAAGGGATCGTCTGGAGTTGGCGCATGCGCTCTGTGGTCTGGAGTTGGCGCATGCGCTCTGTGTTGCGTTCTTGATCCATATCTGTCAAAAGTAGACTTGATGCGCATCTCGACGGACTGCCGGACATGTGACGGAACAGAGACATAGCGGAGACGCAACGCAGCGGATCTGGTGTAAACTGATGCATTGACTTTATTGGCGGCGATTAGCTGCGGCTGCCACGTCGGACACGCACCGCAGCGGACACGCATCCAGTGAAAAACAGGGGTTAGCAGATGGTCTTATTCAGAGCAACCTTCATTGCTTAATTACAGGAACAAACTTGAGATTTAAGGATCTTGCTCAGAGGGTCAGCGGTGTTTAGCACTAGAGGAGGACAACCTATGACCTTTTGGTCCATAGACAATTCTTACCACTAGAGCATCACCATTTCATAAAACAAGAATGCATTTCTAGAAAAGGGCTGAATAATTCTGAGTGATCAGTAAGTAAAACAAACATGATTTTTGCCACTTTTTGGTCAAAGACAATATCAAGTGTCTGGACGTGCTCAGTCACACATAAAGATGGTGATACTCACAGCCACTCTGGCCTGGAATTCAGCAGTGGGGACCACAGGGATGGGGCCACCTTGCTTCCCAAACTTCCTCTCAAGACTCTCCTGAACAGACACTGGAAGGCAGAAATAAAAGATTGGGTTGTTAAATCTATAGATGTTGCGTTACATTTTCTTTGATTAATACGTGTTCTGTTCTTAACGTTCCATGAAAGAAACAGCACAAATAAAAAAACCTACAGTTACACCCCTGTCATGAATTATAGAATGGAATTTTGTAAGAACTGTGTTTTGACATGTCAACAACTTTCATAAATAATAGAACAGTGCTAGAGGAGAATAAACTGTCAGTATGACTCTACTTGTAGGACACCAACAAAAATCATCACCAAATCAGTAACAGTAACATGGCCCATTCACTTTTCCACTCCTTTATATTTGTTATAACAACATGCCTAAGCGATGATGGACCGTGTGCCCTCAACAGAAGCGTTGGGAAGGGAGGAGTATTTACGCTCCCGCCGGGCACAAAGCCTCACCCTGCTGATCAGTGATCACAACAGTGCACAAAACCCGGAGAACAAGAAGAAGCAGTGAGACAATGAGCTCTGGGACAGGAATAGTGTCTAATTTCTACCGCTTCGCCTGTATTTGCTGTGCAGTGCATGTTTCATTTAGGACGGGCCTGTTTTTAGTTTCAAGGTATACTGTGGTTTAAAAAGACACAGTATCAAAAGTAATACATAAATCAAACACTTTTTTTTACGTCAGATACTGATATCATAAATTTGGATATCTGCCAATAAGATACAAATCCGATAGTCTCTGAGAAACTGAAGAAACTTACACAGAAAACTGAAAATAATGCTTTAAAAATGTCTGAATACATGATTGAGATTATTCAGTTATGCTCAAGGAAATACTTGACGTAAATACTATTTTCTTATCTAAAACAATGTAATAATTACACACCCATACGTATGTGCTAAATTATTTATTATTAAAATAACATCTCAAAAATTATTTGTTTAAACACAGTTCTGTAGTTTTGTGACAGTCCCTAATCCTCTGGTGTTAAAACAATCAGGAACACAGAGATTGTGAGTGCGAGCTGGTGTTGTATAGGAAATTAAACAGTATAATCACATGATTTGCTTTTGGGATTGTAATGTGTTGCATTGCTTGTTCTGCACATTATATCAGTAGGAATTAGCGCGAATGTCGAACAATAAACCAGCTTTACCGCAGTGTTGCTTCTTATGCATTACCAATTGTGCGTGCGTGCATTTACAGAACGGCTTCATGGATACCACTGATACCTAATCCAGTTATTTGAGTCATTATCGGACCAATATGTGGTCCACATATCGGATCAGTGCCGTCCTTAGCATAAACTAGACATAAAGGGGCCGATTTTATTTAGAAGAACTTTATGCTTTGCTTTTGTGACACAGTATCTAACAGTATAGTAAGGGAAGAGGAGAGCGTGTTGTGTGCTACAGGCTGACAGACTCACTCAGCAGGTGGTAGTTAGAGTCTCGCTCATATTTGAAGGTCAGCCGGCCGTAACTGACGTGGTTCAGATTCTTCAGCCACTCAAAGTAGGAGACGGTCACACCTCCAGCGTTCAAGTACATGTCCTACAGGAAGACATGCAGTGAACCGTTTTAAACCCACAGAAAACCAAACTCTCACAGAAGGCAATATAAATTAAACACAAAATCGATATAATACTATGATAGAATATATCATTTAAATGGGCAACAATTTAAAGTCTTAAGATATCTTGAAGTCTTCTACAATACAATTACAATACATATCATATGTTGATGTAAGAAAATAACTTCCATTTATATCAAATCACAAAATCAACTAAAATATCATTTGACACTTTACTTTCTGAGCTATGGCTCACCATATTATGTGTTTTCACACTCACAAAAGCTGTGAGGAAAACCAGCGTCTCCACACTTTCTTGAAGAGGGACTTTAAAATTAGTTTGATGTCCAATATTTTCATTTTGGATCAATGATCACTTAATCAATGTATAGTTACACCCCTAGACTGCATATATCTCCAGCGCCTAGGGATGCATGCGAATGAGTGTCCAATCTTACTGGGATAACCATGATGTTCCTCTCCAGGAAGATCTTGTCAGCATCAGGAGTGGTGGGGCCATTGGCACCTTCAGCAATGATCTAGGTACAGAGTAGAAATCACAAATTAAATGGTGATAAAAATAGAGAACACAACATTGGTGCACTAAAGTTCCTAAAATAATTCAACTATTTGCTCACTATCTCACTAACTAGTGCTTGCGTTTTGCAGTGGTAAAAGGTGAGTTAAGTTTAGTGAGTTTCTGTCTTGGTTGTGGTTGTTGTGCTGCTGCTTGTCAGAAGGATTAATGGTTCTTATTTGATTTAAATTACCAGTGAGAGATCTCATTAAGATTGCAGCCTGCCTTCACACAGCTCTGCATTCCCTGACATACACATTTCTCAAAACAAGAAAAGCCTTAGCTAAAGCCCCTCAGGCTGCAGTATCCTCAAAACTAAATCAGGCAAAGAAAAGACACGTGGGGGCCTAAGTAGTGGATCTGTGTTGGGGAAACACTCACCTTAGCTTTGATGTTGTGAGCATTCTTCCTGGTTAGCTGCTTTTCTCCAGCGGCGGGGATGAGGATATCACACTGAGCCTCCAAAATGTTGCCCTCATAGGGCTGAGCGTTGGGGAAACCAACGATGGTGCCATGTTGCTGCAAAAAGATTATTCATAAAGCCTTTAAGGAATACAATCGTAGTGCTCAATTCTTCCCAGTAAACACTCTGATCACATTTCACATATGGTGTTTACACTAACAAAAGGAAAAGGTAATCAAGGGAGTAAAAGCGTTTTAATGTCATTCAGCCATTACAAATAATCAGTAAGAAATCAACAATAGCTATCGATTCCACAGTCTAGTTGCAGCATGGGAATGAAATGTGTTGAAACTCCACATTTTGTGGTTTACAAAGGCACAAGAGAGCAATCTGAAGTTGATTTACTCTTAATTTTCACAGATCCACTGACGCAACTGAAACTTTTGGGGTTTGCTCTATTGCAGCATCTTAACCCAGGTCCTTGCAGCTTGATACTGTAGATTCAGGTTTTCCAAACCACAAGACACCTGATGCACAACTAATTAACAATACCGAGTTGGTGTGTGCAGTAAATTGCCTTGTGGCACCGGTCTGCAAGACTCAGGATTAAGAAATGTGCTTTAGTGAATATAATTTCATCCAATGTGAAAGTCAACTATGTTCCTTAACGGGAACAGAACGGGTCAATAAGCTTCTTAATATGTTACTTGATAGTTAATTCATCATTTACTATTATTTTATGGTTTCGTTTTACTCTGAGTTTAAACGGCTCTATTTAAAGCTAATACGATATTATTTCTGTAAACCACAGTGAATGAGCTGTGCTCTGTGAATATATTAAATGCTGATATTATACATGGTATAAATAAATATGTAATATAAATATATTTAATTTTATGTTATATAAAATGGGCCTAAATGCATTTTAAAATAACTATTGGTATTTAGATGTTTTTCTTCTATGTTATAATAACCATAAATCATGAAGCAGTTTGTTTTGCTCACCAGTTTATAGTCCTCCAGCTCTTTGGGGTCTATGCCATTGGGATTCCAGATGCTTCCGTCAATCTCAGCAATACCCACACACTTAGCACCATAACGGTGGAGGTAACGCATGGAGTGCAGACCCACATTTCCAAAGCCCTGTCAGAGGAGAAAAAGCAAGCATGCCTTTAGTAAATAAACAAGGACAGAAAATTCTGCCTGAAGTTTTGCGACACAGCCTAAATATTACACAAACTACTATTGTGACTTAGTTAGAGCAACTGTTTATCTTTTTATTTGAATTTTTAGTTAACAATAAGCCAAACAGCTGAAAAGAATAATAAGGAAATCTGCATTTCTAGATTTGCCATTAACAAAAAGTGATCTCTGGCGCCCCCGTCTGTATCAACTACAGCAGTTGAACCTCTGACTCTAGCTATAAATTGCAAATATTTGAGATTTACCAGAACCTGGATCTATTTCCAATATGCTTTTCATTTTTCTTTACAAATTCATATTTTTTAAACTGCAAGGCTCTCATAACCAAAATAGGATCTACACCTTGCTAACAAGTGCATAAACCCTTGATGTACACCACTGCTTTCCTTGCCCTTTTCTGTCTCCAGATGAGAAGACAAGTGTCATGTGTCCACAACAGCAAATGTCAAAGAAAATGTAATTTCAGTAATCCCTTGTGAGACACCAGATGACTGATGAGGACAGGCTTTAGCTGCTCTGCAATCAGGAACGGACGTCAACTGAGAGTAAAAGAAATAAACACTGCTACTGTTCCATGACCCCGATTCTTAATCATGAGACATAACACCAGCTGTAGGTCAGTTCTCACACTCTGCCACAACAGGCATGATGACAAGGGGTGGGTCAGTAAAAAGAAGTGTTGTGTCCTTATAAAAAATGCTCCAGAGAGAACAGAGAGCTAGTTTTACTGGATGCTGACTGCTTACTCCCTCTTCCTCTTTGAAACGTTTCAGCAGGAACAGAGATGCAGTCACAACAAATCTAGTTTTGTGGACACTCTGGCCTCAGCACTTCTGTGACGATGTAAATTGTAGTTGAAGGTTATGCATGTTTTAGCGGTGGTGGTGTTGCATATCCTTAAATTGCGTTTTTGCAGATTACAACAACTTTTGGTTCCCTCTTGACTGAAACTCCATAGACAGCTAACACAAGGCCTGTACCAAAAGTAAAGTAAACGTGGGCCTAACTTTTGTTTTCTACCTGTTGGTAGAGCAACTATTGTCTACATATACAGGGGCTTCAGAATTCTTTTTCGATTACAGCTGAATAACGGATTTCAAGCAGAAGCAGCATGAGGTCAAGGAGTTCTTGACAAAGGCTGTCCGACATTAACAGAAGCATTGACAAAAGCAATGTGCACAGATGAAGGACAGTCACAGGGGGAAACAATTTGATGACAAAAACCAGGTGAAAGAGGTTGTGAAGAAGTGGGTAAAACAGTGCACACCTGAATTTTTTAAGGAGGTTTCCACAGGGTTCAATTCACAATTGGGAATTCGTTATGCATGGGAAATGTCACTGCGGTAAAGTTGTTTTATTATTCGACATTCACGCTAATTCGTAAATATTGATATGATAATGAGCAGACCAAGCAATGCAACAAACTACAAACTCAAAAGCATGCGATTTTACTGTTTAATCCTTAATAACACAAGCTCTCACTTGCAATCTGTGTTACTGATCGTTTTAGCGACGCAGAATTAGGGAATGTCACAAAATTACATAAGTGTGTTCAAACAAATACCTTTCGAGGTTATTTTCATAATAATTTAGCATATACATGTGTGCATTTATTACTTTGGTTTAGTAGGAAAACAGTACGTCTTTAAACATTTTCCTATTCAGAGAGAAATACATATTAATTAAAATTTGGTAGCGGATCGGCACTCGGGATCGGCCGATACCTAAAGCCCCAGTATCAGTATTAGAATTGATATAGTTGGATCGGTGCATGCCTACTACACAAGTTGTGAAAACATCCCTACCAACTGCGGAATACATGTCAACCTCCTCACTGCTCTCACTCTACCTGAATGATGAAGGTCTTGTCAGCAAAGCCGGGTGTCAGACCCAGTTTGCTCATGTAGGACGCCTCGTTGATGAAGTTCTCGATGCCATGGAAAACTCCACGACCTGTGGCAGACACTCTGCCATGGATACCACCCTGGCTGATGGGCTTCCCGGTGACACAGGCATGGGCATTGATGTCCTACAGAGATACACACAAAACCAATGAAACAACTTGTTGCATATGATGACTTTGAAAACCGATCACTTCCTGTTGAATGTAAGTTTGCTATAAATAAAATCAATATTGTAAAAGCAAAAACATCTACATGCAGTCATGCAGTGTTATAGACGCACATGATTAAGTCCTGTTTTTGAGGTATACGCACATGCCATTTTTTTTTACACACAGGACTGAAATACAGGTGGAACATGAGACATTTTAGCTGTACCCAGAATCCATGCTGTCCACCTCTCTATCCCTTGCTCAACTCTCTAAATAGATTCACCACAAAGGGGGCTAATTCCAGGAGAAGACAAGGACGCTGTTTGAGCAGACTGGACCACAACATCCATAACTGTGGAATGCTGAACGGAAGGGACGCCTCACTGTGGACAAAAGCATTCCAAGTGTGGCTAAGGTCACGTAGTGGGTCTAATTTGTGGGGGCATATTGAGGCGAGGTGGAGAGATGAGAGGAAAGGACACGTACTCACAGCAAACTCACTGCAGCAGGGGGGCCGAAGAGGACACAGGTTACACCAGGGAAGGTCAAGCTCACATCAAACCAACTATACCACCTTAGTGAACCCTGGTGGCCAGGGCAAATGATGGTAGTGATACAGGGGTATGAGTAACTGAGATACTGTGTTGGTGACTATAATATAGGGGGTATGAATCTCGTGAGGGGGTGATATTGTAAATACGATAATGTCAGATGCTCTGGATAAGAGCATTTGATAAATGCCTACAAAAATAAAATAGCTAATTATTAAACATTAGTTGATATCTTATTTTGCATGCAACAAATGAGCATTTCTGTAATTTTTTTCATAAAAAGCTAATGAAAAAATAACTAACAGGAAAACAGACATTAGTGTATTGATTCCTCACTTTCTTTACCCACTTAAAAGACACATACTGATGTTTATTCCTTGATGGGCAAATCATATTACACAGAAGGGTCCGAGTCAAACCTGTATGAACCCCAACACACTCAAAAGGCTATTGAATAAAATCATCATTTACTGTTCACCTGTGGGAGAGCGCTGCTGAGTCTAAATGCCATTTCAAATAAAGGGATAAAAGGCAGCCATCCTCATTTAAACACCCAGCAGGCAGTCTTCTTCTGCCCACATCTCTAATCTCTTCGTAATCAGTTCTTTGAGAGCTATGAATGGGTTGGATGGCTCTTCACTACAGAGAGCGATAACCCTGTGGCTTTTATAAAGGGAGACAAAAAAAATGGGAGGGTAGATTAGGAAATTGGACTCTAACCACAGAATGAACGTACAATGTCTCTCTCCTCCTCTGACACTACATCTGTGGGTGTATGGGATAAAAGGTGTGGAGGTCTTGTTTTTTTCTTTCTTAGATGAACTCTTAAGGTGGAAGAAGTGGAACACTTTTCTTTAATAAATTTGTCCAAACTGATTATAATGTCATGGTATGGAATTTACAATGGAAACGAGAGACTGGTGAACTAACAGAAAATGATCTAATAATTGAAAGATAGCTGGGAAAATGATAATAATGGTGGAGAACTTGGATCAAGATATCATATCGTAATCGGAAGGTCACTGGTTCATGTCCCGGACCGGTAAACCATCACCAAGCACTGCTGCCCGTGCGCTGCACGTCAGCTGCCTACTGCTTCTTTACGGATGGGTCAAACGCAGAGGTCACATTTTGTTGTATGCTGTGTTGTGGTGTGGCGTGTTGGTCATGACTGACTCATTTAAATCAGTGGTCTTTGGGAATCCCTCCTAGGTTAGAGGACGGGTTTTGTTGGGTATAAAGTGTGATTTATGGTCCACTGTAAGTCAGCTGATCAAGGGCAACACCCTGAAACATCACTGAAGTAAGTATTTCCGCAACAAGACAAGACAAAGGACATGTCTCCTATTGAGGACCTCATATTGAGGACGCAGCATTGCCGTGTTGAGGAGATTACATAAAGCACTGCGGACAGCTCTCTACTGCTGGGTACATATTGTTCATCCACTGAGGCAGCCACTGCTCTTCTTTGACTCACTCTTTTCCCCGAGCACTGTCTCAGTGTGACCGTATTTTAGTCTGGTGTTAGTATTAATAAGGTCAGTCATTGTAATTCTAACAGAGACATGCAAGTCATCTTTCACATGCTGGTGGAGCTTGGAATGAAAAACAGCGCAATGAAAGAAAAAATGGGGGTGGGGAGGAAATGTCCTATGTTGTCATGGCAACAGGCTAAACAAATCTACTAGAAAAAGCACAGAGCCTGAAAGCAGGCACTTCTGCAGTGGAAGATAAACCGCTACAGAAAGCAATTTTTAGAAGCTCTAAAACAAGTCTGAAGCTAGAGACCCTTACTGCTATATTTTATAAGTAAAAAACAAAAGTTTTACATTAGAAAACTAACTTTAAAAAGGCTGAATGGTATTTATTTAGCAAAAATCTATTTGACTGACTCTACAAAACACGTACTGGTACAGAGTGTTATCAGAGAACAGCAAATAGTTGTAGCTGCATAAGCCATGCTGAGATAAAAGAGCTTTTATCCTCACGCACAAACATTTATCAGAATCACTAATCTCTAGTGACTTCAGTGTTTGTAGGGCTTGTTGCATAAACATTCTTAACAAAAAGCTATCTGTTTAGTGAACTCTTCAACTCATTTTACAATCTATGAAGTGGGTGACTAAGTCCAATAAGTGTTTTAACACCACAAGACCAAATAAAACAGGAAAAAGGTTTTTCAGGAGCAATGCTAAAGGCGGCATTATGTGAATAGACACCAACACAGTCACTTACAGCAGGGGTCCCCAACCCTCGGTCCATGGACCAGTGCCGGTCCGTG
This sequence comes from Distichodus sexfasciatus, assembly GCA_032718565.1. Taxonomy (NCBI): domain Eukaryota; kingdom Metazoa; phylum Chordata; class Actinopteri; order Characiformes; family Distichodontidae; genus Distichodus; species Distichodus sexfasciatus. Next base: position 4,243,234 of record JAVGVS010000021.1, on the reverse strand, counting down.
AATCATTTGGTACCGGGCCGCAAAGAAAAAATTTTGTGGTTAAAATGTATAGTTATTGTTCTTTAATTAGTCTTCCAGGTCTTATTTTGAAAAACGTTTCCGCCCCTCCCCTCACTACCGCACTTGAATCTGGCATGCCATTTCATGCAACAGTGTGACACAAGCTAACCACTGAAAAAAATCAGCCAAAAACAAAATTCACTGGAGACCTTTTTTCGGGAAGGAACGAGCAAACGATGGGACAGCAGAAGGGTCACAGAATGCCAGCAAAACGAAAGCTTCATTTAAAAGAAAATACCAAGATTCCTACCTAAGTTACGGGTTCATCCCAACAGGTGATACACAAGCTCCACACGCGCTATGCATAATTTGCGGTGACTAGCTAATGAAGCCATGAAACCCTCAAAACTGCTTGGCCACGTTGAGACAAAACACCTTGCGTTAAAAGACAAGCCCTTGGAATTTTTTAAAAGTAAAAATCTCTGCGCTGAAAGCATCATTCTTAGTTGCGGACCGCATTGCTGAAGCTAAGACGCCCTTTACTATCGGGGAAGAACTGATTCTGCCTGCTACTAAGGACATTTGCAGTGAACTTTTTGGAGAGGCTGTGGTGAAAAAGGTAGCAAATGTCCCCAAGGTTTTTGTTACGGTCTGCGGAAAAATTTTCATGCATGAAACTGGTCCCTGGTACAAAAAAGGTTGGGGACCGCTGACTTACAGTATGGGCAATAGTGTTAGCATAAGTATCAGCAATCCAGGACATCTCTCTCTCGCCAGTGCTCATGTCAGGGGCAGGAACGTCAATACCAGGTCCTAAGAGGAGAGAGAGGCACAGAGGACAGAGAGAGAGAGGGGGAGGTGAGAGTTGATTTACAACCTGCTAGCTCCAGTAAACTTACACATCATCACGAGACCGAGGCCATGTTAACAGCCAAGTTCTCCAGTTTCCTCTGCAGCAAGAACATAAACATTTGCCAGCAATGAGAGCCAAATCTGTTCAGTTCAGTTCAACACATTAGCTCTGTCTGAGTGTGCGCTCTCATGGATGTGTTTTCTTTCCATATACAGATTTCTTCATTATTGTGCCCTATGTGCAGGTAACAGAAGCACCAAGGCTCTCGTCTCTGAACAGTCAGATTTTACTCTGAACATAAACAGCATATTTGTCAAGCACCTGTCTACATAAATTAAGTGAATTAGGTTTTACATTTGACCTCATGCTTAACCTTTGATATATCTGTGCACTAATAAAAATTATTTCACCTGTCTTCATCAGGCCCGTAGCCAGCCTAGTGCAAGGGGGGTTCTTTTTTAAAAAAGAATGTATTGTATTTTCATACTTATTTTGTATTTCATTATGAGATTTAAATACTGAATTTTGGTGACTTTTTTTGCAATAATTTGTGCTGGATATCTTAATCTGTCTGCTCGTATCATAATGTGCACAATTTTGATGCACTAAAAATATTTACAACATTTACATGTAATATTTACATGTTCTCAAATTGCTTATCAAGTTTATGTATGCTGTTTTCACACACACACAAACACACTCACACACAGAGAGAGTTTAAAAGTTTAAAAACCACACTAAGCGTATCTGCTGCTCAGATACACCTAAGCCTACTCAATACTTTATTCAAACTTTTAGATTATTTTCTTCATTTTTATTTTTATTGAAAACAAATGCCTTTCCGATGTAAAATGAGATGTGAAAAAGCAAAAGACTGATTTCGGCAACAGGCGGACACGAACTTGGGTCGTTTGCGTCAAAAAACACTAGCTTTTCGCTTTACTGCTTACGCCACTAGAAACGCGTTATAATAACCGTCTTTTGTAGTGTTGTCAGGTTACTGGATAGAGGCAATAAAAGGCACCATACTACAGAAAATGGCATATACTCCAGTAATTTTTTGGGGGGGAGGACCCACCCACATTTATTTTGCTTCCCATGCCCATGGTGCGTACTGTGGGGTTGACGATTATTACCACGTAGCTAACGTTAGCTATCAGATCGGGTCATTCGAACCACCCGAACCCCGCCGGCTACGGGCCTGTTCATCCATCATTAGCTATGAAGGATGCAGAATCTCCCAGCTAAAAACTCCTCATCTTTAATATGTGCAAAAGTAACACAAAAAATAAGAACATTTTCTCCCTTTTCTCCAAAACCTAAACTAGTTCAGTACAATTTGGTTGTCATAATTTTTAAAACTCTTCATCGATCTGCCTCATCCTATCTTACAGAACTACTTTCCTGCTCTCTCACTTTTTTGGTCTAATACAGAAGGTAGACAGTCCCCAAAACCTGGAACTCCATCCTCACGGCCTCTGTATAACCTTCCTGTCCACTTTCAAAACCCAATTAAAAATATCTCCTTGGTCAATGTTATGCCTCTACTCCCTAACCGCTGGGCTGACTGTCTTTGTTTTCATGTTGTTACTTGACGACTACTGTTTCATGACTCCAATTCTATAAAGCAGGTTTGAGAATGGTGCTATATTTAAAAATATATATTATTATAGAAATAGACACACATCCATTTTATGTTTTGTAATCCTCATGATGTGTGATTTTTCCAGCATCTATTAACATTTTCAACAGCGTAGCCCTGAATTGTTTCTGCAGATGCGCTGGTCTCAGTACCCATGGCGACACTACAAGAGAGGAGGCCCCCCCTGCCCCCTGTACCACCGCCAAGAGGAAGGCATCCAGATAAATAGCCATGTGGGCAGATAAACACCCTGAATGCATTTCCAAAAACAGCTCTGGAGGGGGAGAGGCATACTGGAGGGGCTATTTCAGAAGCTGCAGGAAGAGTGCAACCTCCGGGTTTAAAAACCTCGTAAATATAAGCTTGAAAGATATTTTTTATTTGTCAAATATACAGCTATATAAGTACAACATGTAGTGAAATGTAGCCTAAGTAATAGAATTTCGAAATTAGAGGGAAATGACATAAGTTAAAGAAATCTTATGGTAAACTTAATTCAGTAATTAAAAACAGTGGCATGTTGATGAAATGGGTACTCATCAGGGCTTGTTTTTGGGTTATAGAGAGCTATTTATCAGAGCATGAAAAGAATGAACTTTAATCTTTATGGTGGTTGAAGACTGTTTAAAGAACAGCTTTGAAAAACTCTGGAAAAAGAAAAAGGTTTTAAAAGCACAAGGTGGTTCTCAAAAGTTATAAACACAACAGATTCTCACCAATGAATCCCTTTTTGGCCAGCTCAATGGTGAATCTTCTAGTGATTTTCTCCAACTCATTGTCCTAAACATAACCAAAAGACAAATGTACAAATCAAAAAATCAATCAACTATCCAGAAACCGGAGTTAAGAGTCAAGTCTAAAGTGCCCCTCTGTGGGGTGTCACTAACAGTAACATGATGCTAAGCTTTGAAGGGATCTAGTCTGCAATTGAGGACAGTTGCCCAGCCAAACATCAAAAAGCTGACTAAACAATAAGTCACAAATAATCATAAATTCAGCCTGTTTTTCCACTTCCTTCTGGGACTCCATGAAGCTAAAGAAAAAGGGAAATCCACCTCTCACATCAGCAGTTTCATTTGAAAGGCACAAATTCTGCCTGGCTAACAGAGCAGCCCACATTGTATTACTCAAGGTTAATCTTAAAAACCTTAACGGAAAAATTTTTGACCTCCGTACGAATATTAGCCCTAAAGTGTTCCTTGCCAAGTCAAGCATGTCTCTTATTTTCAGCATTTCCCCCTAAAGGCTTGTAAGCTTTACATTATAATCACAGTCTTTTCTGGCCTTTCAAAATAGCGGTTAGTGAAACATGGGGGAAAAAGAAAAATGAGAATACACAAGAACAAACAAAACTGATAATGGATATAAATTGAGACTACTACAGTAGAGTTCCATTGCGTAACACAGAATTTAGTCTAACCAAAAAAGAGTAATTTCCTTTAGATGTTTGGATGGCACAATTAGGACACAACATATAAGGCAGGGAGAGTCACATCATAAATGCAGATTCGACTGAGCAAAATACCCCCAGAGAGAGAGTCAAAAGGTATGTGCAGCATGTTTACTAACCATTTTCTCTTGGAACACTGAACAACAAATAATAAAAGCTATTTCAGGAACATGAAAGAATCAGTGCTTGGGAGGAAGAAACCCTCACTGAACACAGAGCACTTCTGCTCTTCGTAGGGCAACACATGCTTTGGTGTGCATGTGTTCTACTTGGAAAGCAGAACTTACAGAGTAATTTCTGGGGTTGATTTTGACTCCAGCTTTAGCTCCACCAAATGGCACATCTGGGGAAATAATGTGACAGTATTATAAACTCTGATTAACACCTTAGAACTGTCTGAAGAGTATGAAAAGTAGTGTATTGTTAAGCTCGTGTAAAAAAAAAAATCCAAAAAACAGTGGTGTCTGGTCATCTTTGTGGTGTACATGAATGCTTACCCACAACAGCACATTTGTAGGTCATTAGTGAGGCCAAAGCTTTTACCTCATCCACAGACACATCAGGGCTGTAGCGGATACCTGTTAAAGGGCAGAGAAAGACAGCAATATACAAAAGGATTAGCAGACAAGTATAATACAGCAAACAATATACCATATTTAATACTTAAATTTGGAGAAAAACTTGGGGAAAAAACGAAACATTTTATCACTTAAAACTGCTAACAGGACAAAGTGTTCTACAACACAAACCTAACCACTGTCCTTACAGTTCAGGTCAGAGTGTGGTCACATTGTAGTGCTTGCTAAAACTACAGCTACTCATGTCATTCTGCTTAGAATGTGAAAGCTGCAGTAAAAGTCGGTTTCTAGAAGCTGATGCCGCAGGTACCTTTTGGTCCTGCACTCCACGCTGCTATGCTGAATGCCTTGAGCTCACAATGGTCCAGTTTAAACCTGTGCTATTACATAACAATGACTCCATGCACAAAGCTAAGGTATTCTACATATTCTACAGACTTAGGACACAATCTGTAGAATAAGGCTTACAATTCATCTTTGTCATGAAGCTTGCGTTTTCGTTTATAACTAAACTAAAACGATTTAGACTTGGATATGACTATTCATCATTGTTAGAAACCACTGTTAGTTTTTAATTTGATGGATGTGGTATTCCAAAATAAATGAATGGCAAGTAAACCTACACATAAGCTCTAGAAGTCCTGTGCGTGTGAGACTTGTCTTGGCTTGAAGTAGCAACACATTTCATCAAGCTTTAGCACCAAACCATTTCCCTCCAGCACGACGCATATCATGAATCTTAATAAATGGCTCCAGCAGACACTATTGAAAGCCTGAGACACTAAACGCCAGTCTTATCATCATCTACCAAAATAAATCCTGAGCTCTAATAAAGCAGCAGCAAAAGACAAATAAAGATGGGATGACAAGAAATCAGGTAATCCAAGAAATATACAAATAAGAATGCCTTTTTGCATTCCTGTTCATAATTACTCCATATACATCCAGTTCTCCCTTTTAAACTTGATTTGTGCTGAATAGCCTACTACCACACAATTCAGTATGATCTCAGATCCAGCATTTACAAATTCCAATGACATGACATGCATGTTTCATGTGCTACGGTCTGTTTTGAGTTTGCATGAAACAGGAAGGGGGATAAGCAGCACCAGGAGAAATTCAGATAAAAAGAGAAACAGACATGCATAGGGGAAGATACATGCATGACTCAGCACAGGGCATTTGTGCTTCTCATCCACTGTGTTTTTCCTGGATGCAAAAACAGCAAAATGAAAGCACTGAGATTGTCTCTTGTTTCATTAACAGGAGGTATTCTCTCATTTCATTAACAGCGGTTATTCCTCAATAACTAGTCCATGTTCAGTTTATCACATTGCTCCACACATATACGCATAACTACAGAAAGTAAAAAACATATCAGCCCTGTGCAATCTGTACATCTTCACAGTTACTGCAAGTTGTAGTTCAGAACAGGTTTTTCCACTGTCTACACTATTAAGATCAAATGTCTGTCAAACCCACAAATGATTAAGGGATTAGCAAAATCTCAATTTGTCACAGTTGACGGTAAGATGATGTTGGTTATGAGGCTGTTACTCAAACACTGAGACAAGTAGTAATCTATCCGACACATCATACACCACTGCTTATTACAGTGAACTGATTCACTGACAGAATACAGTCAGAATCTCTATATGAAGATCATTTTCAATAAAAAAGCATGAAGTCACTTAAATATAACGGGTCAGTTTCCACAAACTTTAGTCTAGCCTAAACAGCATTTAATAGTGAATCTAATCTGACATGATAGTTTAGCCCAAGCCTAGACCTTAACTACTTAATGGAAACTAGTAGCAACAAGAGTACCACTCTTACTGGAAGGCTGTATAAGCTCTTGCCACTGCTGTATTTCTGTCATGCAGCTGACATATACGTTTGCCTGGACCTGTCCATTCAACACACCCTCCCCCAACCACAGTCCACCCACAGGACAACTCCCCTCGGCTACGTTACCACCCCAACCCATAAATTACCCACAACGTAACACTGAAACAGCCCAATCACACTTTATATCCACTACCACGTGATCTGACAACGTACCCTGAACACATGAACACTTACTCCACTGAGCGTAATGAATTCCATATTGTTTGACCTGTATATTAATACACTGTGATGAAGGATTATGACGGAAATTCATATTATATGAGCTTTGGATGACAGACACACTCCACTGTAGAACGACCTGTAGACCCTACATGTAGTTTGCTGCACCTGGTGTCACATACAGTTGGTGATTGATCTCAGACACATTTACACCTTTAGAACTGCACTGCTGTGCAAACGTTGCTCACCATGTCACAACTTCAAACTGACATGCCTTAACTGTTTCCCTTGGCCTAAGAGTAAATCACTATATATATACACATGCAGAAACATTTTCTCAAAATAAGGAAATAAACATGCCCAAATCCCAAAGAAGAGGAATCACAAGCACCTTAAATCTGGCTACTAGTTATGACAAATAAGCACCTCAATAGAATAACATCAAACGTAGGGTTGCACAATATAATTTCAGCTCCAACACTGAAGTGCAATGTCAGATAAGATATATCAAGCCGAACATCTCATGCTCCAAGTGTCTGGCTGTTTGATACAAAAAGGAAAAGCTTCCTGGTTCTCATTTGCCATGTTGAGAAAAGTATGTTTGATAAAATGTAAATTGAAACAATCTCAGATTAAATTAAAACCTCAAAAAGTCATACATTTTTATTTCTTCCTATTTATCATATTTGGTTTAGATTTCCTAATTTTTGGTCACAATCTCTTAAACAAAAAATAAATAAACGGCAATAAACAGAAATAAAAAATAAATATTGCAATGCCATTTTCTTGCAGTATCGTGTAGCCATAGCATTCATAAACATGGAAATGCATTATTCTCAAACTAATAAGATAAACTTAGGAAATTCTAAGAAACAGTTACCAAAAACAAAACCTGATAAATATCACAAATGAACACCACAAATGTGGATAAAATTGAGAGCCATGCCACAATACAAGCTAATTTCTTAATATTAAATATATCCATGATTGAAACATGCTAGCGTCAGAACTTATTAACGTGGAAAAAAGATCGCTAAAAATAAATTCATACTATAACACTAATGCATCATTTCTTAAACGGCTCTAGTTCGGGATACACTTTAAAAGTAATCAGAAGCATCTGAACATACTTGTGACTTTAGCTGTCTTCCCTATGTTAGCTAACTTGCTAATTGTCAAGCCGCTTGCTAAGCGCTGGCCGCGTCCCATTCCGTGCCAAGCGTGAACCGTTTACGCAGTCGGAGGGCAAAAAGCGTTTTGACAGCTTTTGTCTCATTCACAGTTTCGCTTTGGCAGAAAAGCCGGACATAAAGGTATGAAAAGGGAGATGAGAACACGTCTTTACCGCCTTTACAAGGAGTCCTGTGCTGGCTGTGCTGTGCGCGGTAGCCCTCGATCACCTCCCACTCCCCGTTGTCCCTCTTGATGGGGAAGGAGACGCTGAGGACGTGGTTGCAGGGCTTGATGATGCGGAGGATCCCGCGCACACGATGCCGCTTCTGCTCGGGCGACTCGCGAGTCTTCAGGTCCTCCACCAGCTTGTTCTCCACGATGGTGGCGCCGCGGTCGAAGAAGCCCTCCACCATTTTGAAGAAGTTGGGGTCGTCCTCTTTCTCCGCGGCGTCACTGTAGTGGCGGACCCTCAGCAAGGACGAGGACGCTGCCGGCAGCGCCGATTCTACAGCTCCTCCCGAGGCCGCCGCGGCTCCGCGGGCCAGCAGCTCTCCAAAACAACGGTACATGACGACAAAGAAGTGAGGGGGAAGAGAGTGGTGGATTTAGCTGTAAAAATGGATGAACGAAAAGGGGGGTGACGACAAGATCAAGAAGGGAAATGGAAAAAAAAACCCGGGGAAATGAACGAGACTGTGCGAGTGCTTCAGCCTGCCTCGTCCAGGGTGAAAGGGACAGCGTTCATGCTGCCACAAGCGCTTTAAAAGGAAGCGTCAAGTACGGCGCGCGTAGGCAGGAAGGTCACTAGCTGGAGCGTCACACGTTTCGGGGAGGGGCTGTAACATCATACGTATATATTACAATGTAACATCAAATAATAAGCAAGTAAACAAGTCACATATTTCGCGTCACACACTTCTGATTCAGCTTTCCTTTTTATTGTTCACAATATTGCAGTATCATTTCCTCCCAATTTATAGCATTAGACATATAAAAAGAAATGCGTTTTTCACATAATAAGAAAAACGTATACAGTCCTAAGTTATCACAAACTCAGCAGTGGCAGAGAAATATCACAAATAAACACCTCAAAGGTGGATCATATTAGAAGCCTTGCCACAATATCTGCTAATCTTAATATTTAAAATCTCAGCAAGAACTTTAAAATTTAATCAAACAAACGCTTAAAAACGAATACACATTATTAAACTGTAATGCACTAACTGTACTAGTTCGGAATACACTTAAGTGGAGAGAGGCATTTGACCGTGAAAAATTAATGGAACATGTTCCAGACGAAAGTGTGACGTGAAATATATGATGAAATATATTATTTATTGTTTACTTCTCATAAATAATAACCTCAAAGGTGGATAATAGTAAAAGCCTTGACACAATACCAGCTAATTTAAATATTTTAAATCTCCATGAGTCTGAAATGGTAGCACCAGAACTTCTAATTTAACCAAGCATGAAGTTCTAGCGCAAAGTGTGACGAAAATATATTTATTGATTACTTACGCAACACATATGCGGAGGGTCTTGGGTCGGAACATCATACATATATTACAATTTAACATTAAATAAATAATAAACAACATGAAAAATATTTTCATAGTATATTTCATCACTCATTTTATCATTCATTTTTCTTCTTTGATTTAAGTGTACAATAGGAGTTACGTAATAGAAGTGTTATGTTAGAGTTTGAAGTTTGTAGTATTTTATGCAAAATAAAGAAGGCGCTAGTTGGCAGAATCATACTAACATGATACATATTAGCATGGCATATATACAGATTATATATATTTGTATGTAAATGTATGTATATTTATAGAATGATTTATTCTATTTAAATGTAGCGCATTGACCTTAGAAATCTTCTTTGTCAGACCATATGTATACGTGCAATGACACCAACAGTCTTGTCCTAACTTGTGTTTTAGACAAATCAGGGTAAATGAATAACAACTTTGGGGCATTCATTGGGACATTGCAACAGTAATGTCTGTCTTATCCTGCACCCTACATGTCATTCATATTACCAGTGACACAATGCCCGTGTAGCTCACTAGGCTAACTGGGTCGCAGAAACACACAGAGATAAAAAATAATTATAAACTTTTGTACATAAGAAAAAAAATCCCGATAGACATGCTGATACATTTGCTTTGTACCATTTTGTTAGTTAATTGTAGTTAATGATTTAATCCAGATTGTTCGTCAAGACCTTTACCCACTATTTATTTGGTGAATCGAAACAGGGTAAGACCCTGCATTCTAGGGTCTATGTCATTTTGAATGTGTATTAATGCTCTCATTTTATATGTGGCAATCTGTAATCTGCTGATCTAAACGTAAATGCAGACTGTCCTGTTAAATGTTGCAAGACTTGGCAGTGAAAGTGTAGGTAGTGAAAACTTAAGAAAAGTGTTTTGCTGATGCTGACTACACTGATCTTTTGCACTGACCCAACATTATCCTGATGGACTCTGCACGGGAGATAAGATAGGATGATCCTTGTGGAACCTGGTACAAATGCTGGCCTGGTTCAGAAAATAAGTAATTATTAATCCTTGCACTACAGCAGAGACATGAAGGTAATCTCTTGGAGGATCACAGTGCAACAGACTTCATGGGCTGAACATGGATCAAGTCTTGGTACTAAATTCCAGTACCAATGGAGATTCATAATTGAAATTCAAAGCTAATCTAGGTATAGGCTTAATCCTAGTCTGGGAAACTGGTCCCATATCACACACGTATGCACACACACACAAACACACACACACACACACACACACACACACACAGCAGAATGAGAGAGAGCAAGAGAAAACTGCACCCAACCTGTAAGGACTAGTCTGGCAGCTTTACTAACTTGGTCTTTACAATTTATGTTCCTATATCATTATGGACATCATAGAAATGCATCCAAGAAAATGAAACTATAAAGCCCCAGGTAATAAAGGAGCACTCTAAAAACTAACAGATTATCACACTTAATACTTCATATAGACTATGAATGTATAAATCAATTAATGAAGATGCCATTAGGTGTAGCAAGCATGTCTCTTTCATCTGTTCTTCAGGTTAAAGTTCCTTGCAGCATATTATGATAGGACACAGGACAGATCATTCATAGGCCAAAGGAGAAGATTAGATTTTGATATCACTAGAGCCAAAGTGTCAAGGAGAATTTGGAAATTAAAACCAAATGCAAATTACACTCATAGCTCTGGCTAATACAAACTGAGACATTGCTTCTGTCTTAGTACTTCTGTGGGCTTTTAGGTGAAATGCAAAGACAGAAACTGAAATTGTAAATATCTTTATGAAATACTTGAGCAATACTTGGCTCTATATTCTGACTTAACCTTAACCTTTTGGTCATTAATTCCCAAAACTTCATTCATCCTTTACCCACTTTAGAGATTAAAGTGCCACAAAGATAAGTCTGGCTGTCATTGCACCTTGGGCTATGGTCATGTATTTATGACCATGTCCATGTAGTTGTAAGTGTGACAAAACCAATAGTCTGAAGAACTCACAAAGCTGTTCTTCAATTGGCATTGAAATCTTAGGTTCATCACCATTTAACTCATGTACCTGCTTTATATTAATTTCTCTTTAACATGATTTGTCAATGTTTAAGCTAAAATCTGCAAATATGTATAGGAAAGGATCTGACACTTTCTATTTGAATATTTTAAGACTTCTTTTGGTTTCTAAAATCTCTACCAACATGGTGTTTTTAACAACAGGTTGCCATAAAACAGCAGTTATATAATGAAGTGTGTGAAGAAGGAAAACACTCCCCGTCTGCCCGGATCTTTCTTCTCTCTGCCCTGTTGCTCTGCTGTTTGTCACTGTGGGTGTGCAATCATTTATCATGGTCATGTTTCAAAGAGGGGGAGTGGAAGCTCATCATTGGCTCATGCACAGACAACACCCACCATGTGGTTGGATGTGGAAGGAGGTGGGAGAAATTGCTCAGCATTCATGTGCTTCTTGGACGTTTGTAGTGCAGGAACATTACAGTGAAATTCCCTGGCTCTGTTTCTGAGAAAACACTAGACGAATGCAGACATAAAATGCTTCCACTGACATATTTGCTGAGCTGAAGCCCATGTATTGTCCTTTAGAATTATGATTATAAAGGAAATGACGTCCCTAAAAAAACAGATGCACATGAGGCTTTCAGTATCTGCTTCAGACATACATAATATATAATAATCTCAATATGCTGAATCTGAAACCCAGAGTCAAATAAAGTGTTTAAAATAAAGTCTATCTGTTAAATTTGTTTGTTTAAATAACAAATAGTCATTGTATAAATGTCACTGACATTAAATAAATTAATAGGAACAGCAAATTCAACAACAAAATGAAGGAGAATAATAATACTAAGAAGAAATATGGAATATGGAAGGTGCAGCATAATTTGAATGTGTACGTGAATTAGAGTGAGAGAGTAATATAGAGGACTGTAAGAATGCTGGGCCAAAGAGAGAGGGACAACGCCAAGTTGTATTGTGCTAAATTCCTTTTGGATGGGGTAAGAAATGCCTCTGGAAAAAGAAACGTCACTACAGCAAACGCATCAGTGCTGACATCTGCTGACCAGTTTCACTTACTGTGTCTCCATCAGTCTTCCAGTCTATACTATTGACTCATATGTCAAGAAACAACTTCAATCTCCATGTCAAATATCATCTATTATCTGGTTTAACACAGTTGAACCACATAATTAAGGAGAAGCAAATACAGATTTGGTATTGTATTAAGCCTCTAGTTTTTCTTTGTCTGGTAGAAAAAGAAAAAGATGAAGAAGAAGAAGAAGAATATTTAATTGGGTTAAATGTTTTAGAAATGAACATGTGCATTCACATGGATTTGCCAGGTGAGGGAGCCAAAGAGCTTCCAGAGACTCCCAGATTCTGCAGACTCTGCTTCAAAGTTAAAAGTCAAAATAAACTTTATTGTTATCTCTGCTATATACATGTATACAGAGAGACGACGACGTGGCTCCAGTTTTTACATAATAAGACATAAAATAAGCATATACAGTATATAAATAGACTTTAAACTAGAGGTAGAAACGTGAAGTTAAATGCAGTTTTCAGACTACAGTGTGCATAAGATCTGCCGCAGTTCAATATGGAAATTCTAAACAGACAATATATTGAAAATAACTAATTCTAAATTAACTATAAGAGGAGTAGGATGGTGCCCTGTGGTGTGTCGGCACCTGCCCAGTGTTGGTCCCCGCCTTCCTGGGAAAGGCTCTGGTCCCCCCGTGACCCTGCATAGGATCAAGCGGTTCAGATAATGAATGAATGAATGAATGAATGAATGAATGAATGAAAGGAGTAGGATGTGAAAAGCATGTTTTTCAGTGTATATCTAAACATCAAGATGGACTACAAGATCACAAAAAATGACTAATTATTCTGTTAAAATTATATATACAGCTAAAACTATTCAGTCTTATCTAAAAATGAAATGTATATGCTGCATGCTGCTGGTGTGAGTCTGTTCTGGATGATGAAATAAAACAAAGCAAAAATAAATAAATAAACGAATCAAAATAAATGTTATATACATGTGTGTATCTTACAATTATCCTGCAGTTTAACAAGCCCTTGTTGAAAGTGAGTGATTATTTGTCATTGTGAAAACACCACAGCACAGCACACAGTGAACCACAACCAAATGTGTCCTCTGCATTTGATCCATCTGTGAGGGAGCAGTGGGCAATTGACAGACAGCGCACGGGGAGCAGTGCTTGGGGATGGTACCTTCCTCATGAGTACCTCAGTAGTACCTTTACCAATCTGGGATTCGAACCGACGAACTTCTGATCATGGGGTTATTTCCCTAACTGTCATGCTACCAACTGCCCCAATTGAGCTGTATTTGTATCTCTGGAAGTCCAAGTCTGGAAGGTACAGCAAGTAAATGAACTCTTTTACCTAGACTTTTACCAGGATCTTTTTAGTGGAAATAGGACTGAGAGTCAATTTCTCCATTGTGAAATCAGAATCACATTTGTTTAGCTGCTCTGAAAGTTAAATCACTAAATTAGCCTTAAGTTCATCATTCTCACTGTTCATCAATGCTCAGTCAAGTGTTGACTGAGTCTAGACAGTCTCCCATTCATAGGCCATTCTGTCTAACAGTTCTTTATTCTTCTTTTATTTTTAGTAAATGGATAAGTGCATAAAAAACAGATATTTGACCAATGGACAGACAGACATGCAGACAAACTGACAGACATGACGACAAACAGACAGATATACACACAGATTTATTTCATAAACACATACAAATAGACATATAAACACATACACTCACACATGTCTAGATATAGACAGAAGTGTGTAACTGTGGGAGGCCTAAAAAGGGAAAGAGTTGAAAAGGTTCCCACGAGAAAGCTCCTGTCGTGTGCCTCTCTGCCGGAAGCTGCGGTCACTGTGGTTTCACTTTGTGTATAGAAACACTGCATCTGCCTGACTGGGACAGACAGCACTGTAGAAGCTCACAGAATGCTGATGTTTAATTAGTCAATGATAATTCTTTTTTTTTTCAGAATAGCACTACCGTGGTCTTCAAATCATCAGCAAATCACAGCTCTTTTCAAGTCCATTCACACATTCTCACTCCTCAGTCACATGTCCTTGAAAAGGGCACAGAAGGGTCACGCTGATAAAAGCAGGTCAAAAAAGTGCAGCTTAGGTCTCGGAGGAAGTTGTACCCAGTCATAACCACAAACATACTTCTCATCTGTCACACATTTGTGTGTTAGTGAAATCTAAGATATCTAATCTGGCTAAAGAAGAGCACAATCTTACAATTTCAGCATTTTCTTACAATTCACATACATTTTAGGATGCATGTATTTCCTGTGCATGTATCTGTTGAACCATTGCTACTTAATATATCAGACAGTGTACTGAACTTGTTACACATTTTGATAAAAATCAAAGTTTTAAAAAATCTGCAAGATGTACAAGTCTAATGTAATACTGTCAAGACAGCTTTGTTTGCTCTTGAATTTGGTATTTGTTTGGCAGAATTTGCAAAAAAGCAGGACACGTGATGAAAAACACAAAGTAATTATAAAAACAGGAAGACATCGGCATGTTTTTTTCCTGGATAAATACTAGATAATTATATTAATGGCTTATATTTTGTATTGACCTCCAAATAAATAAAGAATAATTATTCTGGTACTAGAGTTGTAGTGAAGACCACCTAAACCAAGACCAAGTCCTGACCGAGACCAGAGTGTATAGAGACCGAGACAAGACCAAGACTCTGAAGGACTGAGGCCAAGACTGGAGCAATGTACATTTTACACCACATGTCAAATAAGTGGAAAATGCAAAGCCTAAGCACTCTCAAAAGAGATGAACAAAGTAAACAACATACACTAAGCAACATTAAACATGTTTATTCAATATTTCTTTCTTACATCCTGTATCTATAATGAGGAAATCGCTTCACTGGAAGCAGCTATCCAAACTGATAACATCATCTGTTAAACGCAACAAACCACAATGACAGAACACTCCTCAAGACCAAACTCACTCCACAGATAAGGGGGTAGTTACTAAACTCCACACAACATGGACTGAAACACCAGATTTATGGAAAATCAGTTTAAAATATGGTGTGTTTACATTTTAGAAACATGAGAGATTGCAACATTCTGTGACTCAAACATGCACGATGGGGTCTCATTATAATGGCCCAATCCAATCCGACAGTAAACAGCACATTAATAGTACTATTCAAGTCCCTGACAAGACTGAGTACAAATACATCCAATTCTGAGACAAGACAGAGACCTTCAAAAACTGGTCGCAAGGTCTTGAGTACTACATCCCTCTAAGGTACAGTACATGAGCAGGAACACACAACAACAACAACAACAACAACAACACTAATAATAATAATAATTAATAATAATAATAATAATAATAATAATAATAATAATAATAATAATAATAATAATTATTATTATTATTATTAATAATAATATTAACCAATATTATTAATTTATTTATTTATTTATTTTTATTTATTTATTTATTTATTTTACAATAATTACTCTCACATGTTCAGACAGGACAAATAATAATAATGCACTGTGGCAAATATCCAAGGTCAGTATATTACTACTTATTATCATTAACTTATAATAAAATGTATAAATTGTTAATCAATTATCTTATCAAGTGAACTTCTAAATAAAAAATACAATTTGAGTCAGGTTTTTAGACGATTACGTAAGGTCAGGGTGCCAGGTCAGTCCCACCCAATTTCTGCTTTCAGCTATTTGAACCAATATTATTCAGACATCAGTGGTCCTTTCAGGACTGCAGTCCAAACTTGTAAATAGGCCTACTGTAGAATATTTTGAATAATATAATTTCAATTTTGAGCAAAGAGCTTGATTGGTATGATTTGCTGACATAGTTGTTTTCATGTTCTCTTTAAGCATGGAAAATGGTACTCTGCCACAGAGGCCTTGTATGGATGGTATGTGAGACTCTTGGAGACGCCTGTGTGCTCCGCTGAGAATAAGTTCTGCTTGGCTGTGCTCCACAGCCTGCGTGAGAAAGAACAGTACTGTTTATAAAGCTCAAATGAGCACCAATGAGAAAATGAAGGCAGTGCTATTACCTTTGACACTGAAAATGAACACTGAGATTGCAAAGAAGAGTTTCTGGATGACATCCTGCATGTTCTGCCTGAGTGATATATAAAGTTATAGTCCAGTTTAATCTAACACCAATTGTTCTGTGATATTTCTGAAAACGTGAATTATCTGAATATGTTTGGGCTACAAACCAACTGTTACTATATTACAAGAACAATTGCTGGATGCACCATGACTTCATTATTACAGTATAAAAAAAATCACCCACAATATTTAGACCACAACACAATGTTCAAGTTTCCTATATAAATGTTTGAAAACATCAAACTTGCCTGTCCATAGACCCTTTCATGCGATAAGATTTTACATTGTGAAATGCTATTTCCGTTCTATTTCTTGCTTCTTGTCCTTTTGTTCTTGTTCTTCCTGTTAAACCTTTAAAAAATCTTAAACAAATCTGTTTGAACAAAAATACATTTCACTGTATGTTGGTTTCCAAGTGTAGTGACAGTTTAGTTCTACGCGTCCTGTACTTTTGGACTGGTGGGTCTGAGACTGACTGCAATTTGATGTGCTGGGTCAAACAAACCTTCTTGCTCATGGCGAATAAAAGACTGAGTTGGCAGCTGCACAGCATGACACCTGAATAACTGCTGAATAACTGGCATTGAGAGACTGAGAGTTGGGGATCAGTCAACATTTAGAATGGCTGAACCTGAACTTGAAACATTAACTACACAGAAAACAGTGATTCTGTAGACCAAGTAAAAAGCAACTCTTCTTGCAAAGCTGTCTCAGTTTGTTTCCACATAATTAAAACAAGCAAATGGGCTAAAATATAGCAAGGGAATTAAATATTTTACCTTTAGATCAGTTCCTTTTGTTGATTACTTTTTGCCAGGTAACTCAGAATCAAGGATTATCCCCAAAGCCTCTGATTACGCTCCACATGGTAATTTATTTGCATTTATATCACAAAATTAACTTGTATTTGACTATTACATTTTTAATGAACTTAAAAAAGATTTTTAAAAAAATCTGTCAACAGTAACAGCTTTTTTATCTGTCTGACACTATTACCCAGAGCAGCTTACATTTCCTACAGTTTCCCTGAAGCAACCTGTGGTTAAGGGCACTGCTGAGGTGCCCAACAGGAGGTAAGATAAAACCAGCCTTGAAGTCATGCCCTCCTGGTTTATAGCTAAATATACCAAACTATCAGACCACACCCACAGTACAGTATTACTTGATTTGCTCTTTCATTGTTTTAGTTTTTTTGCAAAATTGTTAATCACTTGAGAATAAAGAAAAATTACTGACTTTTGATTGCCAACAACTGGAACCAGAATCGTTTCTAAAACGTCACTCAGATACAGAAGCAGATGAAGTAGCTGAAACCCAGACATGCTTTTTTATGGATTTCCACATTAATCCCAAATAGAATTATCTTGTAAACTTCATCCACAGGCTTCTAAGGTCTTACATGATTATTAAATGGATTTTAAATTTCAAGATGCATGGCCTTAGCTTGTTACTCCATGTTTTTAATAATCATTAAATTTCAATTCCTGTACCCTACTGGAAGCAAAAGCAAATGAAATGTTCCATGTTTAATTTAAAATGTTTATTCTTCATATGAATGTTTGTGTTTCTTGGCGCTAATCACTTGTTTGGAGTTACAGTTGCTATGTCTCAGGAGATGAGGAGACTAAAATCGGAATGTTCTAGTGATTAATACGTCACCCTCCCAAAAGTCTTTTTTGGCATGTATGAAAAAATCTTTGAACTCCTGCTGGATTTATTAATAGTACATCATAATCAAAGCAGGCAGAAATATTTTGGTTCAACTGAGTACACGTTTTTCCCCCAATAATACTTTAATAATCTGTTATAGAATCTTATATCTGGTTCCCATACAAGTTCTATTATAGTATAGTAAGTCATACAATAATACATAAAAGCATTAAACATTTGCAGAAAATCAACAAATGGAACTATAAAGCTTCAAAAGCTGATCAAGGCAGACATTTTCACAGGACAAAAAAATAAACTCATTAACTGATTGTGTCAGTAAAAGACATCATATATTTAAGGTTTCGTATTATATTGTGGTACTGAGACTGCAGTTTGTTCACAGCCTGAACCTAAACAAAGTATGAAAAGTCCTGGTTTATATGAAAAATAAGTTATGGACACATGATGTAGGCTACTGCACTAGTTTCATTGCACTAGTTTCAGTCTATGTGAGTCAAGTCATTGTAGAGAAACTCATTGAACCTCAGAGACCAAGAAACCTTGAGCTTCCTCCATTTTTGGAAAGACCATGTTAAAATCGTCACTGTTACATACAGACAGTATTTAAAGGCTGCCAGGTAGTAGAATTAGTCAGTACAGTCATGATAATAAAAAAAAGATATATTACTGGCATTTTTTAAGATCAATATTGACTCCATCAATATTTTACACAGTCATTATGCATGAACTGTACATACAAAAATAGCCTTCACATTTGAAGGGACCATATAGTGTTTTGTGTGTATGTCTGAAGTGTTTTGTTTTGTGTGTATGTCTGAAGTGCGAGTGTGTGTTTTGAGCACTGCGGTAGTGGGTTGGCTAAGCAGGTGGCTCTCTCGTCACATAACACACAGCCACAGGCAAACATAAACTATAAGAACAGCCCAAACAAGGGTCTCACAGCTAAGAGAAAAGCATGGAGCTCTTCTGTACTTTCTACTTGTTTACTTTCTACCTTCCTATTTGGAAGGTGCATTATGGGTTGCGGACAGTATGGGTAGTTTTAAATTAAATCAATCTTATCAACATTTCAGCAATGAAATGTTGCTTGTTTAAAAGCAAGTGAAATATTAAAGGATCATCAAAATAATGTATAAAGGAAAAGCGGTTTGGTTAATCTTTACGATAGACATGGGACTTTGTAATACAACTCGTTAACTTACTCTCTTTTATGAATGTATTTTTAACTGCTACATATTGTGGAATAGCTGAACACAATTGTTGTTATGCCACTGTTTTCCGCATGTTTCTAAATACATTTAGTTTAAAAAGCTCAATAGGCTTAGATACAAATAATTATCATCACATATATCTTATTTACATTCGAGCAAAATATAATACACACTTAATTAAACATTTAACCTTAAACTACATCCACAATGCAGAAAGAAAGCTACAGATTCCACGCCAGGCCCACTGCCAGGTAGACAAGTCAAAGTACCAAGGCACTGGTGAACACCAAAAACAAACACTGTAAAATTTAATCAGAGAAAACATTACTTTGGACTTTAAGATTAGGCTGTTATTGTGTGGACGGGTGAAAAGAATCACAAGCTATAAACTGCTTAGATTTGGGTTGTTGTGGCTAAGAACGTGCAGAAATGGCTCTGATTTGTCTGAAAAGTTGTATTGCATTCTTATATTTGGTCTACAGAAAGCAGTGAGTCTCTCTATTCTATGGGTCCATCTGAGGATATTTGAAATAAAGTGCTTTATATGATTTGAGGAAAAGCTGCAAAATATACAGCACTGGTTTGTTGATGACTGATCGATGGGGAATGTGAGTGAAAGAAAATGCTAATAATTTAAAGAAATGATACTTTACAAACTGTCCAGATTAGAAAATATGCGTTCATTATTTAAGTTTATAGGTGTGCTAATGTTTTTTAAATCTCTCTGTGCTCTTTTCAAAATACTCTTTTTCCATTGTCATCAAAGGTAGCATGTAGTTGAACTATGATACATTTCACAAACAGTAGAAGAGATTGGCAAAAATGCACCAGTATAATCACTGGCAAATCTGACTATGATTCTTCACCAAGAATTCATCAGTTTCCTCTCAGTACAATATGTTTAAATGAGAGAAAATGTGTTTTCCAACACAAATATACATCAGTAAATGTCATACATACAATATAAACACCTTATAGACAAGTAACAACTCTCAGATTAAAATAAAATATACATTTCATAGGTATCATAAGTAGTATAAGTCTAAAGCAGAAAATTGTTTCCACGTATCTGTCCAAGCTGTAGATATATGAGTGATGATTAGGGCAGTAAAGAGAGGCATAGTGGATGCAGGCACAGAGCAGGCCGTTCGGCCCGAGGCAGTGTAGCTGGAGCTTTAGCGTTAGCTCTGACTCTATGTGTCCTGGTCTAGAGCTTTAAGAAGGTCACTGCCCTGCAGCAGGTGAAGGTTCCCTTGTAGTGGAACGTTCACATCACAGTCATACTGCGTCAGCTCTGTCAGAAAGTACGAGTCAAAAGATGGTGCCAGCAGTCGACTTGTCACACCTGAGACACATGAAACATTGGAAACATGTTTTGAGATCAGTTATGAAGAGAGAGATTCCCTCTTTTTATCAGGTTGTTTGAGACTTGCGCATGTTGGCATGTGTGTGTGTGTGTGTGTTTGTTTGTACTAACCTGTGTGTTTAGGGGAAGGCAGCATGTTGTACTGATTGTATCTGGGCGGACAGAACCGCTCTGTGAAGGACTGGCAGAGTTCTCCAGATGTCTGCTTGCCTGGAGGAGGCTGATTAAGGCTGTGGTGAGAAGTCATGCCTTCTCGCCCTGGTGAAAAGTTCTCTAAAAAAGCAGAAAAGTAGGACAAGTGGCAGCTTCAGAAGAAGAGGCAGGCACTAAGAGACAGACTGAAAGAAAAGATGTATTAACAAAAGACAAGTGTACTCCAGTGTACCTTCTAGCACTCTGGGGTTTGTGGGCTTTCTGGTAGAAAAAGCACAGTTGTCAGCGGTAACCGTCTTCATTCGCTTCCAAACATCCGCCTTTGAGTTACTGCGTAAAATCTCCTTCTGCTGAATATTGCAACATAAATGACTAAATACTAAAGTTACATTTATGTTGAGCAATATGTACAGTGGATTTCCTTAAACGATACCTCATTGACGTTGGAGAATGAGCAAGAGGAACTGTACTGTGTCTGCCTCTTGCGTTTAAAGGGATTGGCCAGTCCAAGACTCAAATCTTCACCCGATTGTGAAAAGCTTTCAAAGCCCCTGTAACAAAAAAAAAAAAGATTTTTAATACTAATTATTGGAATAATAACAAAAAGCTAATTGTATCACAGCAGAAGGCTTCTTACCTTTGCTGTGGTTTAGCACACGACAGATTTGGAGCGTTCTGTCCATTCATCTCAGACAGTCTGAATGATAATGGGTGTGGGTCCGGGGGCCACTGCAGTCTCTCTATGCTCCCTTTAGAGGCATGAGGGGTGCTGGCAGGAGACCGATAAGGGGACACAAGGTTCATGTCTGGGTAGGAGCTAGGGCAGCGGTCAGATGGAAAGGGGCCCAGGGGTTGAAAGAAACTGGCGACGTCACTGAAGATATGTTGAGATGTGGTAAAAACAGTTGGGCCTGTCTCCAATAAAGGCTCTTCTTGACCAAAGGGGTTCAGCTGGAAGTCCTCGCCATCCATGGGGATGTAGGGAGCAAGCGTCTCCAGGTCTAGGTCACTTGGGTGAAACTGCATAAAACCAGAAAGCAGAGTACATTTGCACTGCGTCCTTTGGTGTCTAAAATCTAATACCGTGGCATGATGCAACTCGATATCCCATTGAGTCTGCGTTCGTCAACTGACATAAGAAGTTACAAAATGTTGAGTTAAATGTCAAGGATGGCCTTTGGAGCCAGTGTTTTTATTACCACTTTATTACCATTTATTTATTACCATTGTCTCCAACTTGAAATCAATCCTTCATATCACATGCAAGGTTATATGTGCGATTCAATCACTCACCTGAGTGTCACTTGAAGTCTCCTTGTCCGGGGCAAAGAGCCTTTCTGTCAGCTCGACCCTCAATTCTGCTCCGCTGAAATCCCCACTGAAGTCTCCTCCCGGACTGTCAGGCTGTAATATACATTTACAGCATTTAGCATACACTCTTATCCAGCCTCACGTCCATTTCTTAATTACAGGGACAACCTCCCTGGAGCAACTTGGGGTTAATGGTCTTGCTCAGGGACTCAGTGGTGGTTATACTGGAGGTAGGATATGAACCAATGACCTCTTGATGAGTGAACATCCTACCATTAGATCACCACTACCCCACAACACAAGCATATAACCTGTTTATGTAATTTATAAAGGTTGTACAGAGCCACTGGGGCTTATAAAGATGGAGAGCAGGGAACATACTGTGGAGCTGGTGCCAGAGGTGTTCAGCATAGAGATGGAGGAGGAAGGAGTTTTGGCCAGGCTGCTCTCAGTGTCAGACTGGGGAGACTCCATTTTCCACAACTTGCTGACAGCAGTCTGAGTGGAGGAGGACTCGAAAAAGACAGCTTGTTCTTCAAATTGTGGACTTCCTGTGAACGCCAGGGTTAGAGCAAAGGTGTCAGATGAAGTAACCATTGCACACTGAACCTGACCCTACTTGGATGATGTCAACATTTCTTTGTTAAATACTGAACAGACAATAAATGTGGTATCACTGTTAGTGTATTAGGTTGCATACTCCTACAGAAAAAATCAATAACATGGAGGTGAATGCTAAAGTCTAACCGAACAAGAAATTTTGAAAATGAAGTTGTGAGTGTGAGTATGGAAAGGGGAAATTCTGATGGTTAAAAGTGACCAAACACGCTCCCAATGTTTAAAACAGGCAAAACAACGATTAGTTCACAGCATGCAAACAGAAAAAAAATTTGTCAAGGGTAAATTAATACACCAATCACAACCCAGCACCATTATGACAGAACACCCAATCATGCACAATAGGAAAACAATAAAAACAAAGGACTGTTTATTTTCAAAAAATTACAAAACTAATACAATATTTTATGTACCCGTAAGTCAAAGCAATTAGCTTTAGAGCAGTGAGCTGAAATCAGTCTTCCCTCCCGTTACCTTATAACGCGTATCCTGCCGCAAAGCCAAGCTACAACAGCGCAACTCTTACAGACTGCAAATGCGAAGCTTACGACTAGGGCACTACATGTGTGCAGATTGTGATTTCGAGGTAGAGGATGAGGAATAATGAAAGTATTAATAGGAGTTCATGCATGCAGGAGCTGGGGAGACATGCCGTCAAAGGATTGGGTGGAGTACAGGCTGAAGTTGTTGTGAGGATAGAAGTAGTGACGGGTGGCGTTCTGACCAAAGTCCAGAGCAATGATGGCATCTCCCGGAGTGGGCGCCAGCTGAGCCAGTTCTTCAGGTTCCTCCTTGAGCTGGGTCAAGAGCATGCCAGAGTCCGAGACTGAGCCAGCGTCACCCTGGTAGAACAGCTTATTTGGGCTCAGCAAGGTGTGGGGCTTGAAGAGTGCCTCAGTCTGGTCCATTGAGAAGACAATGGACTTCTCTTTGACATCGCTGAAATGCAGCAATGACACAGACATGGTGAAGAAAGCTGAGGGTATGGGTATTGTGGTCGTTGTGACGGTACCGTAATTCTGAGTACAAGGTCAGTTACGTGTTGGCCTACCTCAGGACGTAGTTGATGCACACAATACACTGTGGTTGAGAGTTGCGGCTGTTGTAAATCACCGTGCCCTGGGTCTCCATCCACACATAACCACCGTGCTTGGCCAACATCCGATATTGACGGCTCACCACCTGGCCCTTAGCACACACTGTATACAGGAGTTCAGAATTGAGAAGCAGTGAGAAAACAGGCACTATCCAAAAAACAAAAACGTTCATGTCCCTCAAAACAAAATATTCGTAATGCTACCTATTACTAATTATGCTGTTTTTTGCAAATAATATGTTATTTTGCATGTTCAGTTTTATTAACACTGTTTCATCTTTTCAAAAGCACTCTCAGGATAAACAACCATGTTTGTGATTCAGCAGTACGCGTACAGAACCCTGTGTACTGATGAATATGGTGAATAGTTATGAGGAACGGAGAAAATTAGTTTCTAGGGATCTATTCAACAGATAAAAAGAGCCTAGAATAGATCATCCATTTGTAGAACAAATTATGCCTTCGCATGTAATGCACAACTAAACACAAGGTTAATATTTTCAAGACATGCAAGAGTCCCAGGATGGATGGATAATAAAATAACTTCACATAATTGAAAAATTGATGCTTCTTTGCCATTTTGTTGTTTGTCATTTTACAGTTGTAGGTTGTCAACCATCTTTAAAACCTGAGACAGCATTCTGTTTTTAGATTGAGATATCTAGAAAATGTCTCACACTGCAGTTCACAGTTCAAAGTTTAATTAGCAAGTAACCCTCCCAAAATAATCAGCTGAGCTGACCTGGCTGGCCAAACCTCCAAGTACTGGAACAAACTGGGCTATTGATAAAACAGTCATACTACAGGCGACATTTTCATGACCCATAAGCAGCTCAGACCAGTTGACCTGGCATGAGTGCTCCAGCATACTGTATTTGAAATAAATGATAGATGTGATGTTAAAGATGTGAACCCTTTGCTTTAATTGAACAGTATTTATGTCTATATGGAGTGCAGTTTTAAAGGTCAATGAAATTTATGGAAGTGCCTGCAGAGACAACAGGCCACTTGTTGGTCCAAGATAGAGGTCCAAGCACTTGTGATTTATAAGGAGTCATGCAGTGCAGAAAGTCCCCAAGGCATTTGGAAGGCTAGGGTGGCCAGGTCAAAGTTGACCAAAAGTACAGGTCAGGTCTCGCATAGCAAACTCTGCAAGGTCTAGAACATAGACTACCAGAGGACAGTCTTCCTCATGACTTGAATAATTTAGGCCAAAAAAAATCCATTATGCCAAATAATGGACGAAAAGAATACAGCCATGTTCTGACTTTGGATGAAAATCCCATTTAAACATTAAATGATAGTCTGAACAGGATATTTGCGCTGTGGCATCTGTTAAGCAAATAAACAGTGAAATGCAATAGCAATTTAGCAAGTTTATAAATAACTCAACAATCTGTGAAACTGAGCTGAACATCTGCTTCTTTCAGTCAGTGAGCCCAAGGGAAGTTTCTAACATCCAGGGATGTTTCATCCCAAGTTTATTTACTCATTTAGGAGATAAAATACCCTCTCTTGCACTAAACTTTCATTATGGACTTGGTCACTGTTGATATAAACACATCAAACAGTAAAGAACTTAAAACTTATTTTTTTGAATACAGGCTTCCAGTTTTTCAGACAGTTAAATATGAGAACCTGTGAATAAGACAAGAATTGCCAACCATATAGGTTTTACTTCATATGGGTCCAGAACATTTAGTTTTTGACTGAAATGTAAAAACCTCAGGATTACTCACAATTCTGATGACTTTTGGTCATGCTGTCCGAGTCCAGCGCATGGTAGAAGTCATAAGCAGAGCGTCCCACCAGATCTTCTGGTCTATACCCCATCAGAGCTCTCACCCTGTCAAGTAACACACAGTTTGCAAATAGTTATGATTATTCATCATCTTAACTGTTAGACCCTCTTCCTGACAGCCATGTTATGACTGTGCTATTAAATTCATCTCTCCCACTCCCATGACCTCTAAATTCCTGTCAAAAATATGTTGTTAGAGTGTTAATTCTGCTGTATGTTTGAGGCAATGTGGCATAAAATGTCACGAAAAATGGGAAGCCAAGTGTGCAGAAATCAACCCTTCCAACCCTCCTCCACATCCTGACGCATTCTTCTTTGTGACTGACCAAACAAGCAGTCCACTGGAACAAACTTACGCTGCTGGAAGCCAACATAAACTCACTCCCCATCCTAGCGCAAACTGACAACAAACAAGGCCTTTGTTTTATGGGTGAACACATTTTTCGTTCTCTGTCTCTCTCTATGGAGTTGTGTTTTTCCTCTATGATTTCTATCTTTGTTATATTTTCCAACTTGTTTAGATAACAGAGCATTAATTATAATCTTGTAAGTACTGCATTGTTCTGGGGAAAAAGGAACTCTGTGTTAGTGATTTCACTATAGTGGAGCAAGTGGTTAGTCATTAAACTCACAAGAGGCTACCTCAGCACATCAGCAAGGTTAAAGGCCGCCCAGAAAGTAGTACCTCCCTCATTAATCAACACTCCATTTAACTGAATGATCAATACCCTCATCACACGCTTGCTCCCCTTAGCCTTGTAAACGCTACTGACCTCACAGCTTGGGTCATCTTTCATCTGTAATCTCCTCTCCGCTGATGATCAACAGTGACATTACAAGCTACAAGGCCCACCCCTTTGGACCTAAAACACACTCCACCTTCTAATATGTTGGAAAAACAACCTGGCGAACTGGTGTGATGACACATTAAGGCTGATGTTACTTATGACTATCTTAAGCTTGTTTCGGAGCGCTTCAAGCAGATACAAGTGGCAGACCAGCTTATGTACCAGCTACAACCATCAAATGAACCACCATGAACTGTAAACGCTGGTTTTCCAGCAGGGGACATGAGGTCTAATGAGTTCAGCATGACAAGCCATTTGATTATATACATTGTAAACCTAATTTAAATCCCCCTATATTCTCTTGGGAAGTAGGTTGCTTCCTTAGACATTGACGTTGTGCAAGGTTCAGCTGTTATATGGAATGCAGTCGGCTTGATCCTTGACCCCTATATTTTTGTAATAGCAAACAAGGACTGTAGTGAGTCCTAGGATTGCTGACTAGATCTATCTCTCACATCACTGGACACTGGCTCAGAGCCTTGACCTGGATAGATGGGACATGGCTGGCAGATCAGGGGCCAGCTCTACCCCTGCGAGGCAACAGGCCACTCCTCAATGGCATGTTACATAAGGGAGCAGCTGCTACCCGCAGAAGACTGCCAGAGGTCGACCTACTCCAAACAACAGCCTTCCTAATCACTTTCCCTTATTACATAGTATGATAACAGCATAACTCTGCCACAACTATGTCTCTCTCAGTGATTTTGAGATAAGGGTTCCAGTCCTACCCTTTGACGCAAACAAACATGACAAAGGCACATACACAATTCATAATGCTGTGAGGTAAAGAAGAAAAACACTAAAAATTAGGTATATTCCTTTTGCTTTTCATCATGATTTGAAATCCTATTTACCGAGCAACCTCTCGTAATACAAACCTGAATTGTGCAGGTATAAGTAAAGCCGTTTCACACACACTGATCTAAAAATAGATCTTTTATTAGACTACTTTACCAAAATTGCTAGCATTTCCAGCTACTATGCTTCCAAGACCCACACATGCACTCACATAAATAATAATAGGATCCTCAGCATCATTTGACCGTTCAATCATAGTGGCAAAATCCACCCTTGCTAATTTTAGCAGGCAGGCAAGTTTCTCTTTATTTATCAAAGATTTTTATTGAAATCGCTTAATGTATGTAATATATAAAGCATAATCTAACTCTAAATAGTTACATTAAAAAAAATGACATTTTTCAAGCAGGCTGACACATAAATTACATTTGTCTAACTGCATGGCAAAAGTCTATATTGTTACAAAAAAAAAGTATTATTCTCTCTTTACAACGAGAGGTACTTTCAAGTACCAGGTGTTTCTGATTGGTGTTAAATTGGCAGAAGTGGCCTTTTCTAGGCTACCGTACATCACATCGTGCTCTTGGCAGCTTTGAGATGGAGTCAGATAATGTCCATCTTGACGAAGATGGAAGCAAGAATCAGTTGCCATGAAATAGCTTGGATGTAGTTAGGTACTTTTTTCCTCTGTGCCTCTTTGTGTAGTTAACTACTATATTAAAACAGCGGCTTGGCTGTAGCTTGGCTACATTTAATCATTGTGTAATATTGTGTAGCTTCTTAAGTCTCGATTTTAAAGTAACTTCCCAATCTCTGCATCCATTTGACATACAGTAGTGTATGTGTATGTGCTATACATGCCTCTCGTCGCAGTAGGTGTACTTCATGTCCATGCTGTGTCGGCTCATGAAGGTCTTGCTGTCGAGGGGCATGTCCATGTTGGAGGGTTGAGGGATGGGCTCACACAACATCACCGCACAGGTGAGGGGCGGCTCAGAGAAACCACAAAGAACATGAGGGGGTCGGATGGTGTACACTTTTACATGTCCAGTGCAGTGCAGAACCTAAAGATCGGGTCAGGAACACACTGTGTCAGTCAGAATAAATACACCACACTATATAAACACACTACACTCACCCAGCTAATATATATCAGCTCATTGATGAAGGGAAACTTCCACAATCAGATAAAACATCAGACTTGACACGTTTTAGTGTTTGTAAAGAACAACTTTATCAAAGATATAGGCAACATTAAGCCTCTTGTTGCTGCTGGGAGATTTTGCAAATGATGGCTTGTGATTAAATATACTTTGAACAAAATCTACAATAATGCAATTACTGATCAAAGAAAATTACTTATTAGGGCTGGGTGTTAGCAAAGCATTATGTAGCTTTAGTAATACACGAATATATGAAAACAGAAGACCATTGTTACATGCTCTCACCTTCCAGCTGGCTGATTTAAGATTGACTGTACGTCCTCTGCTGGTGACAGTGCATTTCATTCTCATGAAGAAATCTCTCTCCGTGTGCAACTCCTTAAGCCTCCTTCCATACACTGTCCCTAAAAGACACAATGCACTTATTAGCACCATATTTACATTTTGCTTCGATTTTATGTAAAACTGGTTGAAAGTAAACTGGGTCTGAACAAGAAGACAGAGAAGAGATGGAAAATGTGAATTGACTGTGAGAGCATCCAGGCCAGTGTCTCACATCTAAGCCTACATAAGCTCTCTGAAATGTTCACGACAAACCCCAGCATTAGCGTTAGTGTCCATACATGGGACTACGGGACGAGAACTTTGCGCATAAGTGTGTTAAAACTAACAAACTCCTTTCAAAGAACCACTTGAAGAATGTACAAAATGCATCCTCAAAATGGCGATAAGACATCAAGGATAAGGGCGTCACCATGGCTACTATGTAAGGAGATAAGAAAGAAACATTTTGCTTCGTGAAGGATCTCAGGCACCTTGAATATAAAGATCAACACGCTAATCTAAACATCTTACAACACAAATGTAACAAAAATAAAGGAAAAAAACTTTTCTCACGTACTGTATTACACGCACAACCTTCACACAAAGACACACACACGCTCAGAAACACACACCTGCTTTGAAGGTAAGGTTCTCTCGGATCTCCTCATGATCGCAAGGATGTGTGAAGTCAAAGATGTTCTGTCCTGTTAACTCCACCTATAAATGGTTCAAAAGCAACCATTATGTTCCTCTACATCGTCACACTGCCAGGACACATTAGAATGTGGGATGGTCAGAACTGGGGCTCACCTGGGTCAAGCCCATGAATTTAGTGACGTTGTCGGAGAGGAAGATCATGTCCCCTTCTGAGCTCACTACCGCAACAAAACCCTGCAATGACTTCAGGTACAGAGTGTCCATCTCTGTGTCCTCCTTTGGATGTTTTGTGGTCATGCAACCTGGAACGCAGACAGATAAAAACGATAAGAAAGAAAAATGTGTTGTAATGAAAAATGTATGTAAAGACTAAAGGCTTTATGGTAGCTTTATGGTATAATACATCATTTCAGCACCAGCACTGAGATGTGCACATGTGCAAGGTCAATTAAGTGAAATGAAACTATACTACAACTTTTTTGATATGAGAGGAAAACTTTAATCTACAGGACTAATGACTAATCTACAAGAGTCTGATTGATATAATATACTATGATTTAAGGATCCTTAAATAGAGAAGAAAGACTTGCACAAAAAGTCTGTTAAAATGTTATTACAATGTTGTTTTTTAAAATGGTTTTATTTTCCAAGATGCACTCCACTAAAAAATCACCCCAGTCACTCTACTTCTTTAAAAGTGAAGAAATGCAGATAATTTGATTTGATTTAAAATACTGCAATGCCACTCCCCCCCCCCAGTATCATGCACTGTCTTGTTAGAGTGATAAATTTAGGTTATGACAAGGTTTATGGGTTCATGAAAAGTGGTCATCAAAGCAATGCAATAACAAACCTTCGTCTGTGCGTGTGTTTGGACAGCTTGTTTTGCCTGGACAAACTTATAAATCAAACTAGTGAAATCCTCCTTATTGATTCAAGACTGGTCTACAATAATGATCTGCCCACACAAGAACAAAGACTTTCTCTTTCTCTCCCACACAAAAAACAACCATATATACTCACAAACGGAGTTACTCATATATGACTTAAATCTTACAGATGTGATCTGTAAAGGCACAAAAAAACTAAGTAAACTATATAAAACTATATCAATACAACTACTACTCATGTGTTAATAATCGTCAGTGGATGTACGAGGTGCAGAATGCCTCTGAACAATCTCAAGAACTTGAGGCAATAATTATAGCAAGGCCTCATGCTGGGAGCTGGAGTCCTGCTTCCCCTTGATAAGAAACTGAAAGCCGGCCCGAGGGCCAGGGCGTGGGCTCTTTGACCCGACCCAGACACTGGAATTCTCTCAGCGCATTTGGAGTGTGTTTTAAGCTGGGAATACACTGTGCCATTATTTCAGTCGCGTTATTCAGCTCCTGCTTAAAGTGTACAAGTAAATCGCAGGGGTTAAAAGTTCGCAGCTCACGATTCATGTTCTCACACTATACGGCCCGATGCTGTGATGCGACCTGACTGCTCACACTGTACGTCCATATACGACACGTCGGACTCTTGTATCTGGAACTGCAACGTGAACAGAAGAAGAACGCACTGCCTTGGTGCTCTGTCTTGTCTAAAATTTCACTTCCACTTCTGTGTTTGCGCAGGTGCAGTATGAGAGTTTGAGTTAAATCGGCTCGTGGCACTGCTTCAACAGTGCGATACTCTCACGAGGGGTGACCAGGATTTTAAACAGGTTTGATTTTCTTACGACCATACGATTGCTGATTGGGAGCTGGTCTTGAGGTGTTATTCGCTTCTCCTTACCCCATGTATACTACACGATGCACAACACATGATTAAGCCAAAACTCGGGCCGATCCCCAAAATAGTCGCACGAGGGAAAAATCGTCTCAAAATGGGCCAAAAATCGCATAGTGTAAGCCCGCCATTAGGAAGGGAGCCAAGCTCTACTTCAGCTCCGGGCCATGTAACGTGGTCGCCCCACTAAAAATACCTCTCCTTGATGTGTGAGCAGCCTGCCATTCCCACCATGTTTTCAAAGGTCTCTGTCATCCGCCATCGGAGCACAAAAACCATCCATCAGTCAGTCCCTCAGCATAAATACATTTTTAAAAGCCTCAGAGCTCTCTGCACCACTTCCAAATTAAACACTAAACCTAGCCGATATGCCCGTTATCGCATATTGCGAAATACAATCACATGATTTTTTTGAAGCCAGGTCTAGAACAAGCGCAAACACCTGCTTCTGAAAGAGTCCAACTTCTAATTTCCGGCACCCAAAACACAAGTCAATATACACAAGTTCCTACATGAATTGCAACTTCACGAAAGCACTGAACACCAGTTGAAATGAAGTTAAAATGGAAATGAGTAAATTACAGTAATGCATTTTATCCAGATTTGAGTGGTCCAAAATATGTGATATGGGACGCAGGTATATTGCTCCAGTAAAGAAGCAAACAAGAAGTGCAGTAGTACCATGAACACGTTAAATACGCTCAACAAGCATGCAGTAAACCATCCATCTGCACCTACACCCACATCTGCCTTATCTACTGCACCTATTTACACTTTATACACCCGCTACCATTTCCACACTACTTCTACTTTTATTTACTTCAGCATACTTTTTGGACATTCCATAGACATAATTAGCTAAATAAGTTTATGCTTACCCCTAAACCTAACCATAACCTCTGCAATGAAAATATTTTTTGCTGTTAGTTTTACAAAAGATGTCTTAGCAAAAACCAAATCCTGACACCATTTTTTTTGTTCCATAAGGTTTGTCTGTCCCCAATCTGCAGTCATACAGGCTGTAAGTTGTCTCCAAAATACACCCACACACACGCACACACAGTAATCAATGCTGAACTTTACAAACAATCTCCAATACTCTTTGTCTATCTTCCGGAGATTATGATCTCATTGTGTCGCAGAGAACAGGACATCTGTTAACTCCCACTTTACAGAATGCATCCACACCCACACCCTACCACTACACACGTCAGTGATTTTTTTTTTTGGTCCTGCATTTTAGTAAACTGGTCATGAAATAAAGAAATGGGCCATTAAAGTTCAGACTGGCGGCATTTCTAAAGTTGTTTAATTAAAAAAATCTGCACTTTACCCTTATAATCCTCTGCTTTCTTTTAATGTGTCACATAATGCGCTGGGGCAGGTTGGTGGCGTGACGGTAGGGTGTTCGCCCCGTGATCAGAAGGTCGCAGAGTCTAATCCAGGGACGGTAAAGTTACAACTGAGGTACTCATGAGCAAGGTACTGTCCCTAAGCACTGCTCCCCTGGCGCTTGTTAGCTGCCCACTGCTCCTTCTCGGATGAGTTAAATGCAGAGGTCACATTGTGGTGCACTGTGTGCTGTGCCATGCTGTGGTGTGTTCACAATGACAAATAATCACTCAATTGCATTACCTAATAGTAAAATTAGAGCTTTTTTAACACTTGCTTGCATTTTTCCGATTATGCATGTCTGCATATGTACAGTGTTAGGGAAGCTACTTTTAAATAGCTAATTTGATAAAAAAAAGTAGCTAAGCTACTATTTTAATACAGTGGTAAACGACACTACAAGTTTCAGAGAAAAAGCAGCTAACTTCATCAGAGCAGTTTTACAGTCGGGGATTCTTGCTTCCATCTTTGCCAAGGTGGACTCCATTTTGCACCCGCCAAGAGCGCGGTGTGATGCTATTCGTGCAGGTAAACCCAACCTGAAGTGAGCAGCTTGCGTGTGCGGAGGAAGCTGATGGTCAGTCTCATGATGGATGCCTTGTCCAGGTGGGAGCGGACGCTGTGTGGCAGGGGCAGCTGGTGGGCCAACTCGTAAAACACTTCAGTCTCTTTGCTGCGTCTACAGCGGGCCGCATCACGAGATTTCTCCTTCCGCCTCTCCGATGGGTGCCTGAAGATACAGGTCAAAGGTCAATAGAACATATTTGGAGGTCTATAGATAACTGAACATGAGCTAAGCACAAATGCAGGTTTTTTTAAACAGGATGGTCAGTCAGATTATCTGCGCCTGATTGCATTGCAACACAGAGCCAGAATGTCTGATGAGCTTTTCCGGCCCATACCTGAAGGGGCCGCTACTACTTCCTGTTTATTTTGAGTAAATGACTGCACGGACGTGTTGGCCTTTGGAGGAAAGGATGTAGTCATCAGTTATAAAGTGTGGAGCCAGACAACAGTATGGACAATGTGAAATGGACAGTAAACGCGTGGGCGAGGCAATAAACAAGGCCAGATATGGATCACTCGGCAGACGATTCATGTCATGTCCCTGAACCATTTGACCTTGTTGTTGCCGACATTTGACATAATTTCTTTTATTTTAGTTTTTATTTAATTTTACTAAAGTTACTTTTGATTTTTAACTTTTTGTATGATTTTCAAATGCAAAGGCCTGTCAATATTTTTTCCTGATACAACGTTTATCCCTTCAAGAACATTCTTTAAAAATAGCAATTTATAGAAAATATATTTCTGAAAACCATACAATATATTTACATTATAAAGAAGAAAAAAGCATATCATGCACCTCTTAATCTACTAAAAATCTACTAGTTTCATTCTGATTGGGACATCTAAACTGACATCAGATTCTATGATGATGAAGTGGAAAGAATATACACGTGACAGCCAGATTGAAAGAGAAAGAGTTATGTGGGGTAATGCCTAGAGAGAGGACATATCTTGCCAGGCAAACAGCTCTGTGGTCTGTGGCTTGTTAGTTTGGGTTTAGAAAGTGTGAGGGCATAAGGCAAAGAGAGTTGAACTCTACATGCCCTTAGTGTGGTACACCACTGCGGCCTGTGCCACACACTCTCAGACAATAACACACATGCCGTTTCTGTTTTTCTAGAAAGCAATATTCCTCCTCCCGCAGGAACAAACGCAGGACCAGTACTACAAGACAAAGTGTGCACGGCATTGCTAGTAAGCCCTGAGGGCAGATGTACGTGTGTTGCTGAGCTGGTTTTGCTAGAATGCGCTGCAGCGGAGTTTGATGGTGGATGTCTAGTAGCTGAGAGTATCCCACCCAGTCCGCGGCTAGGATCAGAGAGTGTTTGCAAAACAGAGACAGGGAGTGAGGGGTGCAGGAATGTGCTAATCTTCCCACCATTACACAGCTACATGCAGTATCTGACAGCAGAAACAGAATGTCTGTCCCCTCTTTCCAACTTCTCATCTCGACACAAATTCTAAAGGTTGAACAGAATATCAACAGAGACAGAGTGTATATTTCATCCTGAGGGCATGTAAGAGATTTATTTGACAGTTTGGGGTGTCCCTCATTCTGTCAAGTTACAGCTGCTGAATAAGGTAAAACATTATATATACAGCCTAAAGTTCATGTTATTTCTTCTTTGATTTTTCAAAACATTTCCTGATGATTTGGACATCTTTATGAATAATGAATTTAATGCAAATATCTAAAAAGTAATACAAAAATATCCCCTCCACACACACTTAAACTGCTTAATCTGAGCGATGGTCTCTGGGACAGAAGCAGTTGAAAACCCCTGAATTATATCATAATGACATTGCTTGGTGATTTTCTAGCTAAGCCATAAAATTCTAGTTAAAAAGAACATCACGGTAGCAACTATGGCTGCAAGACCTTGTAGAAAAAATCGTGATATTGTATCGAACTGAAACATTGACCTAATAATCGCAATCAAATCGAATCGTGAGTCCAGTAAAGGTTCACACCTCTAAAAAATATACAGCAACATTTATTCAAAATTTGAGGATACAAAAGGAAACAAAACACAGTTTTGAGATAGGCCAGACTTCATTCATTCATTCATTTTCCAAACCGCCGTAATCCCAACTGGGGTTGTGGGGGGACCGGAGCCTATCCCATCAACTTTCGGGCGCAAGGCGGGGACCAGCCGTGGGCAGGCGCCAACACACCGCAGTAGGCCAGACTTGTTTTTTTTTAACAAAAATACTTTGTGGTAAAACAATCTTAGGACAGGTTGCTAAATAATACCATTTGTCAACCACTGTCCAAAAACTCATGACCCAGATGAACACAGTGTTCTTGAACATGGTAATCAGAATCTGTAAAAGACCAAACCTCAGCATTTCTAAAGTTTCTTACAATTTTACAAAACTAACTATGCAATCAAATGGATGAAATGTGCCCGTTCTCTGTCAAATAGGATAAATAAATCTCATGATATTCCATCTTCAAAGGGCTTAAGAGAAGTCCATTTGTTTATGGAGAAGCCAAAAAGGCCAAAAAGTGTCAGAAACAAATGAATATATTCATGAAAGAAAGACTTAAGATACAACACAGTGTAAATAACTAGAATCCAGCACACCCTAATAACTTAAACATACAGTCGTCATTACAGCTCATCACAAAGTGCAATGGCACAATTGTCTGTCTGTGGAAAGCTTTAATTTAGCAGAAGACAAGACATGCAGTAGGAGAAAGAACTTGAAATGAGGTGATGAAAACTGGAGCGCTGCGAATGAAACGCCTGCTTAGAGGTGAGGCTTGCTGATTGAATGATCCACCTGCCCTGTCACCCAGTAATTTCACCCGCTGTTGAAACATTTTTTTACCCCAAGGCAAAGCAAATGAGTGTTTGAGACACTGTTATCTGAAAGCTTCTGCAATTGCACACATTTGCTTTCTAGAGTGCAAAAGTCAAAGGCCACTTCAGTGGTTACTCATGCTATGAATTGATTCAATAGATTAACTCGCTGAAGAACACACCATGATAGTTAATAATGTTTTCTTAATCAATGTAGCTCAACTTTATTCATCTTCTTTTTAGTGTAAATGGACAAAAATAAACTTGTATGCTTTATCCACTCACGTATGAACTCTGTGCATAAAAGAGTCAAATACAGTTTGACAAATTGCTTCCTGAAATGAATTCTCAATCTTAACAACGATGTGATAGTCTTTCTCCGTACAGAAGACAGTGTAAGTAATCAAATACTCCAATCAAACTGATAAAGTGTTTATGTTCGATATCACTTTTGTATTGTAAGAATGACAACACAGAAGGCTGTGCAAGTAATCAAATGCCTATTGTGTACTAAATTACAGTACTAAATTACATAACGCATAAAATGTATGACCATACTAAATAAATAACTGAACAAAATCAGCATACTCCATAAACACATAGTGTAAACTGTGTTCTGAAGTCTTAAAACACTGTTTTGAAACCTTCATGAACATATGCCGCATTAAACTACAAGCAAATGACCATCAAACCAAATTCAATTCAACGCTTTGATCAGTGAGCAAACGATAAACCCCCGGCACTAATCTGAAAGACTTAGAAAAGCTCATGATTGCCCATAGTTTTGGCCCATCTTAGCCGCAGCCTGTCCTCTCTGTGGCCTCAGTTCTCCTGACCCTGTTCTGGAGAGTGGAGCGTCCTAGTGTACCGCCCCTCTGCCCCATGTCGGACTACTGCCTCCAGTTCCCACACAACCCAGCTGCTGACCTCAACCTCCTGCTAGCAATGAAAATGGCTTCAGTTTCAGCAGGCAAAAACAGCTTCTGAAGAGATTTACCAGAAGAATGCATGCTCCAGCATGGCCAGTCAATAAAGAAATACGGCCATGTCATTCAGGCAGCACTTCTGTCAGCCATTCTGACACCGCAGTTATTTGCACATGCTGTACACTGACAGCATAATAAAGTGTTCTGCCTCATTAACTGATTTACCAGCTACAAAGACCTTGGGTGAGAAGCTAAAATAAACACTCCCATTTCAGCATTAACTTATATTAAGTTAACTTACATTGACTTTAATTAAAAGCACCAACACTCCATGAGTGTTTGTGGAACAGAAAAGGCAAAAGGTAAGTAGCGCTGTTAAAATGTTAAGGAGATTTTGTATGGGGAAAGTAAAGGGGGGGAGAGAGGGAGGAAGAGAAGTTGGTGGCAGCTTATCGCCATTTTTTCAACACCCAAAAGTGCTTGACAATACAACAGACCAACTCTTGCACCTATGCCCTACACCCTGAGGCCTTTTTACTTCACTTCACTTAATTGGTCATTAAAAACAGGCAGTCACATGATTACTAAGCTGATCCTCAGTGCTCTTTTGCTCGGTCTCAAGTCTTAACTAGATTAGAGCAGAATTCAGATAAACCCAGGTCCCAGACCACACAGAGCCTCTATTCACAAATACTCACATTATTGTACTGCCCAAACCATATAGAAATAAGTAACAAATACCAAACCAGACAAGAAACCAAAATGTACACAAACCAACATTTAGGAGCTCTTAATATTTTGCGTATGTAGTTTAATTCAATTAATACTTTCTTCAATGTATGATTTCATGAACTATCACCTTAAAAATGTTCAGGTACATGCATCAACTCAGTCCAATTCAAGTAATAATCAATATTCATTCATTAAGTGCAATAAGAGTAAAGTAAAGTAATTGTGACATTAATTTGAACTCATCCACCCAGTTATTAACACTACATGAATAAAGAACCTATCAAGCTGAATAAAGGAAAATAAATTAAGTGATAAAGTCATTATGGGAGATTATGTGATCAACACATACCCCTGCGCCCTCTCATAACCCATGGGGAAGATTTAGCTCAAAGGGCTGAAGTCTCTAAAGACATCAGCCTAAATTATAGAGCAGACAACAGAGGTTCAGAAACATGAGACCAACTGAATCTGAATTTGCAAAGGACCTAAATGGCCGACAGCCCGATAAAGTGCTGAAGCTGTGGTGAGAAGGCAGGGGCTGGTTCTGTGTGTCCTAACAGCCGGCTTCTCGCTGTCCATTTCCCTGTGCTTTTCCACACTCTGAAAAGAAGGTGAACAATTACTTGCTAATCTCCATCTGCACTGGTACATTATGTCCCCGCTAACAATTGCCTGATGGCCTAAGAGCCAACCACGTAGAACAAATCAGTCCTTCTTTAAGTGTCCCACAGGTATCCAAGAGTCAGCATCAACTTACAAACACGACTAAACTAGTTAAAATACGTAGTCAAACTTCCTTTGTATGTGATGTCATAAATCTAACATGCATCAAAAAGTTCATACAACAGGATGAAAAATGACAGTGTTATCCATTCTTAAATCTGTATTATGGGTTTGAAATAGGATATTGACAGGAAAAACATTAGTGCTTAAGGCAAAAGTACTTAAAACCAAAGAAAATAATTTTAGCTTAAGTGTCTGGGACTTAAGCAATGAATTGCAGAAATAATATATTGTGTTAAACAGTAGGTTTCCTCAGCGTGCAAGAGAAAGAGAAAGAGATCGAGAAAGAGAGAAAAAGAGACAGCCTGAAGAAAGTTCTAGGTTGTGGCTGAAACAGTGCTATAAAGATTTATCATCAAACACCACCTTAAGTTTACAATTTTTGTATTCATCACATATTGAGACAACATTTGAATGCATCACTGGAAATTCTGGAAATTTCTACATGACTAGATAACATTCATTTTTTTAAATCATGTTTGTCCATCCTCCATGATGGAGTACTGTATGTCCAGCACAAACTGCAAAATTCGTGAAAACCTTACATATACAAATTACATCTTCAGATACAATACACAGCTATGCTGATATTAATGTTTATTATCAGCGAAAATTAACAGGCCTCAGCATGACACTAAAGTATGAGCAAATTCCCCATTTCCTTATCGCTTCTCTGAGTCTAACAAACCAGAAAATATGCACAGACAAATTTTAATTGTATACTCAAATAAAGTTGCCATAAATTAAGTACTTTATAGACTCTTTTGTTTCACTCAGGGTTTTAGCCCTAATTTTGTTCCTTAGGTTAACAATGTTAACATGAATTTATTATCTCTCCACTTTCCACCTTCCATTCAAATTGGAAAAAAAAGAGATCCACTAAGCTTTTCAAAGAAAGATGGGTTCTTACAATAACATCAATAACTAGACAACATTAGTAATCTGTAGCTTTTTCCACAGCATGTTACTGCAGGCCTATATTAAAGTAAAAAATGCTAAATTATCCAGATTTTGACAGATCAATATGATGTCTTATCAACACATCTGTCCAACAAAATTAAACCTTGCTGTGCCATATGGCTCCATAAAGAACCTTTACTAAGATAAAACATTCGTTCCTATGTGGCATCAATTCTTTGATGATTTGAGGATTCTTTTCCTTTTAACATCAATAAAGACACAAAAATCACATTTTCCCAGCGAAACAGGCGCAAAAAGTCACAGAGTAGAACCCCCTGCTTCGAACGATAAACAGACTAGCCACAGGCTGCACCTTTAATACTATTAGTGTAATACAAATATCAAAATAACCTTTAAATATAACGAGATATTACGTGGCTCTTACGTCGTCACATAATGTTTAGCCAAAGTTTGGATAAACTGATTGGGTGCCTATAATGTAATTTTTAGCAGACGTCAAAATAACGCAGAACTGCAATCGATTGCGCAGAAGGAAAAAACAACAACAAGCAAATAAAACTAAACACAACGTTTTCTATCAACACCCAACATTACTGAATCAACAAGTGATTTTTTTTTAAAAAAAGCAAATAATTCTTACCTCTTCTTCTCTTTTTCAGCAGTCATGGTTCACAAATTTGGAAAGTCGTGATCCCGAGCGGCGTCAGGCGCAATGTGGAAACAACACCAACAGGAGAAAAAGTTTTGCGCGTAAAACTCGGAAACATCCACAGGCGACGGTCGACCATTTAGTTCTCCGGTTTAATTTCCATCCACGGCGCAGAGAGTCAATTTCCCACTCGGTTTGGGGTCGTGAGTGCAGTCTCAGAACACTGCCGAGGATCGCACTCCCTCTCCCGTGTGACACAGACGTTCGGGCTCCGGACGCTTTAAGGGTCGATCGCGGCGCTCCGGCGCGTTTCTCTCCCGGCGCGCGTCCGCGTCCGTTTCCCGTGCACGCGCCGGGCGCGCGGCAAATCTGTGCGCACTGATTGGCGGCCGTTTCAAGGGCTTCGTCTCAATTGCCCCTTGCTCCCTACAAAGTGCCCTACACCTTCTCTCATGCTATCTTTCTGTCCAAATGTGATCAGAAGACGACCATATGACGTTTAGGATCCCAGAAAGACAGCGTTGGGGCGATGGGCTCATTAACCTGTGCTGGAGCTACAGAGTAATGAGAGGTACTGGGCTTCCACATGACAGCATAATTGATGGGTTTTTTAATCGTTGCAGTTGTTTGTTTGTCTCAATAAGACTTGTGAAATACGCAGGGACCTACATAGGGAGTAAGGCTCAATTGGGACGCGTCAACTAATAGCCCGCTTTGGGCGCGCTACTGCTCTCATCAACGAGACACCGTAAATAAATTACGTTTTTAAAAGGAACGTCAGAAAACGGCTTCGAGAGTGTAATGCTGTAGTAAGCAGAACGATGAAAAACGCGAGATTTTAATCTTTGAACTTAGAGGAACAAACTGACCGTTGACCGGTGACGTCATTTGCTCATTTTCTAAAGAGGAATGGCGGCCAAAATTTAAGTGTGATACCGGACAAGCCCGTTACCAGCAGCCCAAACCAGACCAGCAGCTATTCAGCACCAAACACGAAGAGGAGTTTCAAGACAAGCGAGAAATTTTAGTCAAAGTGTTTCCAAGCAAGTGAGAAATAATTAAAAGCTAAATTGTCTTTCTTGATGACAGCTGGAAATCCAAAGAATTTGAACTAGCTGTGTGTTTGCACGCAGACTATTAAGTATTTGTGAGGACATGATTGTGCTGCATTGGAAGTATTGGAAACCCTTAGATTATTTCGGATAACTGACACTGTGGGTACATTTTTGTGAGGAATGGGGTCCTAAGGAAAACGCTGTTATAGAAAAACTAAAATAGTCATAACATTTGCTTTTGCTTACTTTGGTTAGGTGGAAAATGATTTAGATCAAGTGGTCATGATAATACCATATAAAAAAGTTGCAATTTGTTAGAAAGTTGTGGCTTTTGAGGTCATTTTTTAAATTATTTAAGGGCAGCTTATCAGGAAAAGTATTTATTAATTTGCATATTCTAATATCTATTTAAACTAAAAGAAAGGGTATACTAGATATATAGCATTGTAGTTATGGACAGTGTCAAATATTTGCGGTTTTGTAAGGACATTCTTGTATGTGAGAGCTGGCCCTAATAAAGTAAAAAATAAGAGAAAAGATTTGGTTACTGAGGTTAAGGTAAGGGTTGTGTGTATAATTATTTACATATAGCAATAGTGGGAGTCAGTGGAAGTCTCGCACTTGTGATTGTGTTTGTGCACATGTGCCTTCTGCAGATCCCCTCACACTCCAGTCACCACATCAAACCAAACGTCTTCATTTTTGACATCTTAGTATTTAATAGGTTCAAAACCGAAAACCAAACACATTCACATCCTTTAGATTACAGTACGTTTGGCACATAATAAAATCCTTACAGTGAGAGCTAGTGTATCCAGAAAAAAGATAAACCTCTGTGCACACAAAGTTTCACTAAACAGAAACTAAAGTTCAATACAAGATATATAATACATACAGCACTACTATACATCATGAATCCTTTTTGTACTGTAATACTGTATGCGCATATAGTCAATATTCAGCCTGACAAACCTTTGCACTTAATTTAAGAGGTAATATTTTAGCTGTTTGTTTTTGTTTATTTTATTTGACTTTAAAGACAGACCATTGTTGATTCCAACATAGCAAACTCTTTCATTTACAGTAAAAAAGGATTAAGAAATAAACCAGAGGTGAGGCAATGTGTTTGGCATGGTACAGAGAGAGAAACAGGCTGGTGGGGGGTGAACCGCAAAAATGTGTGGCGAGTAGGGAAAGGCTTCCACAAAAATAAGTGAAATCGACTGAGACTGACCTACACACATTTAAAAAAAAAATGCAACAAACAATACAATCTAAAAAGTCTTTCTATATATTTTATATAGCCTACTTTTAAGAATAGACACTAAAACCCAAAGGGGAATGGAAATCAATCAATAGACTAACAATGTTTTAAATAAAAATGAAGATACAGCAAATTGTTCAAGCAGTCATCACATTCCAGTAAAGATTAATTAGTGAGCCTGAAATTCACCCTTTTTGTCAAAAACATCCTTTCCTTCCACTTTGTTCACATTTTGTAAACGACTGATTGCACTACTGGAACTGTACAACATGAAATGACATGGGTTAGGGGGGTGGAACCAATTAAAATAGGAATTGGGAGTGGTGTAAAATGTCTTGGTTGATTGAAATACACAGACACATAGTAATTGCAGTAAAAAATAAACAGCTAAATGACACAATGAGAAGGGAAAATATATATGTATAATATAGAATAAATTATGAGCACACACAAATTTTCCACTACATTCCACAGTCTTATGCTCTATGTACATGAGAGTATCATACACACATACAGAGAGAGAGAGGGAGAGACAGAAGGGGAGAGAGACCCTGCTCATTAGGTCAACATCCTGCCATTTGGCCAGGTTTCCAGCCATCACCATTTAAGATCAGCAGGAGTGAATGACAGCAGACAACCACAAAAAAGATAAACTGACAAAAAACAACAGCAAAAAATAAAGGATAATAATCTAAGTTGCCAAGAAAGAAAACAAAATATATTCAGGGGTATATTGCACATTGACACTGGAAAAGTTTTTCTCTCCATATACTGATACTACTCAAATAATAGTAATAATATCGTTTGCTAGACCATGCAACAGTTGACTACTCTATTTGAAGCTTTAACAGGCTTTGGAGCAGATACTATGTACATGTTATGATCTGTACAAAGGGCGAGACAGCTGGGAGCACTGGCCTCTCTGCCCAGGAGTATGCCTCCTGTTGCATGGTGCCAGGGCCTGTCCACACACACACATCCACACGCACCGAGAAAGAACTAACACCACGCATTGTGAAAAGCAACGGGCAAAAATTAAAAGAGCTACCAAATGCCAAGAGAACTCACTCATGCAAACACATGCACACAGACACAGGCCAACTAGGCAACACTGCAGATCAACACAAATCATAAACAGCAGGCCGTCATTCCTAACAGACCTTCATTTAACACTGTAAGGGAATCGATACTATATATTTACTTATATACGGTGTATATATATACTGTCATCATATTTTCTTTTTATAAAATTGCTCCCAAAATGTCACCTGAATACACAAAAAGGCATTTAACTGCACAGCACAATACAACTCATTGTCACTTATGCAGGGAATCATCTTCCTCTTGACTCCTTCCTCCTTACCATCTTCCCTAATATCATAATCAGCTCCATCATCGTCATCACCGTTTTCTCTTTATTTCCTACAGAGGAGGCATAGGCCTGACTCTTAAGAGTAGTACAATCATTGGTATCATCAGATTTGGTTCGACATAGCGGATCCCTTCCTCCACCTCTGTTTGGAGTGGCTTCGGAAATCTCAAACGTGGTTTCAGTACAGGACCATCAGTGTGGCTTGAGAGGCCCGGAATCAGAAGAACTGAAGTGAAAGAGGCAAGAGAAAGTGTGTGGAAAGGAACGCAGAGGAAGAATAGAATGAAACAGGAGAAGCTTTAGAAGCATAGCATGGACCTCTTGCTGTCTACCTTGTCATCAGCACTTTTACCGGACATTTCTCACCAGATGAGTATTTGAGTATGTATATGTTTGTGTGTGTGTGGTAAGATGTGGTGTGGACAGGTGCTGTGAGACTGAATTTTAGGATAGTGTCTCTTCTCCAAAGTAGGAGAATCCTTTAAACTCCTCTTGGTTGATCTGTTTAATAATGGCATCGTCTACTGGAGTGAGGACAGGATCCTCCCGTGTGAAATCCTGGTCAAAGTTATTCACATCCCTCTTGGTTTTCTGTAAAAAGTGGAGAGGAAAAGAGAGTCATATGTTAATGCTTTTATTTTTTGTA
Source organism: Distichodus sexfasciatus (assembly GCA_032718565.1). Taxonomy (NCBI): domain Eukaryota; kingdom Metazoa; phylum Chordata; class Actinopteri; order Characiformes; family Distichodontidae; genus Distichodus; species Distichodus sexfasciatus. The sequence goes on along the minus strand of JAVGVS010000021.1, from coordinate 4,198,812 downwards.
AAGCTTGCAGAACAAAATGTTTTATAGGTTTTAATGCACTTTATATTCTGGTATATGCAAAGCTACTAGAAAAAAAGTAGCATGTGACATGTCTGTTACCGACTTTGCATAAAACATGCTACAGGTTGTGAGTTTTTCCCCCCACACATCAGTTTTTAATTATGAAATTCCATTCTGCAAAAACTGTCTTACTAAACAGCTTTGATGTGCAAGTTTACAACCTCAAATCTTTCACCACTGTAGAAGATACAGGCAGTGTGAAACTGCATATTTCAAACAACACAGTTTTTACTGTATCTTTCTAAATCTCCTCTCTTGTACTTTATCAAATGACAAAACCTATGAGCCTGTGTGATGTCAGTGAAGTTCAGATGAAGGTTAGTCAGACAGGCATGAGGGCAAGCAACGGAGACACTTTCCTCTCAACTTCCTGTGACCCCTAAATTAACCACACACACATAGAAACAAGCGTTTTCTCTCCATCAAACTATCTCTGTGACAGACACACACACACACACACACACATCACCCCACCATGGGAAAGCAGAAGCAGCACGATGCCGTTGTGGCATCTGACTTTCAGTCTAGACCACAAACTCACAACAGTATACGTCAGTTAAAAGAGACAGTCTCTAAATAGGTGGCGTGAGTGTTATTTCTTTTGCAAAATTGTGCAGAGACTGCAACATATATTTATAACTGGTGAATAATAGAGTTTATGCAAATGATACGTGTTTGTTCTGTTTGTGAATGTGTGTGTGCATGTATCAGTGAGGGTACTCACAATGCGAGGCTTGAATGGGGGTTTGATTTTCCTTTGCTCCAGCAGGACCCAGTCTATCTCTCTGAAGAAGGGATGCACTTTGATGGCCTCCTCTAGGCCCTGAGACATCACACAGCCCAGACGCTTGTTGGGGCTCTTTGTCATGAACTTGAGGGCAGAAAACACAACACGTGCAGTTAATATACTTTAGAAAAGATTTACAGGTTTGCCCATGTTACTGTTCACTCTGCACTGAGGACAAAGAAAAAATGTGGGGGAAAAAATGCACCAAAAACCAACTTGCAAGTTGCGAGTTTTTTCAACTCATGAAATGCAACATTTTGTGGATAAAGATAAAAGATGAAAAATGCAGAAATTTGCATTATAATGTAGATTTTTTGAAAACAAAAATATTGTTGCAACAAGCTGATGCATATTTTTCCACTTTGATTTTTTTTGTTCTACTTTTTTGCTGCAACATGTTTCCACAAGCTACACTCTGGGTTGAAGTGGAAAGTATTTCTTGATCACACTAACGTTACTTTCACACTTTGCACTGAATAAGAATTACAACAAGCATAAAATCCACGTTTGCAGGATCGAAGTAGAGACTCTTGAAATATGCATTTTTTTTGGCATTAATATGCATATGCTCAGACACACTGCAAGCCTTGGAGGATCCATATGCACAAGTGAACACAAACGCAGGAAGCCGATGGCATGGAAGGGAGGGACAGGCTCTGGAGAAGAGGAGGAGGAGGGAACAGAGGGTAGGACAAGGGAAATAGGTGAAAGGGTAAGAAATGGACAGGAAGGTCTATAGCAGGCTGTAGGAGCTGAGAGAGTAGTGAGAAACTAGTGTGTGAGGAGGATGGGGGAGGAGGTGCTCACAGCTTTGAGGATGCTGACGGCCTCCTTGCTGAGCCAGACGGGGTAGAGCACGTCATCGTGGAGGATAGACTCGAACAGGTCGTCCTCGTTATCTGCCTCAAAGGGTGGCTGGCCTGCCATCATCTCGTACATCAGAACACCCAGAGCCCACCAGTCCACTGATGGGCCATATTCCAACTCTTGCAGGATCTGAGAGAAAGAGAGAGAGTTACTGTTTACATAGCTTCTTTTGTAAACTGTAAATGAGAAAAAGAAAGAGGCATAAAAATGAAAAAAAGCAGCATGTAAATCATTCACATAAAATCTACAAAACAGTGTGTAACTTCTTATATTTTCACAGCAACTGCTTTGGATGGCACATAAACCGGGCCATACCTCAGGGGCGATGTAGTCTGGAGTACCACAGAAAGTGGTGGTAGTGACACCGTTTAGAATGCCTTCTTTACACATCCCAAAGTCAGCCAGCTTACAGTGACCCTCAGCATCCAAAAGAATGTTGTCCAGCTTCAGGTCCCTGCAATGACCAAGATCAGAAACAAGGAGAGAGGATGAGGGCGGGAGGGAGAAGGGGAGAGAAAGTGACCAACTGTGCAAATTTAGCTCTAAAAAGAGGCGCTTCCTAAAGTAGAAACTGCATACATTCAGAATAAAATAAAATAAACAAAATGTAAAGCTGCCAGCATTGAGGAATGTCAGTTCAAGAAAAAAAATCACATGTTAGTCAACAGCTAGGCTGGGGATTCCCAACTGATTTATTTTGTACAGCATTTAGTGGACAGCCTCGTCCAGAATGACTTTCATTTTCTATTCACATTCTCCCATGAGCAACTGATTTTAACTGCCTTTTTCAGGACATCTTGAAGTTAAGTATCCAATCACTATACCACAATCATACCAATAGCTGCAAAGAGGTTGGAGGAAATGGTACCTGAACTGATAATAATAAGTATAATAATATCCAGGACATGGTAGAGGACAAATCAAGAACAGTTAATTTGTCATTTTGACTGGATGCAGAGCAAAAGCACTATTCTCCCCAAAAAACACTCTGGGTAGCATTTTACCACCCTTAACGTTACAGGTATTGATTTTGCTGCAGATGTGACAAGAGCAGGTTGAGCAGTGATCAGCAGAGCTGCAGAGGTCTGGGGACAAACCTGTACTTGTACAGCATGTGTTACCGCAGGACATCATTAATCACAGGCATCTCTACACTTGACGGGCTGAATGTCCTTGAGGCTAAGCTAAGGTCAAGAGAAAAACAGCCTCAGGTGTCATATGTGACCCTCATCTTAACATTGCACAAGTCAGCACAAAAGGATTTGCCCTGTATTTAGAGGTCAATGTCACAGCAAAGCTCTCGCAAAATACCTTCATTATTTCGGGTGAACGATGGCATGGCTGGCTTGTTTCCCAAGGCAGTGGGTTGGGTCAGTCTTATTTGAACTCATTTGAGCTTAGATGAGCTGAGAAACTGTTTTTTTTTGGTAAATGTGTGAATCACCCTCCACAAAACAATGGCTGCTGCAATGGCAAAGTAAAAACAATAATAATTATAAGTAACAAAAAAACTTGTAAAAAATGTAAAAAGTCCACCCTGAGAACGATTATAAAATTATGTGAAGCCTGGTTTCCATCTGTTTTCTTTTAAATTCAGCTCTGTTCCTTTGAGAGATGACAAATCTCACATACTCTAGAATTTGCCCCTTTACCTTTTCAAATGATTTCCCTAGTTGTTGTCTCCATTTACTTATAGGACCTACTTTTCAGCACATTCTTTCAGCGGGTTACAGAATGGGAGAAACAAAAATAAAACCATCCAAAGGCAGCACAGAGCAGTGTACAGTAAAAACAAGATGCCTATCAACTATGTTTGGAAAATATGGAAAACGTCCATCAAAGATGAGCGAGACGAAGACGTGCTTATACACCACTGAAGTCATGGAGGCCAGAGGGGCCCCTTGCTATAAGACATGGTACAGTATGGATCCATATGACTGCTCCTCCGGGTAAACATGGGCCCGGTAGAGGGTGTGTATGCTGAGAAAGCCCACTGCAGTGCCCCCAGCAGGCCATTACCCAACAGACCACCCATAGCGCAAGCTTTTAATCTAAGCCTTCAATCTATGCTGCCAGGCCTCATTCTGCCATTCCACCTCCAATTCCACTTTCCTTCCTCTAGTTCTCCTTCCAGTTTGAGTTGGGCCCCTCTGAGGCCATGTCCACACCTTTTCAAACACAATGCTTTCTTTGAGACTTGAAAGGGAGTAATGCTAAGTTGGCTAGTAGCTGTCCCGTACAAAGAAATTTGCTTTTGGACCACTGCAAAGGGCACATGCTGAGTGAGGCAGGATTATAATGCCACCATTATATACGACTGCATGAGTTCTCTGCATATCTCAGGTGTGAAGTCCAGAATCCAGACCAAGGACAACAACCTCAGAGGCTATAATAAGTTGGAACACGACATTGCAACCTGTGTGACATGTGACATACCGCCACGTCAGCAGGGATGCATGTGAAGGCTCTCAAATATACGATTTGTTCCTCAAAAACAAATCAGTTATAGGACTCTCATTAGTACATACAGTACATGAAGTATATTTCAATATAAAGCTGCCAATAAAATATCAGGTCGTATGATTCAGGTTTTGTTTTAATCCATTTCTGGTTACAATGAAAAATCCTGAATATTCTTGCAGTAATGACCATCTGGTGATCACCTCTTGAGAAGTTGAAGGCGGGTGCTTGCTGTAACAGAAAATTGGCTTGACAGAATTCGACCAATTGATGGCCAGCTTTATTTCATTCTCCAAGGCGAAAAATGCATATTACTCCAGAGATTTTCTGTGATTGCTCACTTTGGCTTTCCAGTCTCGTGTGATCTCTCGAGCCCATTGTAGGGGCTGATGGGAGTTGACGGGCGACCATAAGTGCACTCACTTTGGTCTTGAATTATGCAACCTTATACACAGCAAACTGTGATGCACTGTGTCATGACATCTATCATAGGTAAATGTGTAAATCATAATACAATATTATACTGATTCAATGGACAACGGTTTGTTGTTGCTGATATCACAAAGTCTGCTACAAATGATTTTGACTTGATATGACACAATATTATTTTGTGATTTAACACAATCACTTCCCTTCATATTAAAGAAAATAAAATATTATTTGACATTTTTATTCCTCAGCTACAGCCTACAGTAGCCTGTGTTATCACACTTAATAAAAGTTGTGGCGAAACCAGATGATTCCATGCTTGCTTGGCAAGGGACCTTACAATATGTATGTTGCCTGATCAGGGTTTTCTTTTTGGATTGATTGAATTAATGTAGATCTATGTATTGTTGCATCCTAAATCCTAAGCATCATTAAGATTTCTTCAGTTTGAGTTACAGTTGCTCTTCAGTGAAACTGGATGGATTAGCCTTTGCCTCCCATGACCAGTGATTCTTTTGCAACCATGATGCTGTTGACTGTTCTCAGTTTGTCCTTGCTCGGAAACACTACAAGACCTGCCATTTTGGAGATGCTCTGACCCAGTCGTCTAGCTGTTGCAGTTTGTTTTTTGTCTATATCAACTTCACACCAACTAATGCTTCACTTGTTGCCTAATATATTCCTCCCCATGACAGAACTTCATTTTCCACTCTAGGCACGTGAATAACTGAAGGCCTTCTGTGCTTTAACTGAACCCATACCCTATGGTATCCTCTGTTCTTCTAAAGTGGTATAACGGTCACTTCAAAACAGCAGGCCTCATCTTCTATATAACTCCAATAAAAGATCTAAATGCTATGCTAAACTGCATTTCCACCTTTTATTTAATTGTTGCTGTCACTCAACATAAGGATAATGTCAATGCCAAAAGAAAATCTATAAAACTGTAGTTCTGAAACTGTTTAAGCTGATGAGCGCCTGAAGCTTGTCCATAAAGACCCGCTCTACTTGTGACCATCTGTGCTTTAGAAACACACGGAGATGTTTTTCTTACCAACAGAGCTTGGCAAACAAATTCAAGCAGCATTTTAAACACCTGACATGCAAAATTATACATTTAATCCCTTTCAAAAAATATGCTGGATCAGATGCAACAACACAACCTCTGGCAAGCCCTAAAAAAAGCAAATGCCAGATAAGAATTTAGATACACTGCATCTGCTTCTATAGCTCATTTTCCGTTTTCGTTCTGGCTTATTTGCCATGAATGTACACACTGAAGCTTACTGGAAGAGGTCAAACAAGAACAACGGCAGAAAAACGACCCCAGACTTGGCCTCATCATCATGTGCTTTTTAACAGATTGCATCTTTATAAAAGGAGGCAGAGCTGGTTGTGTGGGTGACATCACAATGCCTTTCTGATCCTGCCATATGCAAAAAGTGTTTGTTCATGCAGTTAACACTGTAATGACATTAATCGCTATTCAGTTACTGTTTTGGGGGAAGTGGTTTAGTTCCCAGCAGGTCTGGTAGCTTTCTTGGTGCGGTTTTATGTTGTTTAAAAATGGGGGTGTTGTAAAATATGGGAAATTCTGCAAATGTGTCAAAAATGCAGAGAGGAAGTTGCTTTAGTGTAAAGCATTTTTCTTTGTGTTGTTGCGATACCATACACAAGTCACCAGACCCAAACTGTGCTGTAACTGTTCTCCTTGTCACACAAGGAAACTACATGCAATTTTCCTTTCAGAATTCCAGTGCACAATAACATTGTGTATTGTCAGTGACTTAACGAATAACACAGTAGTCCAAAGAACTAACTTCTTGTCATACATTATGTTCACACACCAGATGAACATTTTTGTCAACTGTCAATATAATTTTTTCACTGGTTTAAGCAATTAAATTGCTCTTACTAGAATAATTACAAATGTATTTATTTCTGTAATGAAGAAGTGTTTAGATAAATACTGACATTAAGAGGAACTTCAGTGAATATAAATAAGAGAGGGTAATTTTATCTTTCCTTCTTTTTGTATCCTGTTCTTCTATGTTTTCACCAAGTTCATCTTGCTCATACTGGTTAATTACGTGATTGCGTCACTATTCTTATTCTTATTCTTATTACACCCACTGCTACTCATCCTACAGTTTTTGCACTAGAAATGCTGTTCCAACTCTAAAATGTGTGGGGTATAGCGGTGTAGTGCGTTTTCATACGTTTTTGCCATGTGCACTTATTTGCAAGTTACGTCCATTTCTCCTTTTTCCGTTTTTTTTGTTATTTGTTCATAACCCCTTTGTGTTCAATGACTAAATGTTGACTAAGTGCATTATAAAGCAATTACAGTTCGATTAGTAAACTAATGATCTAGTTTGATTAGTCCTTTCCCTCATGAGTGTGTTTCTGAACTGTTCCATTGAAAATAACCTTGTGCTAAGTCACAAATCCCTGTCCCTTTCAATATTTTTTTATTAATCATAATCATTGCCCAGCTCTGTCCAATACCTTCTTCCCCTCTCTCTTTAGGCCCTTAACTGGGTAGTGTCTGTGTGAAAATGTGAGTGAAGATGCCAAGATAATGTTGCCCAGAACAAAGATAGTAAAAGGAAGTCAAGCAACATGGCCTTTGATGGTTGATTGGCAAAAAATGTCAACATTTCTTCACCAGCATCAGTCAAGCAAAGGTGTTTTTGTGAGGCACTGTTCCGACAAAAGGGAGGGGAGGGGGACAGCCCCGGGTTTATGTAACTGTTCTATTCTGGATAGAGAGAGAGAGATAGACAGACAAAAAGACGGACAGGGAGGAGCAACAGCAATGGGAGAAGAGACAGTATTTGAGAGTAATATGCACATACCATGTCAATGGCATCCGATTTACAAGCCTGCTAGCGAAGTCTCTGAGTTCGGTGATAATGAAAGTCACAGAACTTGACAGACTTTTCAGCAACCAGAACAGACACACAACGCTCCTTGGAAATTCACTGCACTACCACTCTCCCTTCTACACTCCTTACTTGAGCAAATGGATTCTTATCTAGAAACAGACAAACAGGCAGACACACAGCAAAAAAAAGGAAAAAAATGCATGCAGACACACATAACACCCACTGACAGGAGACGTGACACACTGGCCCTGTGCTCCAGTGGGCCCTCACGTTTGTAGCTGTAGTTTACAAAGCCCTGATGATGTTATTTCTCCCTCATTGCCCCCACCCAAATCCCAGGCTCTCCCTGTCTCAGACACACAAGCACATACACACGTACGAACTCACATACAAACACATTACACGCACACACACAAAATCAGGCCCTATTGAAGAGCCTTCCTGTGTTCCTTGTTAGTGTGGAGTGATTTTTCCATACCCTCCCGAGATGAACTCAGAGCTCCCTCAGCGTCATGACGACTCCTGCTCCCAGAACATGTATGAAGCTGAGATTCAATCCATACATGTAAAGAGCTGCAGCTATATCACAAAAAACAGCTGCATTGCAGAACCGTACCATGCTGCAGTTCCGAGTCAGGCTGGACATCTACAGTGCTACGAGTCGCAGCATGCACCACAGACCAAACACATCCCCTCGTTCTCCTCCATTCTTTCCCCCCAGGAGGAGAAAAACATCTTTCTCAATCCCTCACTCACTCCACACAGGATCAAGAGGAACCTGAAGGGAAGTTACCAGAGGGGACTTAAGTGGAACTAAAAAAAAAAAGAAAAGCTTTATGTTCATTCATGTTAGTTTTGAAGATTGTGTCTGGCACAGCGATGGTTGTCTTTTTTTCCTGTGATCTTGTTTTTTAGCTCCAGGAAAAGTACTTCCAGACCTTGGTAGTTTGTGAGATTGCACATTACAAATGGCCCTCCCTCACAGCTCAAGTTGTTTTCAGAAATTTAGAAACCAGGAAATTTGATGGTCAATGTTCTTAAGTTCTTGACACACTGGATTTAAAGTATATTAGTATATGTGTCAGTTGAATGTCATGTAAAAATTACTTTCATGTTTAACATTTACAAGAAGATAACCCAAATAGTGGACTGTGCACTAGCAAATATGATTTCAAACTAATACAATAATTATAATTTTACCTGAAAGTAAATAAAAAGGTAAAAATTTAATTAAATCCTTTGAGTACTGTTTATAGGGGACAGCTCATATACAATATTATATTTATGTAATATAATATAAAATTGTATAAGTATTATCCTTATTTTACATTCTTTTATTTATATTAAAATGAGATATTCATATTCCTGTTCAACCATTCTTTTGTCCATCACGACTGGCTTGAATTTGCATGTGAACATGTGAAGAGAACAAAACAATAACCGGGGCGTGCTGTTATGACATGACAAGTTAGAATGTTCTGATGACACGCATTTCTGTCCCCTAATGCCTGCAAAAGTGCAGGGAAGGAGTTAAAATGCGAGCTTAGTCAATTGTGTGCATTTACCGAGATAGAGTCATGTCTTTCACTTGTCAAAGCCCATACACGCTCCCTGCTATGGCACCTGGAGGCATGTCAGGTATAAGCTGACAATTTTAGCATTCTCTACACCACTAAAAGAGACAGCAAAGAGTGAACAGGGGCAGAAACATGAAGAAAAGGCGAAAAAGAAAGGAAAGGGAGAAACTGATGGGAGGCAGGGTTCAACAGGTTTGTCAACTCCCCAGTACATATGAAAAGTCACAAATAAAGTTCTAATAAAGTTTCTCATTATGGTGACTCTTGCAAACCCTGAGACAGAACCAAGTGGACAATCCTTTTCTTTAAAACAAAAATGCAATGGTGGAAAAGGTTAGTTAAAACTAGCTCTTCAGTTGTGTCGTGATCAGCATTTTAAACTGAAGACACTGCTTCTGTATGATAACTTCCTACACACTAAAGATATGGAGTTTGTTTAAAGTTCCTCCGTCAAATGCTTCTGTCTATCTTTTTTCTAAGATTGTGGAAGACTGTGATCGATGCTATATGTTTGCACAATTATTGATTAAGTGGTGAAACTCTTTGTACGCTCTCATCAAGGATCCAAACTCCAAAGATCTATCAGTATGAGAATGAAAGGGATGAACATATAGCAAAGAGATGAAGAGATAGCAAGGACAAAGTGAAGAAAAGAAAGTGTGTTGGTGGACAAATCCACTCTCACCCATTTGGGGCAATAATAGGAGTGTCAGCATTTTTTTTTTTTTTACTGGGGCTGTGCAAACTCGCATTTGTGCTGGAAATGCAAAGCTGATGGGGGAGAGCAGCAGTGGTTTTGGAAGGACAGGTTCTCTGGGCCAGTCTCGTCAGGCAAGCTGGACAAGGGTTCATTACTGTCAGTTTTACCTTTCAGCGGCCTTCTGAACCTTAATTAAAGCTTTTGTTATACACACTCTCACTTACGTGCACAATTCAAATGCATGAGGTGTAAGGTGCGAGGTTTCCTCTGCGTCTTGATATCTCTCAAGGACTTTTCCCTTTTACTATAAGCCAAAGCTTTCAAACTGGCGCGGTGTATGGCCAAGTATGCCCAAGTTTGGTGCAAACTTCCACCAGTACTTCCAACGGCACAGACGTTTATCTGAATGAAGCCTGGTTTATAAGGCAGAAAAAGTTGCTTTTTCACCAAATTCACTTCATTTTGTGTTACAGACACTGCAGAAATATAACATCATTATAAAGAAGACTTGAGTGACTGAAAGGTGCAACTAAGGCAATGAAGAATTGAGGAGAAAAGGGGGATGGCACAAAAATATATCTACAAAAGATGGGGCCCCTGCAGAGATGTTTGAGAACCACTGCTACAGATGGAATTTTTCATTGTCGCGCAAGATTTGCTCACTTGGGACTTGCATTGAATTGGCAAAATGATTTTTTAATTTAGTCCATTGGAAACTCTATCAAGTTGTGTTTTTGCGCCTTTGAAAACCAAACCACACCTAGACTTCATAGGCCATGATGATGGGGATCCCATTTTGGACGAAGCTATGGGATCGCCAGATCAGCGATCAGTGTAGATCGATGTAATGGTACAACTCTAGTCTTTCAGTGTATATGCGTACCTGTAAATATTATGTTGGTGCAGGAACATGGCGCCAGATATGACTTCAGCAGCATAAAGCGTGAAACGGGCCTCATCAAACTTTTAAGTGGCGCTGGATCTGGGTTATCAGATCTCCTCCGTTCACATACTCCATAACAGAATAATCGATCCTAGAGGAGAACCACAGAAAGACAAAGAGGTTAATCACCAATATTCTTAGTATAACGGTATCACGAAACCGAGGCCTGCTTCTAAAATAGTGCAGAAATACAAACATACTGACAACAATACACATTCAGCAGCCCAATGAGATGGCAGTCCTCTTTAATTCAGCCAGATCGTCGTGCCACAAAAGGAATAGGAAAGGAAAGGTTCCTGTCAGAACATTTTTAACAATACTTCCTCATAGAACATTTATTGGTCCACCCCTCTTACAAAGTCAAAGTCAGAGGGCAGGGTTTTAACTTTGTCATTGATGAAACCTTTTCAAAGGTTTGTGGAGAAATGCAGTAATCTTATACTCTTTGACCATTAGGGTTTACAGCATCCCTCTGTGTTCCTGCTTACTGGACATGATTATGTATAATGTCTGTTTTACAAGGAAGCATTACAGCAAATAGTGCAAACCATAATGACATTAACAATATGCTAAACCATTTATTCCAGTGTTGGACTTACATGATCACAGTATAAACAAAAGTGGCTACAGTGCTTAACCTTAACCTTAAAGAAAGGAAGTCATGGCATTAAAAACAAAACTACTGACAAAATAGATTTTAAATTAATAACGTAATCCAAACGGCACTAAATGAAATGAGTGTTCTAAGTAGCAACATGATATTCACATGCCTGAGATGACTAGTTTGAATAATTAATGATTATTGGTTTATTTTCAAACTGATTCTTTTATATTTCTAATTGATACAAGTGTCTGTTTCTTTAAATAGGCGGTTATATTTCATGGGGTAAATTAGAGTCAGACACATTCAGTTCATCTCACTTTATTGGTGAAAAATTTAAACAGGATGCCCTAAATAATTTGTTTTAAATGTGCTGCTGAGAACTCTGAGCCCACCCAATCAGCGTTAACAAACGTACAGGCTTCTAGTGGCAATGGACAAATCGCCTTCGGTTGGGCTGTGGAACACAGAATGGCTCTGATTGGTGGTAGATAGCAGGCTGGACAGAAGGCAGAATGAGTTTCTCAGCTCTACAAGGAGGAATGATTAACATGACAAGTAAAGGAACATTTTAATTTTATCATTTAAAACTGCATTACCTACAACTTAGTGTAATACTCTGCATTTATTTCAATTGTGCTACTTATTTTTTGCCTTGTGATACATGTTGTAATTGCAGGCTGTTGCTATCATGTTATTTTGCAAATACTGTTTCTGTGCACACACTTGTGTGTGCTTCATTAGCCAGTCTCTGAAACATTCACTGTATGTGGGTATATGTTGAGATGACAGAGGGTAACAGCATAAACAGCTCAGACTTTCTTTCCTAAATAAATGTTTCTTGTGTTATGTGCTCAGTGGAAGTCTTATGAGGAAAGGTGTGTAAAATATTTTTCAGATGTGAAACTTAGTTTGTGTCTGTCCGACTGACTGTGTTGTGTGTGTGTGTGTGTATGTGTATGTGTATGTGTGTTTGTGCACTTCTCTGTGTCTGACAGGCCAAGAGTTATTGGGTGGTGTAAGGAAACGTCTGTTTAGTCTCCGCTGTGCTTATACAACATGTTAAGAAAGGCATTTTCAATGGCTTCTGTTTGCAGGTGCAAGACACTTCAGATAGGTCAGACGCTAGAAATACAAACTGTACATACATATAATGCTGAACTTGCAGACACACAGATCTGAATATAGAATGTAAAAATGCCAACAAAGTTGTTGACGCATGCAGCTGGCGATCTATGTATTTAAAGGCTTCAACAACTGTAATTCCTTAGAACCCATTTCTTTTGTTTAGTATTCTAGAAGTGGTTTCAATTTGAAAAAAAATACCAGGATGACTAACAACACCTCCAATAGTAGAAAAAGCTCTAGTACAAATGTCTGACCAGTTCCTCTCACAGATAGCTGGGTGCTCCTGGTTTGGAACAGGATGTGGGCAGCGATGTTCCTCCTCTGAGAACTTTACTTGCGTGCTTACTCGTGATTGTCCGCATCGACTCACTTAAAGCAGTCAGATATGGTGTATGTGATGTCTGCTGTCATGAGTGTTTCTATCTACCAGACTTTCATACTGAATTTCTTTTGAAGAATGACCCATTTTAGAAGACCTCATGAGACCTCTTGAGGAAATTCCTCTTGCATCACCTAACCTTGTAAAAAGAACCCTCACTACTTACATGGTTTGAATCAATGTAAACACAATGATTTCAGTTGTCAACAGTTAGCCACATTAAAAGTGGAATGCAAAGTAAAATGCCACACTGTATATTTAAATAAATTATACATACATATATATATATATATATATATATATATATATATTATATATATATTATATATATATATATAAACAATAAGTAAACATATGTTCAGAAAAAAAGCCACCTGGGTGTCGTCTATTATTTCAAGGTGATAGAGCGATCTTGACAATTTTCAGGAAAATACATTTTGATTTTGACGACATGCTTAACGCTTATCAGTGGCAAAGCTACTTTTAAAATGCTGTAGCGTTAAAAGGAACTACTTTTTGTTTAAAAATAGCCATGGAGCGGTCTTTGCAAACACTCTCTCTTTTCAAAGTTAATGTTTACAAATACCTGTCATTGCAAAGAGAGCGTTTACCAAGGTTTGCTCAATCGCTATTTTGTAAACACCCTCTTCACCAAGACTGGATTTTTAACAAAAAAGTGTTTCTGTATTTGGTGTTGAATTGGCGTAAGTGCCAATGCACGGCGCATGCTCATTGCGTCACAGCACACCCTTGGTAACTCTAGCTACATTTAATCATAGGTATCTTGTAGCTTGAAAAGCTACTGTTTAAAAAATATCTTCTCTAGCTTTGCTTATGGCTTGAAGTTGTATAAAATAGTACATCAGACAGTATGTGTATCCTATCATGCAAGTAGGTGCAATATTGGAACATCAACCAACCAATGTTGCATGTTGCAGTTTCAGCCCGTCCCCACGTGTAAGGTAAAGTTACACCGCAACGTGCACAACGCGATCCTGGTGTGCGGAACAACAATATTCAAGTCAAAAGTGCACATCTGTTCACATTTCTGCCTAGTGATCCTCCGAAAAATATGCAGTTTAGCTTGCAAATTTCATTCAAGTCTGTGTGGTGGGGAACATCTTTTAACAAAGCGTCCAACTTGCCAAGACATATGACATGTGAGTGAATCCGGAGGTAAATGCGTTAACCACGAGGTAATAGCAAAAATGGGCACACTTCATCAAAAGAAGTTGTTCAGATATCAAAAAGCAAAAAATACAAACTGTATGCAAGATAGGATGTCTAGAGTATCACCTAATGAGATCATCCTAAGGAATACGTTGATTGTTTTTGTCATTAAACCTTTGCTAAGTTTGTTTGTTTTGATACTATTTGATGAAAATTTAAGCTATAATCATTTAAAAAGTTTTGAAAACTACCTGTAATAACTTAAGCAGTACAAAGGGACGTTTAAGAGATAATTCAAGACTGGTGAATGTTATGTGATGTACTCAGCTTGCCTGAAAATGAAATGAAAAATAAAAAGTAAAAAGTGTTTCTGTGTATTAAATTGACCAGCAGGTTTTCTGTCCAGTCTGTTAACATAAAATGATGCTACCTAAACCCAATAATGACTGAAGAGAATGAGACCATTCGGAGTGCAGAAGTTGCTAATAGCTTTTTTGAGGTACTTTACCATGTTGTGCTCTTCTTACCAGATGAGCTCAATTATGAGGTGCTGTCTGTCAAAATTAGAACTCAAATATTTGTCCAGATTTCTTTCTTTCTGAACCTGCATTTTCTCACCCTGAAACAGTCCCTCTGTCAGTCTGATTTCATCATTTGGTACTACAGAGTAACAAGTCCATATGTGCCTGTTAAAACATCACTAGAAATTAGATTTGAAAGTTAGACGCCCAATATGTGTGTATGTGTGTCTGTGTGTAGGCACTCAGAAAAAAATGAATCTCTATTATTACATGTAAATGTTATGTACCAAATGGAATTGAGATTTTTCTGTGATTCAGTCAGACTGTTTTGCTTTCCCATTCTTCCTGCTTTGACTCCTTACTGTGTCTGTGTTAAGGAAGCTAATTGAGGAACCAGAACTAAGAAATCAGAAACACTTGTGCAGCCTTTTGGGAAGTGTAATATGTGAGAGATAAAGTGAGGGAGGGAGAGAGAGAGAGAGAGAGAGAGAGAGAGTACTGATCATAGAATGACTGCACACTTCCCTAATACTGAGGGGAAAAAGCTGACTGTGTTTGTGCAACAATATTGTGTTCAAAGTCATAATGACACATTTTTATCTACAGGGAAGAGAAAGACAGAGCAAGAGATTAAGAGAGAGACTTGGAGGGAGAGCGAGGGAGGAAAGAGTAGTTTGATTCCTCTATCATCTATCTTTTCGTCTGGAGGGATGCCAGGTCCCCAAGAGCAATCATGTTCAAACCGTTTTAGAGAGAACGCAGCAAAACCCACAAAAGACTGAAGGTATGCTAGCAAACCTGCCAAACATCTTCAAATATGAGGCTAATCAGTGTGGGCAGATGGAATACAACCCTGGGAATGTCCTCTCTAATCAGGATAAAGACACAAGACAAAACCGGCAAAGGCCAGGGATTTGGACATGTTGACACTGTGGCCACCTGGGTCATGAAATTGACCCATAATAACATGAGGTGTTATTTTTAAAATGTGGAAAAAATTGTAAAATGCATATGGTTTGCTTATGATGAAATGATTTTACGATGTTATGTGCAGTTTGGTGGTGGGAAGGGGGGACTGGTTTGCAGGTTTAACTGCTTTATTCCTGATATTACTGCAATTTTGAAATAGGAAAACCTATAATGTACGCCATTGCGCAGGATCTTTACCCATTGTTTCAGTCCAGTACGCACAATAGGCACATTCATCAAAGTAATCCTGCCATATTGCACACCCTGCATGATTGCTCACACAATTCACACTTAGTCAAAGAAGCCAAAAAAAAAAAAAATCACAATTCTGACTGGAAAAACAAAGGGACAGAGGGAAACACACACACATTCTTTTGTTCTGTGGAACTGTTTAGCGGGACACTGGATGTGCGTCTAAATCAGTTCCTGGAATGTGAGCACTCCACCTTGCAGTCACAATAAAAGCCCTTAAACTTCCTCTCACACCTGAAGCTGTCACATGAAAACACAAACTCTCAAAAATGACCTGTGTCCACAATTTCTTTCCTGTAAACACCAGGGACAAAATGACAATGCAGATCAAAACCTACACGCTTAAATGCATAAAACGCTTTTCATTTCCCTACATTTGTGATTATACATACATTAGTTTAATACATAAACACAGTAGAATATTGACATTTTGATTTCATCATAAAAGTTATTTTACCAATCCAATTTTTGTGTGTCGGTTAATTCATTCTCAATCTCTTATGTCTAAAACAGTCTAAAAGTTGCAGGGGTTTTAGTTGGTCCATGACGGTTTTTTGTACTTGTGACCAGTTTAAGGCAGGTGTTGGATTTCGTCGAATTGGTATTTGGCTTTGTTAATCTGCGTTTTAAAGCCTTTAAAAGGTTGTCCACCATCAATCCAAATCTTACTAGCGACTGCCCTATAAAGAAAGAACCATCTTAAAAGCCTTAGGATCCTTATATTCCTCCTCCCCTTCTTCCTTTACCCCACCTCCCTCTCCATCCCCTCTCTCTCTCTCTCTCTCTCTCTCTCTCCCCCCCTCCTCTCCTTGCACCAACATGTCCATCCGTGGTCCCGACAGGCCCGATCAGAACCCATTGTGTAATCTTATTTACATTTCTGTGCTGTAATTACGGACGATAAGAGCATGGCTACGATCCGAGTGCTGATTAAGAACAGAGCCTGAGGTTCAACTAGAGTCCACTCCTCCCCCAATCAAGTCATCTCTCCATTACCCCCTCTTCCTCTTTTTTTCCTCTTTCCGTCCATACGCTCTTCAGACAATTCTTTTCTTCTCCTCCTCTGTAATAACCTTACTGCCTCTTCTTCATTCATGAATGACCAAGTCCCTTCAATCAACGTAAAACAAAGCCGTAACTGCTCATCCGCAAGAGCAGGAAAACAAGGAGATGCAGAGAGGACATTAGAAATGAAAAATTAAGAAAGCAATGAAGAAAAATACAGTGGAAAAAACAGCACAGATTTAAGATGCTTTGTGATGCTTATCTGCTCGTAATGAAATATCAAAATGGTCCTTATGTACATTTTTGTCACATGTAACAGCAATTACCGCCTTTCTCAAACTCTCTTGTTGGGCAAATTAAGATTTTTTTTCAAGCTTTTGCAAAATGCTTGTTTCTGTAAAACAAGCAGACAATTCATGTCCAGTAGGACTCAAATCTACCCTGTTTGAGAAAGTGATGAGTATATATCGCCTCCTGGTGGTCAGATCCTGTCACTTTCAGTGCTCTATCATGGGTTTTCCCCCTAAACATCACTTGCTGGAAAAAAATATTTAATTGTGAGTAAAGTCATTGCGTCCCATTCAACAATTTCCCTGCTGAGACATTACAGAACAAAGAGGCCAGGCCTGGACATAAATGGTAAGACAATCTTTAAGATGGTTCAAGATGATAAAAAGTAGTTCAAATTCACGGTGTGAAAACCAAAGTATATAGCAGATTTTATCAACAGTTTGAACATCACTTGCTGGTTATTCAGATTTGAGGGTATTTTGCTAAGTTGCCCCTATATCAAAAATGAGAAGCTTAAGACAGCCACTTGTAAATATTTATGTATATGAATTAAGATCATTTGGAGATCAGTCAAAACCTACCTTTTTGCTGCGTCTAAATGATTTTATTTTCAGGGTGGACATGCTTTAGAGTTGGCAGGCTTTTGCATAGTTTTACATTTGATTGGCCACTCTTGCTAGGTGGTATTTATGTTGTGCTTTGGCTGTGGTCAGGACACAGTTTGGCTGTGGTTTAACTTTAAAAAAAAATTCTGGGTGTGGTTTAGTTGGGGTCTGACAGGATGTGGTTCCATACCTTGGTCTGAAAGCAGCAAAACAGTTGAGTCAGGTAGGGGTGTTTTCTGGCCAGAGCTAGGATGCGTTTCTCAGTCATAGTGCAGTCGACATCATCATCCTGCAGGATCACATCTTTCTTCAACACTTTTATGGCGTACACCTCATCGGTGCCTTTTAGTTCTGCAAGCATTACCTACAAGAGAAGAGAATGCTAAAGCATAAAACTTTCAGTCTTTTAAAGCCTTGTCTTCATTATCCAGTTTGCATGTACAAATCCCCACCTTGCCGAAACTGCCCTTGCCCAGCACTTTGATGAAGGAGAAATCGGACAGCTTCATCCTCTTCGACTGAATGGTCTTTACTTCGCCGTTTTCACGGCCCTCGCTGGCTGTGCCCTGAAGCCCACCGCCCATGGACGAAGAGTTTGAGGAAGACTTGTGCTCCTGGCCAAATGATAAAGCCTTACGGATGCTCTCGAGCTCGGTCAGCTCTGATTCACAGAAAGCAAAAACATTTCAGGAATAACTTTCGTAACGGCTCTCTCAAAGTAACATTTTTATGTGTTTGTGAAAGGAAGAATGAAGAGGAGAGAGGGAGAGGTAGAAAGAGGACTGGATGAAAATAAGTTTTACCCTGGTCACAGGGTGAAGTAGGTGCTGATTTGCAGCGGTCAGAATCCTCTAATGAAGTGGGTTCTGTGGTGGTAGCTTGAGCATCTTGCCCTGGAGTCAACTGTGGAAGATAGAAAGACAAAATATGAAATATTTTTTATAAAGGTTTTTATAGATCGTCAGCAATGATTAGGTTTTATGGCACTGGTATGGCCTCTGTGGTCTTCTAACTAGCCTCAACTCACAGTACTATTGATGTGAGGTTGAGTGCCTTTCTATTTTTTTCACTGGCACAGATATTTGCATGTAATACAAATTAAATATATTCTGATATCTTGTTTTTGATTTTATCATCAAATTCATTCTTCTCGCTCATTCTTTCTCATGAGAAATCAGTCAAGCCAAATAAAATGTGGGAAAGTTGGTAGCGTATCGGTTAGGGAGTTGGCACCATGACTGGAAGGTCGGTGGTTCAAATCCCAGACTGGTAAAGGGCACCACGGAGGTACTCATGAGCAATGTACTGCCCCCAAGCACTGCTCCCTGGGTGTTCTGCTGTCAGCTGCCCACTGCTTCTTCACAGATGGGTCAAATGCAGAGGTTACACTTACTTGTGTATCACAAATAATCACTCACTTAAGAATTAATTCACTTAAGGATGAAATGTGTCATATAAGGCACATTGGATTAAATAAAACACTGCTGATCTCAGCTGCTGGACATGTATTAATAAAAATAAATAATTAATACTTTGTTGTAAGGTAAAATCAATTCAATATATGACATGCACAATCAGGAATTTTCTTAGACACTGAAGCTTGATAAAATAAATCAAGTTGCTCCAACAGATGTTAATCAAGGGTTTTAATTGGCTAATAAATATTATGAAGTGGAATCTCTGATCCCATTTGGCAATATTAAGAAGGCATATTAGCTGTAGAGTGAAAATAAATTTCTAGATGACCAAAATATAATCCATTTTAATACCTATATCTGACTCTAGCTTTATGCGTCAGAAAAATTAACTTAATGTAATAACACTGTATAGTGATCCTAAGAAAATATAACCTGTTAACGTATACACCTTTAATTTCTAAATTCTTTTTTTGATTTGCACAGTCGTTGGATCGTTCAGGGTATATTTCACTACATGTTGTACTTGTAAAGAATCTTAAATCTCTCTCTATGCCGATAAACCACATTTAAAGCTTGTTTATTGCTTCCGCAATTCCACGTGTGGTCACCAGAGGTCGACTTGCCTTGTGTTCCCTACTGTGCACATTAATCTATCCAGCTGTTACACCTCTGGTTCCATGTAGGTATTAGACCTGCCTTTATCATCTGTTCTATTTCATATAGGGTTTTTTTGTTTGTTTGTTTCTGTTTTTTCCTTTTGACCCACGCCTACCCAAAGTACCATGTAAGTGCAATATTTTACTTTTTTTGGACAGTTGAAATACACACATATTGCAACTTGATTTATCAGTGCATTATTACTCACATAAAATACAGTCTTAGGGAAACATTTTTATGTGTTAAAAATCTCAACATGCATAATATAATATAAACATCAGTAATCGGTGCATTGTTAAAATTGTGTTAAAATACCTCTGTACTGCACTGTATCCTTTGTTCTCCCACAGTTTACATCAGTTCAACTCATTTTTATTTTTCATCTCACATCGTGCATGCACAAAATGGACTCCCTACATGCCTTAATCCTTTTGCACTTCAGTGTGATTACTGTCATTCTCTAATGTATCAATATCCCACTTCTCATCATGCTAATCCTCAACATCATCATATTTCATCTCTATCAGTCACTCATTTTAAAAATTACAATCAACTGTATTAATGCAGGCTGTAAGACTTAAAAGCTAAAGTTAATAAACTGACAGGTTTTACAGCTCAAACAACCCGAACTCAAGTTGCAATAATCACCTTTTTCCTGCGTTGGGTGCTGTTGGAGATCTTGTCTGGTGTCACTCCAAGATCAGACAAAACTTTAGCGATCCCTCGCGCATCCACTCCACAGTTAGGAGCGACATTAGTCTCACAACGGCGGTGCACATTCATTTTGCAAACTGAAACAAACAGATAGAGACAAAAAGTTGTTGGAACACACCTATCTCAAGATATGAATAAATGATCTTTTTATTATTCTGATAAACTTGAACAACATCCTAAAATGATGTTCAGAGGTGTAAAATTCTGGCTTAAGAAAGGAAGACCTCTACTAAGTTTTTCTTCTAAGCCACTGAATTAAAGAGGTGACTACACAAACATTGTACTTGCAGTCTATTGTGCCTAAAAATATCAAATTAATTATTTTGATTAATTAATTTAATTATTTAAAGCTAATGGGGTAAGTGTTGTCTATTGTTAAAAGTCCCTGTAAGATTTCAGTACTTGTCTGATTAAACACCTCAGATAGGTTTTTTGGCCCCTTTAAAGTGAGTGGAAATTTTGCTTACTGAAGCCAGACATTTATATTTACGTAATCGATTACTTACATTTTACACAGACGGACTTTATCACCTTGTGACTACATCTTCCGTAATGCCTCACCTTTGCACTGCAGCCCTTGCCGCATCAGCCCCCACAGCAGAGACCCACAGTGGTCACAGAATGTAGGAACTTTGTAGTTGTGAATACTGAACTTATGAGGCATGTTAACACTGAAACGTTGGGATCCCACCTGTAAACAGAAATAATGTTACTCAGGATGCATTACGAAGCAATTGTACAGAACCTTTCCTTTTCATGGAGCACATGCCTATGGCATCGGAGTCTGCCAAACTGAGTCTCTCACCTCCTCTGGAGTGTCGTCTTGCTTTTTTAGCCCGGGACATTTCGTGATAATGAGTTCGTGGCACCTTTTATGGACCACACATGTACACACTGGCAGGAGAACAAATATAGATTAATATATTACAGTAGAAATAACATTAGAATATAGTCAAACCACTAGGGCTGGGCAATATGATCTCAAATCAATATCACAATTAGTTGGATATTTTACCTTGATTATGATTACTGACCAATTATTTGTTTAGGTTTTTGTTTTTTGTCCTTATACTTCACTGTAAATTTCTACTGTAAATATGCTCAACTACTAAAGGTGGGATACTTTTTCTAAAAAAGAGCGCATATTTTTTAATTTAAAAATAAAAAACCACAAAAAAACACAGATGGTGTGGAGGACTGTTTTTAAGGGAACAGTACATTAACACACTCTTA
This sequence comes from Distichodus sexfasciatus, assembly GCA_032718565.1. Classification (NCBI taxonomy): domain Eukaryota; kingdom Metazoa; phylum Chordata; class Actinopteri; order Characiformes; family Distichodontidae; genus Distichodus; species Distichodus sexfasciatus. The sequence goes on along the minus strand of JAVGVS010000021.1, from coordinate 4,177,158 downwards.
GGAAAATACTAACTGAATTGTTTTTTTAAAAGTATCAACAGAATGTTAAAAATAATCATTAGTCAGTGCATCACAGCACAGCATACAATGCACTACAATAAAATGTAACCTCTGCATTTGACCCATCCGTGAAGGAGCAGTGGACAGTTAACATGGGCAGTTAGCACAGGGATCAGTGCCTGGGGATGGTACCTTGCTCATGAGTACCTCAGTGGTAACTTTACCGATCTGGGATTCGAACCCACGACCTTCTGATCACGGGGTGAACCCTCTAACCGTTACGCCAACATGTGCCCCGTAACGTTCGATTAAAGGTTCAAAATATTAGTTTTGGTTAAATTTCGGTTAATTGCCCAGCTCTACAAACCACTGAAAAGTAATATACTTTATCTTTATTTGCACAGCTTAAAGACATTCAAAGTTGAACACTTCAGGCAGTTTTGGCCTTAGTACTGTGGCAAATAAAGATTATCACGTATGACGAAGTGTAAACTGCCAACCTTGACATTGGTATCCCTGCTTTCCTAAGACACCCCTGCAAAACGACATAGAAAACATGTTAGACAAGCCAGATTTCACACTCTGTCAACATGCATATGTGTCTCAATTTTCCATGGCATCCGAACTCAGCCAAGACGTTTTGGTTCGACCACTAGAGGGGGCTGTAGCTCAGAATAAGGTCACCCATGTGATGGCCATGCTTACATGAGGGGGGAAAAAGGCAACATTGTCTGGTGTCACACAGGCTCACTGTTCACCCATTATGCAAATTGCCTACTGTACAGCCTTGAGACTAAAAAAGAAGCATGCCGCAGACAGAGAGGCAAACATGTCTGTGACTGTTTGTCTGGTCTGTTAGTATGTCTTACTGGGCACTGGAAATGAACTTGTCTCTCTGAATGTAACTATGTGTAACTGATGACTACATTACAATAATTTTAAGCATGAAAATCAGAAATATACATAAATATTTTTGATCAACAAGCCCGTAGCACTGACCTAAAACAAAATCAGAGATCAGACATACATATTATAAGGTAACATTATCTTGAATAGATCTGTTTTTATTAAATGAAAATATTGTTTTTCATTTAAATGTCCAGTTGAGCTCAGGAATAAAAACGGCAAATGTTATTTTTTTAGTTGTTTTTTTGTGATTTGAAATGAATTTGAGGCGACAGTGTTTAATTGGCATGTTTCATATTGCTCATGAGATGAATCCAATTGAAATCATATCATACTTATAGACTTATGGGCAGACAATAAAACATTGTCCATTGAATCAATATAATGCTGTATTGTGATAAAACTTGTGATTTACATCCCTGCCTGTTATGCATTATACATTCCAACTACTTAGTTGTCCTCCCCATGTTCATATTGCTTATAAATGCAGAGGAAGATGGAAAGTAAGAAAGGTCAGTTTTACCAGATAAATTCTCGACAGTGGGAGCAGTATGTTGGTTGTCTCAAGTAAGTTGCCATGAACTTGTGTCCATTAACCTGATGAACACGTCTCCGGACCGCGCCCTGGCGCTTTCGGGGACGCATACGCTCCCGGAACACTCGCTCTTCATTCTCACTGGATGCTGCAGCTGTCAAACGCGGAGACAGAGAAAAAATGATTTATGGGATGCAATAATTAAAGCGGACAGTACATCAGTAAGACCTTATAGACGTAGAAACACTGGGCCTCATTCACCAGTATTTTCCTAAAAGTTTTAATTGAAGTTATTTTCTATAATTTGCTCTAAAGACATTTTAATAGTAAATTATACAATTGCAGGATTGAAGATAACATTTTGCACAAACAGGCATGCAGGCATTTTTTTGTGAAAAAAGTTGGTTTTAATATTAAATTTCTTCCTAAGAATTATTCTACACTGTTCTTCACAAAACTAGATGTAGTACCTTCCAAGGTTGTACCTCAAGTCAGAAAAATATTATACTGATCAGCCATCACATTATGATCACTGATTGGTGAGGTGAATAACAGTGATTACCTCATTACCTCCAGCCTAGCAGTGATCAGGATATATTAGGCAGCAAGTAAACATTTTATCCTTGAACTTGATATGGTGGAAGCCTTAAAAGTAGGCGTGTATAAGCATGAGTGATTCTGACGAGTTTCTGAATTCAAAACTGTAATCTCTAGGTGACTAGGTCAGGACAACTTGTTTATACTCTGCAGCGATCAGGAAGAAGCAGAAAGTGGCTGAAGGAAGAAAAACTGGTGAACCAGTGACATGGTGAAACTGTAGCTCAAACAGCTGAAAATGTTAATGCTGGTACCGAACAAAAGGCATCAGCACGCAGTCTATCACAGTTGCCGCAGACCTACTCAATATTAGACATATAATGTTATGGTTGATTGGTCAATCACTGAAGCATATTTTGGCTTTAAAAAACTAGTGCTTTTTAAGGAACAAAACTTCAAGATTTATATATTAGGGGACAACAATTTACATTTTGAACAGTGAAAAGATGTTACAAATCATAAGCCTAGTTCATTTTATCAAAACACACACTCAAAGCAATTAACCTCTGGCTGTTGGTCACAGAAAGGACGCACGCCTGCTCTTACAGGGCCATACAAGGCCTCTTTAAAACACTCCATGAAGCCCCCCGTCCTCAAGTCAACTCGAGCGGCAGAGGCACAAACAAGCACGTCTTTCAGTCCTAGTTCCTTCAGTCTGAAGGAAAATGTGTTTGTTTTTTTTGTCGTTCCGTGTGGGTCATGAGTGGGACCTATGGGCCAGGACCACCTGATCTACCACTTGTCCTGCTCAGCCATGTGTACTAGCACAGGTCACATCACAGCTGTGGGGACGTCACATGTAACAGGGCCTGAGACGGACGTGTGATGCATGTGGGGGCAAATTAGCAGGCTGGCATGACACACAGTTCTTCTCAGAGCAGGCCAAACTGAAAACATCTGCCTCGCCTTGCAAATCTACACAAGTCGCTCTCTTTGTCTGTTACCTAGACAGAGCATAGTGCTGTGTGTGTGGGGGGGGGGGAGAGACTCTACTTGGAAGAATAGAAGTGCAATTTTCCTCTCTGGACACAGTCCAGTACATTAATATGTAGTGAAATGTAAACTTGGCACTCTCCTGACACAGTGCAAGCCATTCAAAATAAAAAAAAGTGTGGAGTGGTGGGAGCCTAGTGGTAAAATACTCGTCTATGGACAAAGGGATTGTAGGATCAAGTCGGGCTCTATGCTACCTCCAGTACTACTACTGTCACTGAATCCCTGAGCAAAAAGTTCCTCTAGGGAGACTGTCTTTGTAATTAAGAAAATACAGTGCCTTGAAAAAGTATTCATACCCCTTGAACTTTTACACATTCTGACACCTTACAACCACAAACTTAAATGTTTTTTAATTGAGATTTTCTGTGATATACCAACACAAACGAAAACGATACATGGTTTTCAAAATTTTAAGGAAATAAAAATCTGAAAAGTGTGGTGTGCATTTGTATTCAGCCCCCCTGCGTCAATACTTCGTAGTCACCTTTCGCTGCAATTACAGCTGCAAGTCTTTTGGGTTATGTCTCTACCAGCTTTGCACATCTAGAGACTGAAATTTTTGCCCATTCTTCGTAGCAAAATAGCTCAAGCTCAGCTAGATTGGATGGAGAGCATCTGTGAACAGCAATTTTCAAGTCTTGCCACAGATGCTCAATGGGATTTAGGTCTGAACTTTGACTGGGCCATTCTAACACATGAATATTCTTTGATCTAAACCATTCCATTGTAGCTCTTGCTGTATGTTTAGGGTCATTGTCTTGCTGGAAGGTGAATCTCCTTCCCAGTCTCAAGTCCTTGGCCGCCTCCAACAGGTTTTCTTCCAGGACTGCCTTGTATTTAGCTTCATCCATCTTCCCATCAACTCTGACCAGCTTCCCTGTCCCTGCTGAAGAAAAGTATCCCCACAGCATGATGCTGCCACCACTATGTTTCACAGTGGAGATGGTGTGTTCAGGGTGATGAGCAGTGTTACTTTTCCGCCACACGTAGCGCTTCGCATTTAGGCCCAAAAGTTCAACTTTGGTCTCATCTGACCAGATCACCTTCTTCCACATGTTTGGGACTTTTTATGTCTTTCTGTCAACAATGGCTTTGTTCTTGCCACTCTTCCATATAGGCCAGTTTTGTGGAGTGCACGACTTACAGTTGTCCCGTGGACAGATTCTCCCACCTGAGCTGTGGATTTCTGCAGCTCCTCCAGAGTGACCATGGGCCTCTTGGAAGCTTCTCTGTCAGTTAAGGTGGATGGCTATGTCTGGGTAGGTTTGCAGTTGTAGCATACTTTTTCCATTTTTGGATGATGAATTGAACAGTGCTCCTTGAGATGTTTAAAGCTTGGGATATTTTTTATAACCTACCCCTGCTTTGAACTTATCTACAACTTTATCCCTGACCTGTCTGCTGAGTTCCTTGGTCTTCATGATGCTGTTTGTTTACTAATGTTCTCTAACAAACCACTGAGGCCTTCACAGAACAGGTGTATTTATAATGAGACTAAATTACACACAGGTGAACTCTATTATCTAATTAGGTGACTTCTGAAGGCAATTGATTGCACTGGATTTTAATTAGGGGTATCAGAGTACAGGGGGCTGAATACAAATGCACGCCACACTTTTCAGATTTTTATTTGCTTAAAATTTGAAAACCATGTATCATTTTCGTACCACTTCACAATTATGTGCTACTTTGTGTTGGTCTATCACAGTAAATCCCAGTGAAAAACATTTAAGTTTGTGGTTGTAAGGTGTCAAAATGTGTAAAAGTTTAAGAGGTATGAATACTTTTCCAAGGCACTGTAAGTTGCTCTGGGTAAGGCCCATCCGGGTCAAATGATGTGCCGCGCCCCAGCAGCAGTGCTTGGGAATGGTACCTTACCTCAGTTACTATGCTAACTATGCTGTACGTATGAAAATGCAAGTTGCTCTGGGGTAAAAAGGCATAAACATAATGGTTATATAAAGTTAACAAAACCGCTAACCTAAAATATAAAAATATACAGAAAAATATATCCGTAAAAATAAAATGATAAAACTGAAATCACTGACATTATATTGGAGCATCATATATGACAATTAAGTAATGTAACCTTATATTTTCACTGTTTAAAAAATAATTCATTTTAGAAACTAACAATAAATAAATTAGTGTGGCAAATGTGTTATACTTCTAGAGATTTTTAGATTACATTACAAAAACTCCAGTCATGCTCGTGGGCACCATCTTCCCGTCTGTGTCAAGTCAGCAACCTTCCAGAAAATGCCTTCTATATGTGTGTGTGTGTGTGTGAGTGTGTGTAGGCTATCTGCTGGTTTACTGCTAAGGAGAAGAGCAGCTAAAAGGGTCATTAGTGGGATGGATGTGCTTACATAATGCCTGAGCCCATCTGCTTAGAGAGGAGGCTTAAGCAGAACCCAGGAACGCAACTCCACACGCCACGAACAAGACCCACGGGCCTGAGTGTGTGAGAAAGTGCGAGTGTGAAGCATGTTTCTTCTTTGATCTGAGCGTGGATCATATCCACATTTCCTTCTCTTTGGACAAAACATTTCATCCCTATATGTCCCCTTTAGAATTACCACTGGCAATCAAAGCACAGGACTACAATTGCTTCTTATCCATTTTAAAATATTCATTTTTTGGCAGATGGCCACTTTTCCTGTTTTAATGAAATCACTCAGATTTAGCCATTTCACAAGAAACGTATCCTGGAAGCAAAGGGCTCATTTATGTTTCAGAAATTATAATGATAATTATGGCTTTTATAATCTGTATTAAAAACACTCCAAACAAAATCATCCAAAATCTCTCAATACAGAGAATTGTGTGTAAGGTCACACCTTCATGACTTTAATAGTTCCATAACTTTTTTTACCATTTCACTATATACCATGACATTTCCAGGCCTGGATTTTAAAATGTAATGAGTTTTTCCTAGCATTTCACATTATCCGATATGCAGCTAACACACACCCGACACACACACACACACACATAAAGTACTGTGCAAAAGTTTCGGGCAGGTGTGAAAAAATGCGGTAAACAAAGAATGCTTTCAAAAATGTAAGTGTTAACCATATATTTTCATCAATCAACAAAATGCAGTGAATGAACAAAAGAGAAATCTAAATCAAATCAATATTTGGTGTGACCACCCTTTGCCTTTAAAACAACATCAATTCTTCTAGGTACACTTGCACACAGTTTTTGAAAGAACTCAGCTGGTAGGTTGTTCCAAATATCTTGGAGAACTAACCACAGATCTATAATCCTATAATCCTACAAAATAATATAATGACTATAATCCTACAAAATCAATGACTTTGTGCAAGTGTACCTATAAGAATTGATGCTGGTTTGAAGGCAAAAGGCAGTAACACCAAATATTGATTTGACTGATTTTTCTTTTCTTCGCTCACTTTGCATTCTGTAAATTGATTTAAAAAAAACAATCATTATTTATATTTCTGAAAGCGTTCTTTGTTTACAGCATTTTTTCACATCTGCCTAAAACTTTTGCACAGTACTCTATTTAATGCACAAGGGCATAAGAGACTTGACAACATGCAGTGGGGTAAATATGCTTGAAGGTCTTCTAGACCGTGTCCATGAGTACATCTCCCTGTTGCCCTGTCCTTGTGCTCTCCCTCTCTTTCTCTCTCTGTCTGTCAATCTGTGTCTGTCTCTTTCTCTCTCCGTGTGAAAGGGAGAATGCAGTCTGCATGAGGCTAAGCCGATGAGAGGATGAGAGAACTGAACAGAGTGGAGCATTCGCCCACAGTCGGACAGGCAGCTGGAGCTCAGGGCCGCCGTCGCCCACGCCGACGCCACTTCAGCCCCAGACACGCCACGCACGAGCATCACAAGCACCCTCCAGCCCTGCCACGGCTCGGCCGCACGCTAATTAAAACTACATTAATAAGAGTGAGCGAGACAGAGAGAAAGTGAGATGGATCACACATCTGAAAACACAGTGGAGGACCAACTTGTGGCTGGAGGACTATTGGTTCTACTGTAGGTGAAATCTACCAAATTGGTATTGGGCTGCTGCAGCTGCTGCTGCTGATGATGTTGATGATGCAACTTCATTCAGCAGCACGGTCAGACGTTTAAAAATAAGCATCCCGACTGCATCCCAGTGTCTGGACTACAGCAAACTGGTCAGATCTGGTTTGCAGAGAAAGACTGGAAAACGTCCTTCTCACACTTCAATCATCCATTATCTGAACCGCTTAATCTCAATCGGGGTCATGGCGACCAGAGCCTATCGCTTATCAAATAAAAACATGATTAATATCATATCACACAGACACCAAACAGAGCTTTATTCCTTCGTGAACTCAGCAATCTGTTGGTCGGAGTTCGGAGGCAGACAGATCACACTCTCTCACTTGCAGACACGCACACTGTCACACTGGCCAAGCAGGGGGTGAAGAGAACAAACACAGTGACATGATGGTTCTGTGGTGTGTCGAGCTGAGATGTTATCTAACTAGCCATCTGGCAAATGACTTTCTCACGAGCTCGCACACTCACACACATGCTTTTTCTCACTTGGAGAAGGTGACTTCACTTCAACATCTACAGATAGTTTGCGTGAAATGTACAAAGATTTCAGTGAGACAGATAATAAACACTACACAATCTACTTCTACACTCTGGTCTTCTGTCCATTTGTCTCTCTCTTTCTCCATCCCCTCTCTCTCCACTCCATCTCATGTCTCTTAGCCTCAATGTCTCTCCACCGTCCCTCTCGTCCTCTCTCCCTCCATTCCTCTCTCTTCCCCTCACCGCATCTTGCTCTTTCTCCGTCCCTCGAAGCTTGCGAGCTGGCAGGCTCGTTTCCATGACGACCCCAGCAATCTAAACGATCGGAGAGCCACTGAACAAACACAGGTAGGGACTATAAAAGCCCCCACGGCAGCCCCAAGCCACTCGCCGACCCATCGATTCAACCTCTAGGGAAGAGGCGGGAAAACACAAGAGAATGGAAACTATGGGGGGAAAAAAGGAGGGAGGGAAAAGAGGGAGAGAGGGGACGGAGGAGAGAAAGAAAGGATGGAAGAGGAGAGGAAAGACGAGGCTCAAAGCAGACTGCAGCCTGTAACTTAGAAACCCATAGACAAAGAGTACAGAGAGAGGAAACGAGAGAGCGAGAGAGAAAGAGAGTGCACTAGAGAAAGAGTGAGAGAGAGCACTAGAGAGAGAGTGAGAGAGAGAGAGAGAGACAGACAGTGAGAGAGAGCACTAGAGAGAGAGAGAGAGAGAGAGAGAGAGAGAGAAAGAGAGCGAGACTAAAAATAGAACTCTCCCTTCAACGCCACCTCTTTCCCTCGCTTGCAGCCGTGGCCCTGCATATATCTGCATGGCAAGCGGCGGGAGCTCATGTTGGAACACATGAACCCTGGGAGAAAGTTCAGGTGAGGCGGACAAGGAAGTGGGCGACAACGGCACATGCCAACAGCCAATTAGAAAAGAGAAGACAGATTGTGGGAAGGGCAGCAGCGGAGTGCATCTGTACCTCAGCTTCATCTGCACTGTCCAAATGATACATACAGAGTACTGTGCAAACGCCTTGAGCCACGCATCATTTAATTATTTCTGTCTATTTTGCAAAGGAAAATTAAGATTAATTTAACCATGTAAATACTCTTCCTCAAGACTACAAGTCTAAATGTCTGGGAAGTATAAAAAAATAGGGGGCGGTACAAGACTTTTGCTGAGTATAGTCTTAATTTAATATTAAGAATGATTGATGAGTGATACTCATATTTAGCATAATACTGTATTTATATTAAATATCTAATTTATCATATAAATATTTCAACACATTGTTGCTGTACATGTAAAGGTGTTAAGATATACATTTGTTTTTAGTGGGAATTAAACATTGGGATGATGTTGCAGGGCAGTGCTTCTGAGTAGAAATACAAATAATTAAAATAAAGAAAAATAATGGTTCACAATTTTGCAGTGTGAACCATTCTTTCTTGAACTTCCAAGAACTCATAAATCAAAATAAATTATATGATCAGACAGACTTCACTTGTAGGTTCCACGTAGAAACGGAGAATGCTGGTAAGTCTTTTTTTGTGTCATGCGGTAAAAAAGTGGCAACATGACGTGCTTAATCTATTTTGCCTTACTTGACTGTGCATGTCCTGGCCTGTGATTGACTAATTGTGCATAATTATATCATGATGACAATGATGAAACGATATGCTACAAAATGTTTTGCATATAATATGTATACAATATAAATATATACATTATAGTATAAAGCAGCATAAGATATGCAGTTGAGCAGCAAAGACAATCTCTACAATGGCTCATATTCATACTGTCACTTTGATGGTCACCTCCCATCCTCTTACTAAAGTTAAGTGGTGTGAGAGAGCGAGAGAGATATAGTGCGTGTGCACACTATAATCCAGGGCTCAACCTGACCTGCTATTTTCAGACACTAAACCCTGCCAACATACTGCACCTGACACAAAGGTTTCCACTCATGTAAAAATGCATGCACCAAACACAGACACACACATCAATGTACATCTAGTCCACAGATTCTACTGTTTCACATGCTCAGGTCAGTCAGAATTAGTTAATGGCTTTAATCCTGCTCAATGTGCTGTTCAGAAGCAGGTGAGTCATTTGGATGATGAGCTGGCCTCTATAAATAGTCAAGTAAAGATAGATGTTGAGCGTCTGTCTTGTCTCCTCAGAGGTGTATATTCCAAAAACAGCAGAAAGTGTAACCTTCTGCGTGTCCAAAGATAGGACATCACAATGTTTTATCATAGTGAAAAAATTTTCACCCATCTGATGTGGGTGTGATCAGAAAATTATTGAAGCCATTCTTGTGGACTTTTTATTTCATAATTGCTTCAGTCAGATAAATTATTTAGACACTTGCCATGGCCAATGTTGGGAGTAACGTGTTACAAAGGTAGCACAATTACAGTAAAGTATTAAGTTTTGCTGTAACACAGTAATGTAAGGCATTACTAATACATATTCAGTAATATTATATTCTTCACATATTCCAGAAATGCACATAATACCACACTTTCGTGCTGTTTTGTTTTTACAAAAGAATTCATCAGCACTGCGAAACCTCTGGCATAAGAAAAAAAATCTGCAAGTAAAAGTGCTATTTCCCACAGACTGTGTGCCTGCAGGGTGGCAAGGTGGCACAGTAGTTAGCGCTGCCGTCACACAGGGAGAAGGTTCTGGGTTCGATTCCCGGGTAGGCCATCAAGCCTTTCTGTGTGGAGTTTGCGTGCTCTCCCTCTGTTCGTGTGGATTTCCATGCAAAATAGGTTAATTGGCGACTCTAAATTGGCACGGTAAGGTGTGATTGAAAGTGTGATTGTGTGACACCGGTTGGGATTAAGCGGTTCGGATAATGAATGAATGAATGTGTGCTACAACACACTGGCCTAAACTGAATGTATTTTATGGTGCATTAAACTACATTTTACATTTTTTACATTTCAGTTATTTTGGTGAAAGTAATTTTAGAGGATTGCAGAAGTCGAATAACACATTAAAATCCTGAGACAGTAATATTGTTGTTAAATAATTTACTTTGAAATAACAGTAACTAGTAATCTATAATGTATTACATTTAGAAAGAAACTTGCCCAACACTGGCCATGGCTGATGAGAATTAATGTCATCAGCACACAGGGGTCATATGATTACGAGCCCATGTGGGTTGTGCCTGGCGCATGTAAGTGTCATGTTTCTGCTATCCATGTGCCACCATATCTCAACAGCAGCACTTCCTATGTGCATCTCTCTCAGCGCTCTTCTGTTAAAGTGTTTTTCAGCATCAGAGAGAAATATCAACTTGTTCCAAGTCGGGCCCACTCCGAGCACCGCTCCACGCGTAACCGGTACACAGAGAATGCGGCTCTAAGAGGCAGGGGGGCTGCGGAGTCAGCCGACTTTTGAATCAAGATAAAATCTACATCTCTTAACCCGCACTACTGTACAGTGGGAGAAGGCCAGCCAGGTGGGATTGTGGGTAATTGTGCAGGGATTGTGGGGAGATGCGGTGTGTGTGTGTGTGTGTGTGAGAACTATTCAGGACCACATAGCTGGAGGCATCACTGAAAATAGCTCAACTCCCCCTCACAGTGTGCAAGAGTTTCTCCTCTGTGAGTGTGTATCAGTGTGTGTTTGAGCGAGTGAATGTGTCATTGATTGGGCCTGTCTGTGGAAACAGAAAAAGAAAGGCTATTTCTTTCCTCTCTCCACACAGAGAACATTGCCTGCTCAGCTGCTGCGGCAGCGCAGTTCAAATGTCGTGACCCAGCATGGTCAAACGGAAAAAAGCTGTGAAAAAGCATATCAAGCAAACACCCACTTTTTATATTTGGAATTTGCAAAGTTACTCAAAACTTCTCAATCTCCCGACACATCCACTGTGCCATCAGCACTCTCTGGCTACTCAGCACTGCTGGATCTTAATCTACAAACCTACAAATCCCATAATTATTACATAATTAGCAAGTTGGAATCGCAAAACAGATGGCACTGAGCAGATGCTCCTGATGTGAATGGACATGATTATTATTCAGCAGTAGTAGGTGATGCTTACCGCATTTAATTAGTGTACTGCACAAATAGACAAACAACAACTTTTTGTGCCCCCCCAACCTTATCCCCAACCCTATCCCTAACCCTTACCCTAACATTCATGAGAGGAAATTTTATGGGCCTAACATTTCTGTTTCAGGACATGCTGAGGTCCACGTGAGGTCCAGCCAGAGCAGGCAGGCAGGGCTCTCTGGGTCGATGAAGCAAATCAACCAGCAATCAATGAGCGTGTAAAAATGCTGAACGCAGTCACCTTGAAGCGGGCTTCCTGGAACACAGGCAAGGGCTTAGGGCCTTGGCTGAGTGCAACTCTGTGGACATTAAGTCCATTCAAATGAGGCATGAAAGATGCTGCACTTTCATTAAGGGTCCACAGAAAATACCCCCTCCAACTCCCAGTACGTAGATAAATTAGCAGGGACTGGCTCCGACACACTAGAATCAAAGTGGAATTAAGTTACCAACACCTCCCAGCGTGGGGGCGCATTACAGCATCAACCCGACACCACCGCCACTATCATTTGCAAACAAATCAACCATCTGTGTGTTTGTTTTCAGTGTGTACTCGCTAATTATGCAGCATCCTCTGGAAATCAGGGGGCTATTATCCAACCAGGTTGGTAAACTGGCCCGCCATTTTTTACTTATTTGTCTAATGATTCTTTTCTGGCACGTGAACCACGAGCGCTAGCTGCAACAAACACTTCCCGACGTAAAAGACAACATGGGAAAGGTATCGCTAAACATGATGACGGAAAGAGGACAGGCTTTTCATTTAAACACACAACAGACTAGTGTTTATTTCTTTGACGTTTGCTCTCGTATCACATTTTCGGTTAGAACTGTCAGTGGGGGTGACACAGGTGAGTTCGCTTGACAGCAGAAATCAACATGCATCTGTCTTGTTAGCAAGCAGGACCATTACACTTTTGGTGCATATAGTCCTGCTTACAAAGTACACAGGATTGTGTATTTTGCAGTGTTGCTTGGCCATTTCACTTTTGGTGCACATAATGGCCAAGCAACTCTGCACAGTGGTTTATGCTTCAGTTTCCTTGTGAGTGGAAAAAAATGGAACGACTGCCTTGTAAAAGAAACCACGTTGTATAACTACATCGAATCACATTTCTGGAGCTTTTTTACAAATATTGATAAAACCGTCATCAAGAGTAACTTTTCTGCAGGTATTACTATCACAACAACACAAAATCAATAGATCAAAACAAACCGCTCAGAACAATCTAAGCCCAGCACACTTAGCCTACTAGTGGGTGAACAACTCAATGCTTGGTGAATTCTGCTTCAAAATTAATCTGATTTGAAGAGTCAGCACAAAAGGTTCAAAAATGATGCCTATGAACCCTTGTCCGACACAAGCCAGTTATCCCTGTGGTAAATTTCTAACAATTTTTGAACAAAGGACATTTTCCCTAAAGCAACAGCTTTTTTAAGGCTTACACCAATCTTCCAGCCACCCAATGTGGCATCACCAGTCTAAAATCCCCAAACAAAGGAGGTCTGAAGACTGCATTTCAATATTCTGTTTCAAGTAAGGGGAAGACATGGGATCTCAATGTTCGCTCCAACGTGCATGGAGCCCATGTGTGCCGGTGGGTGGCCCAGAGTTTCAACAGCAGCATGTGGATACTCTTCAGGTAACTCAGACGCCGTTATTCTCACAGTTCCGACTCCCACACATATACTTTGATGTTACAGAAGTAGGATTTCCCTGCAGATCTATGTGTTCACACAGACACGGAGACAAGCACACTCTATTCCAGTCAGGCCAATATAGAGACTACCAGCATGTACAGTTAAACAACAGGACATCCAGTGGCCAATTTTAAGAAACGCCTACCGTGTTCCTGTTCTCACAGACTACTTAAAAAGGAAAAGTTACAGGTGTACTTTTCAGGTATACAGTTTTAGACCCTCAATTACCATACTTGTTTACAAGGGTTTGAGTTTAGCTCTACCCTAACTCCAGCACTACCACCAAGAAAAGTGTCTGAGCAAGACACTTAACCCCAAATTGCTCCAGTTATAGAGGCATACCATATGTCAAACTGGATCAACTCAATGAACCACAAGCCCATAGCATAGATTCTTAAAGAAACATTCCACGGACGTCATACATATTGTAATGTCCCTTGCCAAGCAAACACAGAGACAACAGTTAGTTTTATCACACTGTGGTAATATAGGCTATTGTGTAAGTGAAAGGGAATGATTATTTGTCTTTGTGAACACAGCACAGCACACAGTACACCAAAATGAAATGTAACCTCTGCATTTGACCCATCCGTGAAGCAGCAGTGGGCAGTTGACATGGGAGCACCCGGAGGGCAGTGCTTGGGGATGATACCTTGCTCATGAGTGCCTCAGTGGTGCCTTTACTGGTCCAGGATTTGAACCGGTGACCTTCCGATCTCAGGGTAAACTTACTATCCGTTATGCTACCAATGGCCGTAGCTAAGGAATCAATGGTCAGTACTTGATATCGCCTCAAAATGGTCTCTGGTCTTGAATTGAACAAATCAAGAAGACTGTCCTAGTAATCATGCCATGTAAGACACTCAGGATAATAAAGTCATAAATGCCATAAATCTATATGTAAATGGCCATTCATTATTTGATACTCTTTACAAATGGTCTGACATGTTGATGGTAGGGATTGTTGTGCTGTTACTTGATTTTAATAAATGCCAGTATCACTGTTAGTTCAAGGGTCAAGTACTCCATTAGCTTCCAACAAATAATACTTCTGCGGTCAAAAACCGACCACTGATGAATGTCTAGCGGACAGCCAACACAAACTGGGCAAAAAAAAGATGGGCTGAAAACGTACACAAACAAGTATGCAGACACAAGTTTCCCAATAAAGTAGTAAATGTTAATGCATTAGCAGCATGAGAGAAGGATGGTTGTGGTATGGTACCAAGAGGCTCTGGGTTCAGGCCTGGCTCTGTTTACCACTATTTAGTTCCTTATTAAGACTCAAACCTCAGATTGCTTCAGGAAGACTGTCCCTTTAATTAGAAAACCTAAGATACTCTGCATAAGGAGCATCTAACACATTAGCAATGCCAAATATTGCATTAACAATATGTCAAAGTAAAGACTCCAGTTAAAATAACAACAACCCATATGCATATGTTAAAGCAGGCAGCAATACGTTACCTTCGCTGGAAGATCCTGACAGGTCGATGATGACGTAGACTTTGCCCTCAGGTTCCAGGTCGATCTGATGAGAAAGCACACATGGGAACAGAGATTAGAGAAGCTGGACACCGGCACAATCACTCCAGCTGATGGACTGGGAGAGATTAAACCATCACCATGACCTAAATGCAGTGCAAATATCCCTCTCCACTTTCTAATACCCGCACATCTCATCAGCCATCAGCTTTGCAGAAATGTATTGATTCGATCTATGAAAAAAAAAAATCAGCAGGTGCAATTTGGTTTCAGGGATAATATACCAATAAGAGGAAGTATGAATTCAGCAGCTGATTCGAAAGCTTTGACCGTCCATACTAATTTTGTTTTTGGGGATAGCAGGCAATAAATAGACTATAAATGTATTATTAATGTGTTTATTTTCATAAAATGGAAAAGGTTTTGCACTCTCTCATTAGAAAATATGCCTGCTTTAATAGTTAAACAAAAGAAACAAAAACAGATCAATGAGCAAAAACAAAATCATTGCTCATTAATCATAATAAAAGAAAAACGTTTAATTATTTGTGATATTGATTTGAGGTCATGTTGCTTGTGCATGTTGTGCATGTTGCTCTAATTCATACTGTCTCTCTCCATCACACACTCCAAACATATCCTTTAATATTACTAAAATTTCTCATTTTTCATTAAGCTTTTGTTTGTATACTATGTTTTTCTTTCTTTCTCACATGTACACATTTTTCTATAACCAAAATATCCAAGATATGTAATTTTTTCAGACTCAAGCTAAACCTAAGCATGAGATGACACATTAAGTCTATGATGTAATTTATCCTATGTTTTACATGCACACACACACACACACACACACACGCACACACAAACACCACAACCACCATCACCACCGCCACCTCTCCACCGTTATCACCCTCCACACAATCCCCTCTCTCAATCTCCGCGGACAGCGCTAGCTGCAGAGACTCGGCATAGGAAACGCTCTCGATTTATAATTCCACCTCGCTGCCCTGCCGGAGCGTCCCACGCAGACCCCATACGGGCCCCGTGCCCAGCCGAGACTCAACGCCCACCCAGCTATCAGCACAGCACGGGGGAGCCCGGCCCCGAAAGCCAGCAGATTCACACTGTCAGGAACCCACGGCTTAATCTCATTATCCAACAAGAGGGAGTCATGAGAGAGAGAAAAAGAGAGAGATGGATGGAGAAAATGAATGTTGCAGTGTATCCGATGACTGGAGAAGGATGGGGGTGTCAGTGAGACATCTGAATAAAGACACACAAAAAATCCTTGGGTTTAAAATGGCTCACGCTGTGTGTGCTGAGCGCTGGGGAAGGAGATAAGGTGAAAATGTACCGCATGCGCTTCCAGACACTGATCATGCAAAAAACATCTGCACCATGATCAAATTATTAACTAGGAGAACACATTCAGCCTCTCCTGATCACCACCTTGCAGTATGCTCTC
Organism: Distichodus sexfasciatus; assembly: GCA_032718565.1. NCBI lineage: Eukaryota > Metazoa > Chordata > Actinopteri > Characiformes > Distichodontidae > Distichodus > Distichodus sexfasciatus. The sequence continues at coordinate 4,160,851 of JAVGVS010000021.1, read as the reverse complement.
CAAAAAGAGGCCTCGCCGCTAGCCTCTCATCATAAAATCACATAATGTCCAACTTGACAGAAAACCTGACTGACGGAGGGCAAAAAGGTACAAAACTTGAACAACTCAAATTTGTATTTTCCTTGGGAAAATATACCAGAAAGATATAAGATAACTAGGGATGATGCACAAACATCTGATGATGTCATCTAGGACGCGAAAAGGGGTGATGACACGTCTGTTATCCTGCCGCACGGCCCCCGTGGCCCACCCCCTCTCTTCCTGTGATGTCATCAGATTCCATTCAAGTGCTGCCTCTTCAAGCATGCTTGTCTCGGAGGTACAGCGGCCACTAAATATATCCGAGGAAGGAAAAGCCTCTGTGTATGTGTGTCTGTGTGTGTATGTACGTGCTAACTTGCCTGCAGTGTGCAATTTTCTCTGATGATACTGTCTGTTATAAAAGGAGGTAAATACTCAGCTGCTAAACAATGTTGGCTTGAGATTCTCAGGCTCTGGGTGTGTGTTTGTACGTGTGCTGCAAAGTTCAGAAGTGTGTTAGTGCAGTTGCCGTGGATGTGCAGCTACCGGTACCTCCCTGTCATCACAAGGCCCTGGCAAACAGCTCATGTTCTCACTCACTCACACACACACACACACACACACACAGCATGGGCAGCAGTGTCATGTCCCAGCGATGGGCCTCACTCCACTTCACAGAGAGGTCTAACCCAGAGTGCACTCACAGCCATGCCAAACAACGCTTCAACCACTCACCCTTAACCACACACACACACACACACACATACACACGTCACCAGAACTCTGGCTTCCATTACCGAAAGAAACAAAGCCTGTGGCAGAGAAAACTAGATGGTCTCAGGTGGCTTGTCAGAAGGTCTTCATCCCTCTGGACAAAAGGGATGAGAGGTTTTATGAAGCCTTTACAGGAATATGGATATAGATTTGATTTTTTTTTTTTTTTATCTGTAGCAAAATAGGCTAACATGAGGAGAAAAGCTGAACTTCCTGTGGGCTTGGAAAAAACTATTTTATTGCACATAGGCAGATAAAAAAAAAATATGGACACTGTAATGCCATACATTTTCCTGCCCAGGAGACAAACAAGGACACACAGACCTGTCAATGTCTGATTTGTGTCTGCTAAATAATAGATATCCTGCTAAGCATATGCTTACATTACACACACACAGTAAAAAAGAAACCAAGAAGGGAGAACATAGATGGGGAGTGTGTGTGTGTGTGTGCGTGAACATGGATGTGTCAGAGAGTGAAACTGGATGAGACAGTAAGGAGTAAGACCGTGTCCAAGAGTATGTCTGTAAAAACAGACAAAGAGGAAAGAGTGAGTGTTTGTATATGTGAAAGTGAGAGAGCGAGAGAGAGAGCGAGAGAGCGAGAGAGAGAGATGGTGTTGGGGGAATAAAGTGAAGGATAAGGAGTAGATCCTCTTATGTAACCCACTGCAGCTCACTCTCCTTCTCAGCAGGAGCTCCACTCACTCCACAGTCTGTCTGTCTCACTCTCAACACAAATTCTCCTACATGCATACCATAAAGTATCTATTTGTGTAGATTCTGACGAATGCTTGTTATTTCCCTTCTAATAGCATCATTACAAATAAAGAGGTAAAACCTACTGCATTTTTGCATGTAGGAATTGTGTGTGTGTGTCTATACATTGAGGGAGCACAAAGGGAGGAGCTGCTGCTACCGCAGTTTGCCCATCTGCTCTACCCAGCTTTCTGCACTTCTAGGAAATACACAGACTAACTACCCTCAGTTCTCCTTTCACCTCTCTCATGTCTAATCATCACTGTACAAACACACAGCTACAAACCACAGAGAACATGCACACACACACAGAGTTAATTCCTTCAATGCTTGATTAAAAAAAAGCATTTTGTGTATTTACTGCCTTTGGGGTCATCATGTAAGAGGTAAACCATCTTAGTAAGCTCTAAACAGTTTTATCATTAAATACATCACAGCGTCCATACAACTGTAGATTAGTCAGAAAAACCCTGCAGACTGGCACTGCATTACGTGACATAATTTGTAACTAGGATCTTATTTTACATTTGTAAATCAGAATGTCATGTATGTGGACTGAGCATGGATGGGTAGGAAGTCATGTGTATTGCATTTTGGAAAAATGGTTCTGGAGTGGTCGACTGGTCCAAAATTCTCTCTTCAAAGAAAGATGCTCACCAGCACCATGGGCCAGTTACCACTATGGGTTCTCTCAACATATGTTCACAGTATCCTCATCACAACATGGATATGCTCACTACTCACAGCGCAGGACAGGCAATGTCAAGAACAGTGAATTAAATCAAGCAAAAGCAAAATGTATCTAATGATTTCTATCATTTTTAATGACTAATGTAGAATGTATAATAACAAGGTAATTACATGATTCTTTAAAATACAGACACAGAGGGGGAAAAGTCAACGGTCAGCTATGAAACACTTACTGAAACACCGAAGTCCTCAAAAAAAATACGGAATTGGACTGTTAGTGCTAAGTTCAGAGCAGAACAATATCCAAATGATTTTTATGAATCGGGAAAACAACTCTTTTGTAAGTTTTGCCAGCATGCGATAGACTGCACCCGCGAGAACACATGACGACCACTTGCGGTTAAAAAACTCACATCAGAAACGTTTCGTTTTGCATTAAAAAAGTAAATGTTTTTTTGTTGTTTACAGGTAAATGTTTTACCAAAGCAGAAAATGTTCTGCTGAACCTCAGCACTTTGTTGAAGTTGAATAACAGTGATTTAAAGTGAACTGTTTTCTTTTGCATTGTTCTATTTTCCCCTTTACTCCATAATTAGACACTTTTTAGGTGAATAAATATGATTATAAGTAAACCACGGATTTCAGAAGAATAAAAATGGAAAAAACGAAATTCAGGAAAAAGTCAAACAGAATTTAGGAAAAACTAACGGTTTTCAGGGGGCCCTACCCAGTAATATGAGAAAAATATTTCAATGTCAAACTACATCTCCAATATCATGCAGCCCTAGTTAAACAGGTGCAGCATGGGCCCACTCTGAAGATTAAACATTTTCTCTGGACGTTCCATACAGAAACACACATAAGCATTCAAGTCTGCTAAACATGAGCCCAGGATGAAGTCCGGCTGAAATAAAACCATTTCCTCTACTAAGCTGTTAGCTCTATTAGAGCAGTTCTTTTGGTCAGGAGAACTGAGGTTCGTTTATAGACTCGAATAAGAGCGAGGAGGGAAGGAGGGAGGCGGTGGAGAGCGAGAGAGTCTCATGAGACGCAGAGTGATGTGATTGAAAATGCTCTCCTTACCAGTGTGCATGTGGGAAATCAAAAATAGGTCCAGGCAACAAAGGCAGCTTTAAGCACATGTACTGCTCCACTTTTAATAAAAAAAAAAACATCCCTCTCTGCAATTCCGCAGCATAGGAGACAGAGAAACAATGTACCAAAATCAAAATATACCAGTCCCTCCCTTACTCTTTTCACCCTCTCCTCCCAGTCAATGCACCTCTTTCCTTGCAACTCCTTCATGCATCTCTCTTCATACACTCTCGTTCTCTCTTGGACAGTTGAGCTCAGTAACAGGCCTCCCACGTCCATCTGTCAACTGCACACTCTCAGTATGAAGACAGGGCAGCATGCCTGGAACCCATTCACACTCTCTCACACACATACAGTACACGCAAACAGACACACACAAACAGGCATTCGAAACACATTTGTACACTCACATGCACACACGCAGCGCTCAAGTATACTGAGTGAGACTGTCTGGGCTCTATGAATTATTAATCGGCGAACACATCGGGGCTAATTTTGCATAATTCATGACAGAGTGCAATAATGGGAACCTTTGAAGTTCTGATTGGAACGGTGTTTGAATAACTACTCGTTCCTGTGGGGCGGTAAGGCTTTAGTTCTGCAAATAACAAAAAAATGAGTCCTAACAAAACAAAAAAAATCTATGAAATTCCGGTGATCAGGTTTACAGACAAGAAGTGGAATATTAAACACGCAGCAATGGGTCAATAACTGCGCTCTAGTCAAATGCAGGATGAAAGTTCCATGTGTGAGTTAGAGCTGAGGATCTCTGGTCCTGTTTCAGACTCCTGTGGAGATGATGATGGCAGTGATGAAGATGCGAGTGCTTAGCTTGTCTAGTGGCCAGAATGCAGCCCCCGTGTGGATGTGAGAGCTGCTTGAGAAGTGGGTCAGCGACAGTCTTTTTTCCTCATTCGTACTCCCCATAACCATAACCAAAACAAGTCCAAAAATCTCATTACTTGTTTAGGAGCACACATAATTTTGAATAAATAATATGATTTTAGTCACCAAACACTGTTCATACAGCATCACTGGTCACAAACGCATCCAAAGCGGTTTGTGTTCAAATATTGTAAGGCAATACAATATGCACATATTCCAGAAAGAGAAAGAAAATGTGAATAAAAATATGATTGGCGGTAATCTGTCATCATGTCTAATGATAGGGAGATATGATTTTGTATGTATGTGCATGTGTCTGCATATGTGTCTATTTGCTGTGAGGACGAATGTGTGAATACAATTGGGGTCATGCAGACAATACTGCATCTGGAGTCTTTTTTTATTGGCGTGTGTAAGCACTCATATGTCACCCCATTGTTCCTTTGGCTTCAAGCAAACTTCACCGGCCCCAAGCGACAGCAGTACAGCACAGTATGAGGCAGCGACACAAGCAGCGCTCCCATTAGCACAGACACACACCCACACTCTGAGGGAAAGCTGCTCACTGGCTAAAAGAATAAAAGGTCAAACTACACACCCACCCCTAACCTTCAAGCTTATGTGGGGATGGTGAAGTTATCCATTTTAACTGTAGAGAGTCCAAGTCCTGTCAGCATTTTGTATGAGGTTTCGTTAATTTTCCAAAACTCTAGAAAATCTGGAAACACAAAGTGTCTGGTTATAAACAGCTTTCAAAAATGTACATTTGTAGATGTGTCAGTTTTCAGTGGAAAAGCTACAAAAACATAAATGGCTATTTGCTCTTGTTTTTTACAACAAACAAACTACGTGAAGCATGGCTTATTGCAAAGGATTGTGGAAAAACAGTCCTTTCACAATCAGGATTGACCGTCAACTTGCACCCATTTTCAGGTTCCGTTCAATAGTTGGTTAATATATAAACTAAATAACAAAAGCAGTGGCAGAAAACAAGATGTAAAGTTTAACACTTTTGAGTGTGGCATTTTGAGGCTACATTGCTACATACTACATACAGTGGTGTCCATATGAGGCCAGTGGTAGTTACTAAGATTTCAGAGGTAATGTAACGACAGTTTTCACAGAATTTTTCCAAATGACACACAGTACAATGTTCGGGTCATTTACACATGATGCATTTTTGCAGGCCTAGAGTGCAACACCTGACTTGTATAAATTCATTTAAATTGTTTACTGATCAGTCAGAAGTTGACCGTGTTATTTTTGTTGTGATTTGTGCAATCAGGTCAAGAGATTTCCACTCCAACGATCCTTGGGGTAACTTGATGTTTGATAAGGCTTGAAACCCTAAAAATTTCTGCCACTACAGGGGCTATTAAATAACAAAATTGTCAAGGAAGTGAAGACAGGAACTACTGAGGACAACAGTAGTAAACTGACTGAAATACCTAAACCGCTCAGCAGATGTGGCCTCCCACCAAGTGACTTCCTAACTCTAATTACCACTATTTGATAGACTGGCCTCATTGCTTCACTAGGAAGCACAATGCAGCTGAGACACAAGACTGTGACTAACTGTACCTTCCCTAGGGTCACTGTACATTGCAGTTACAGAATGAAAGGAAAGAAAAGTTAGAAAAGTGGGAGATCATTTGTCATTATGAACACACCACAGCACATCAGCACGATAAATTGTGACCCCTCCCCAGGTGACCACACCGAGGGAACAGTGCATGGAGTCGATATCTTGCTCAAGGGTACATCAGCGATACATTTACTGGTCTGAGATTTGTACAAATGACCCTCTGACACAGGTCAACTACGGTCAAGTCTATGTAGTTGTGTTCTTACATTTTACAAAATGATTGCCTGAAAAATATTCATAAAGGTACAAAAAAATAAGTGGGTAGAAGAGGAGTGTGTGCAGACTGACACAGCAGATTCCTCTTCTCTTCTGGCAGGTGAGGCCTCTTATTAACACCCTGCCTGGGCAATTGGGTGACATGCGTTTCCATAGCAACCATTTGCCAGTAAGCAAGAAGAAGTTGAAGTCTCATGCTCGGGCTGCCCTTTTCACATAGGAGGGTCACAGGCAAGGAACCAAAATCCCATTGGTCAGTGATGCATTCCAGCACCAAAGCCAATTGATTGCTGCGGTGCAGCCGATCTCTAGGTAATGGACAAGTGTCTAACAGCAGGTTGTCGGGTCTAATGCTATTATCTGCAGTTAAAACGACATCCGGTGTGAAACACTCTGTCAGAATTCTAATAGAGACCTGCAACTTATCATTATGGGCCAGGAGATAAGGATCACAAAAGCAGCTAAATTTTAAAAAAAGGTAGTTGTTGTTAAAAATGGAAATACACAGGAAGGAAGTTGAGGAGAGAAGGGTGAGAGAGGTAAAAGGACAGCAAGTGGAGGACAATACTAGGAAGGAGATGGAACGAACCAAACAAAGAAATGAATTGAGTGGGTTGTAGAGCTGAGAGATGGGTGATCCCCCATAATACTGCACAACCCCTGCCCAAGGGAGAATCACACACACAGACCTGCACACTCCCCCTGAGGCTGCTTTTTACAGGCACCTCCACACTAAGAGGCTGGTAAAGGATGAGAACATTACCCTCCCCCAGATAAAACCGATCTTTTCTGATAAGCGAGGCAGGAAGTATGGCAACCCGAAGCTATTACCGAGATGGCCAGAGACTGGGTGCTGCAGAAAGTGACTGATAGATGGCATGTGAATTATTTAAGTCCTTCCTGCCTCACATGATAAAGACAAGAGCCCAAGTCTCGCTGCTGTCTGAAACACCTCCACAAAGACATGGCATCCAGCTCCAATTACCCTCCTGACTGTGTTCTACAGAGATGGTCAACATGTGCAGCTCATAACATTTTCAACACTGGTCCTAAATGAGACAAAGCATGGCAAACCCACTTGGGGACGAAGTGTTGAAATGCATGTACCGTTGCATCATTTACCATCATGTGTGGCTATTTTGACTGTGCGTCTGCAAAACCAAAAGAGAAGTAGTAAAGCAACAATTATGACCACAACCAACAACTTCTTGTTTTTTAAACAACCTGTTAAGGTTTATACTCCACAGGAAAATGCACTGAGTGTATCCATCCCTCCAGTGTATGGTAAACAAATAACAATGAATCGCCCTGCTGGAGGCAAGAAGAGCATTCTAAACATTGGCTGAGATGGGCTACTAAATTTACACAGACAGGCCAACCTGTGCATTTGTGTGGGAGTCTTTGTATGTTGTCTCTGATGAGCTTGTTGCTCCTTGGATGACTGTACTACTAAAGCAAAATGAAGGTTTTGTGTCTTGATGTCTAGCCACATGTTCTATTGGCCAATGGTATGGGCATACAGGGCCACTACTACCCACACTGTTTATCCTGGCTAGAGAGAGAAGTGGGCACTGGTCCTTTTAGCTGTGCTAACTGAGTGACTGGGCTGAACACTGTTTGTGTGCTTTGCTGCATCATAGTTTCCAATCCATGACAAGCACGCTTAACAAAAACTGCCCTTCATCTTAAGAACCCTCTAAAGGACAGTCAAGCTTATTTCAAAATTAACCGGCAAATTTAGAAATTTACAAATGAGAACTTAAGTTCTGTTCTCTGCTGGAGTATCAACTTCATATGGTTCCAGATCACAGGCGCAGTTTAAAAGGCAGATTTTAATACACACACAGTCATTGAATGAAGTCAATGCTAAAGGCCTGAAGAGGAACCTTGAGCACTTGTAACAGCAGGCAGAAAGTTACTGTAGATACTGAGCTAGAAGTTCCAGAGATAGAAGTGTTAGTGGGCACAAATGATGGGGGCAGAGAGATGAAATTGATTTCCTCCTCCCTCCCGCTTTCACTTGACACATTTGCAAAGCAAGCTACCAATGTAGAGGGGGGAAGACTTACCAATATGAGAAAAATGATCAATATATTCTGACCTTTCCCTGGTTACCTAATGTGAGAACAAGAGAGTCCTTCTCACTGTAGCCCAACTGCTGGACTGACATTATATAACACAGAGCAGATCATCAATGTGAGCGTGTTTATAATGAAAATGATGTCCATGTCGTGCAATTTTTTTACACCGCTGGCAAGCACATTGTAAGCTGAACCTCTTTCAACATACTAAAGCCAGTTGTCAGCCTCAGTAATAGATCACAATTTAGAGAACACTGTGAGTATGCACGCTACTCTGTCAAGTGTTTAGAAGATGCCAGGACAAAAGTAGCTGTACTACTCAGACTCACAATGCTAAACAATTTAAGACTTGGCCTCATATTCACTAAATAAAAAAATAATAAAACAACAAAATGAGTTTAAGCTTCATTCACTAGTTATTAATGGTATAACATATCATTGTCAGTTTTTCTTAAGTAAGAAAATTGTTTTTCTACCACCATAGACAATTTATAATTACTAGAATATTTTGCACGTCATTATATGATGTCATTTTGAGTAATTTTACCATAGTTATCATTAAGATAGTTAGTATAAGTAAATTTCACTTTCAGGGTAAAAAGGACGTGGCTCTGATCGAGCATGGTTTTACATATCATTTAATTTTTTTGTCAGGTTCTGTCTTGTCACGAGGGTGCACTCAAAGTCACAGTGCCTGGCATGCTGCCTGCTCACAGTCTGATCACCCCTGCATATTTGATTTGAAGAAATGTGGAACAGGTAAAGTGTGAAGTGGGTATTACCCCTTTCCATCAGAAAACCCGCTACATTGCAGGTTGGCATGTTTCTGTGGCCTCAAGCAAATCTGTGCAGCATTTTACAATGACAAACAGAGATTCTACTGACACTGGAAGAAGATCAACCCTTATTATTTGACTCTGCAAAAAAGATTCATTATGAAGGTTCTCTGTCCAAATCATTGGCCATTAATGTTTGCTGAACATCAGGAAAGGGATGAAGATGAGGAATAGGGACTTTGCTAGGTACTTCAGTCTCTCTAATAAAGCCTACACCACTACAGGGTTGAATTTAAGTCTTAAACACCTACCCAATCTTCGAAGTGTCTGCTGCCGTTCTGCAGCAGGTCTTCAAACTGAATAGTGCAGTTGGCCACGAAGTCGTCATAACCAATGGGGGCGTCATGAAAAACCGAGAGCTCGATCTTCTTCCCGTCGCAAACCTCAGTGACGAACTCGTCGTTCCACGCCGGACTGTTGGTCTTTTGCTTGGTGGAGGTCTGACCCACGCGTGAATCGTCCACATTGAGGGCAATGTATGTGTCCAAGAGGAAGGTTTGGGTCTTGGGTCCGACGGCATGTCGGAGGGACCACGGAGTGGGTTTCAGGTCCAAAGCCTCACAGACCTTTATCTTCAACAACCCGTTAAAAACCACCATGATGGAGCTCTTCGATGTAACTGCCTCCCTTTCGGTACCAAATAGGTTGCAGTCACGGGATTTAATCCGAGGATGGGTGTGTTTTACATAGTTACCCAAACGACGTCAATGTGCACCAGTGCATTTAGATGGATGCTGATCTAAGAAAATGTAGATTTTCGCCGGAAAAAATGTACCGGGTCTGGTCTAATGAACCTTTCCTCTTTCTAAAGTGCAAAAAAGGCAAAGCGATGAAAAACAGGGAGTTGGTTTGCCCTGCTTCTGTTTAGGGTCCGTCTTACAATTGACAACATACGTAAACAAGCGAATTCCCTCTGTCTGGAATAACGTTCAGCTGGAGACTGATTCCTCGATGCATGTGAGGAAAACAATGAAAAGCAATGGGTGTTTCAAAAGAGAAGCGATGTCAGCCTAAAAACGAACCTTCCAAATTCACTAAGCTTTGAGCAAAGAGGAAATAACTCCAAGCATGAAAGTCCTCAGCAGCGTCGTCTTCCAACTAATCGTCTTCCAAAGGGCGGCGTGTGTGTGTTTGAGAGCCGAGTCGCATCGCTCCGTACATCTGGGAATCTTCCTTCTTTTCTTGCTGGTCACAACAGAAGACGATTGTCTAGGTTGTGGTTTTTATTGACGAGAGGAGCCTCCGCCGCATTTCAGCCGCTCGTCCGTTTAGTGGCTGTAGAGCTCCACTCGTTTCCTGCAACCTTCCTCTCTTTTCCCTCTCCCTCCCTGCGCCTGATCGCCAGCTCAGGAAATGCGCAAAACACGTCAGTTGATTTAAGCGGCGCTGCGTCCACTCTGCGCCGGATGGGGGAGTGTGTACACACACACACACACACACACAGAGGGAGAGAGAGAGAGAGAGTTTGCTGTCTTTGTAAGATATTTTCACCGACTCCTTCAATTGCTGGTCATAAATACCAAAACTGCTACATCTAACCACAAGTTTTTGAAATGTTCTGTAACATCTAAGTAATATTACTTAAACTACTAAATAATAATCACTACTTAAACATCTAAATAATACTAATACTATGTACTACTACACTAACGTAGCCTCAACTACATTAACCAAATCAATGTTTACACTTCTGTTTTCTCAAATACTCATGGGAACTTTTCCATAAAACATTTTATCCTTAAGAGGATGTCATCACAAAACCACAAAAATGTGAGACATTCTAGGTATTCCTATGATTAATGGTGAAAACATATTCTCACAAATACACCCTCTCAACGCGTGCACACGCACACACACACACACACACACACACAAACCTGCCCACAAAAAAGTGGGTACGGATCAGAGGAGGGCATGGGAGCACCAGAACCAGTCCTATGATACAAGCACATATAGAGCCAATCTTATCTCTAAGTGGTGACATATAACATATTTGGCAATATAGTTGTAGTCAGGAATTTACAAGGAACAATATTAAGCTATACGCACAGAAATTCTACATTTCTACATGTAAAATCCACTTGCATATGAATTAAAAATGTAGTTAAGATTTTATGTTGTTATAAATAGTATAAATAGTATGCATAAATAGTATAAATAGTATGCATCCCTCAAAATAATGCAAATATGTTGTTCATGGTCAAATATTATATTGCACTATTGCCTTTAGGGAGTACCATCCAGGTTGTGCATCTTTATGCACCTGCTAAAAGCAGTCTGTAGCATGTAAGAGCTCTACAGCTGCGGTCCGTGCTGGATTTTCAGCTGTGCCATGTCACTATACGGGGATGGGAATCCCAGAGGATGCCCTTGGTGTTGGTTTCATTGGGAGGAGAGGAAGGCGAGCTCTCGGTATCCTCTTGCTACTGCAGGTTTGCATGACAGCCGAGTGCTGAGTATTCCCTATGAGAGCTGACATTCCCAACACTGCTGTGTGGGTAACACTTAAAAGATAGGATAGGGTGGCAGGTTTAATATGCATCATATAATCAACAGACTTGTGGACAGATGATGTTGTTCTCTTGTACTTTACTGAACCCTAGTGGTTAAAAAGCTCAGTGCACAGCCATTTAGAAGTGAAGTAATTCCCTCATTCTACATTACCGCTGACACGAACTGGCTAGTTATTTTATGTTGCCATGTGAAAAAAGAGTAAGAAAATTGGTTAGATTTTGGACTACTAGTTCTTCCCTTGACCCACTCGCTTACATTCACCAAATCAGTGCTGCCATTACTCATTCGATTGCAATTACAGACAAGTGGTAATATAAACCTGAACAGAGACTGAGTATGGCAATCCTCTGAACAGTAAACGTTAAATATAGGCATCTACCTGTCATTGGGTTGGCAAACATTGACTGGTTTATATACATTCATGCATCATTGTAGAATGTTAAAGGAATTGTAGAATTGGCTGGACAGAACTACAGTCTGTAGTTCTACTCTTTTCCTGAAGGGGGAGTGTTGGGTATAATTTTGTTCAGAAAAGAAGTGGCATCAGAGCCCATGGACCCATTTCTTGCTGCTGAACGATGAATAAAGAACAGGAAAAAGGTGAATAAAGGAACCACAGACAGCGGTGTATAACTCATACTGCTGGTGACAGTAATGATTTAATGTGGTTAATATGCCTTTCAAAATGAAAAGTGTGTGCGTATGTGTGTGGGTGTATGTTTGTGTGTGTGTTCTGAACTGAAATCAATCCCATGCATACAACAGTACATGCATGTTCAGACAGAATGACACCCTCTCCACAGACAGCGACCTGTCGTGAAACCGATCTACTCCTGTTGTATGTCTGAGATGGTGCTACTAGGTTATATGGTCTTTGTACAAACTAAGATAAAAAACTAGACATACACTTCCCTTCTGAATGATATTCTAGTACAATGTTGATATTGATTTATTCATTTGTTAATTTGTTGTCTATTTATTTAGTTAATAATTCATTTGGTCTTTCAGTCAGTCAATCAAAAATTGATCATGGCAAGGAAATGAGATAAAGTTTAGTTACTTCAGGTTTTCATTTTCCAGGTTGAGATGTGAGAAACCTACTCCGCAGCTGGAACCATGCTGTTCTGAAACACAAGCTCTCCAGAGGAGCGGGACGGAGAGGAACAAGGCTTCTCTAATCATACTTCTCATCATAATCATAAACATGCTCACCACACTGCTGGCTAGCGTGTGTATGTGTGTATCAGAGAGAGAGGGAAGGTGGGTGGAGAGATGTTTTTAACATGAGACATACCCTTAATGGAGGATTTATTTGGTGATATAGACAAAATACACAGAGTTTGGACAAATTTGAAACCAATATTTACTGTAAAGTGAGATTCAATTGAAATAACACTTGTCAAACGTTGCTAGATTTTATCATAACACAGTGAGAGTGAGTTACCCCAACAGAGACAGAACAAAAGCAACAGCGAGAGAACTAAATGAACAAAGTAGTTATAGCATTTAATAACAAAACGTTTTTTATTGGAAATAAAATTCCGAAATTGAGCTTTTGTACTATCAGTATGAGGAGTGTTTTATTAAAAGCCAAGAGAGACTGCTTTGTAAAGTTTGGACTTTTTTTTTTTATCCCTGCATTAGTTCCTGTCTGCCTGAGAAGCACAAAGGTTTATTCACTTGAATCCTACAAGTGGACACAGTGATAAGGAGAAAAGGTCTGGCTCTTGCAACCCAAAATGTGGAGCCTCCTGACCTTCCCCAGGTGAGCTCGGCCTCTGAACACAGGAAGCAAATTACTGACTGATTTCTATACAGCTATCTAAATGAATAGATAGAAAAGCCACAAATAACTAAATAAGTAAAAAAAAATGTGCCCTCGCGCACATTCACACCACCACTTATACACATTTTAAATTAAGTAGACATTGAAATACACAGTTCTTTAATAGTTTAAGCTAAAGGATTCTAAATTCTTTTTTTTTGACTGATTTTTGATATATTGTAATTGCTTTTAAAGTTTCATGCATTTTAATTCTTTTAAATTTGTTACAATTTAATGCAGTCAGAAATATCACTCAACTGCCTTCAAACATATCAAAAACCTTTACCAAAAATACTTGTGAAATACGTTTGTTTCTTTATATTGAAATGTAAACCTTAAAATAGAATATTTCAATTTACTCTATAGCACTATTTTTTATTAACCTTTACTAGTTAGACTTGAGTACTTGAGTGAAAGTGTATCTCCCCAGCTCTAGTTTTAATCAGAGTATGAGTTGTACTCATGATGGTATGTTCTCACATTAGTTGGTGAAGGAGGGAGTGGTTAGGCTGTAAGTTGATGTGCATGTCCTTAGGGGAAGTGTCATCTTCAGGACGTGAACAATGGAGGTATAACATTGCATTGTAACATTAGTGAGAGGATGTGCCTGCGGCATAAACTGTAAGCATATACAGCCCAAACTCTCCCAGAGAATGAATCATAGCAGACTCATTTCAGCCCAACTTGATGGGCCCAAAATACCTCTGTTTGTGTGTAGGTGTGTGTGCGACTGCTGATCAATGTGGAGACCAGAAAAACCTGATAAAAAAGATGCTGTGGGGACAAGGAAAATGGTTCCCATGACACAAGATGCTTGTATAAAATCACAATATCAGTTAATGATAATTTTAGGTTTAGATAGAGGCTTAGAATATTTTTGTAAATTTATAGGCGTTTATTTTGTGTTGTATGTGTATGGTGCAATATGTAACAAATAGTTGCTTTTATTATATGAATCTCAACATCAAAATGTGCACTCCATTCGGTTTAGTGTGTGTGAGTCAATCTGTGTGTGTATATATGGGGAAAATCCAGTGTGTTTTGCTTTTATGATTTATTCTCAGCCCCCACAAAGCTAGCTTGGGTCTAGGGCATTGAGTTTCAGAAGTGGTGGAGGAGGGGCAACCACAACAGGGCAGTATGTGTCACAGACCAACAAAATCTATTTGAACAGCCCACAGTTTACATGCATACAAACATAAAACTACTTTTCATGTGCCCACGTCATTGTCTCAGTCCTTGGACGCAAAAAAAATGACAAATCACTGCGTTTTATGTTCCAGACATGCCTTGAACTCAAATTGATATTAGTGAGGTTCCCATGTCTTTAACATCCGTTATATTTCCAACACCTGTAGCACCCATGATCTTTGACACACTTGGTCACTGATTTATTTTGCCCCCAAGTGTAAGACGAGTTCTGACTGAGTTTTGACTCTTCTCAGTGTTTCTTCCTCATGCCATTTCAGGGAGTTTATCCTTCCTACTGTCACCCATGTCTTGCTGGCCTGAGAAAAGATTTCTGTGTGAAAGTGCTTACTTTCAAAATTTGGAGTAGTATGTTTTGCGCAAATACAATCAACTCTATCATTCAAGCTGTTTTAAATGACTTTACTTGAGCACAATTAAAGCATAGCATTGCACAATGTATTGCACAATTCCTTACTGCATCTTATTATATGTCAATATCTCAAAGTGAAAAAAATTACATTTCAAGCAGCAGCACATCCTCAGGCAGCAACAAACTGATTCCTGGCAGATCACCACACGTCTTCCCATAGGTAGGACTTCCTGACATATATATATCAGTGTCCTTTAGGTGTGTGTGTGTGTGTGTGTGTCAAAGGAATTCTATCTGTGGGAAAAAGGTAAAATTCTTCTTACACACACAAATCATCCAGCAGAGCAACACAGAAACAGAAAGGTAGAAAGAAAGTTTTCTTCTGTGTATGTGAGTGTGTTTCACCCTTGAAATTTATTTAGCTCTTTTTACACAATTTATTCTTTTTAAACCTTTCCAGAACAACATTGAAATACACTTTGTGTTCCAAATAAATGCACTGCTACTAGTGTGAGTAGTCTTCATGGTAATTAGAAATTAGAATGTTAGAATTTAGAAACTCTGAAATACATTTATTTAAAAGGATATTGGTGCACCCATACTTGTAGGAAGGTAGTTGTATTGATATCTGTAAATGACCACAATTATTTCCATATTTTGTATCTAAGAAAGGCATGTGTGTGTCTCTAAGAGAGAATAAGTTTGTTGACATGAACCAGTCCCACCAATATGCTCATGTCCATACACTCTCACTCATGGGCCAAAATACAGCATCAGATCCTGTTCTTGGTCCTCTCTGATTAGCGCTTGGTTTGGGGGTCACAAGAAACCTTAGCCTCTATTAACACCTCCTCATTAGCACATGTTTAGACCTTTCAGCATGAGCTTGACAAACTTGTTTAAGACTGGACGCTTCCACTATAGAAATAAGCAACATTTGTCCCAGGTATTAAATTAGAGACCCGCGAAGCAAAGCTTGATGCAGTTGCGCAATGAGTTAGTGTAACTGTTCAGTGGGATTCTGAATATGGCTGGAATTTGAATTGGCAGTAAAAGTGTCCCACTGGAAAGGTCAGAAGGCATGCTGCATGTCATGTGGGAGCTTCCTGAAAACCTTGCTGGGCTTATTCTTAAATTGCTCCCATAACTTTAGGGTTAAACATGTTGACCCATATTAGGCACATTGAAAGCCGGGACAGATGACCTCAGAAAGTGGACATTTGAAAGAGTAAACTGAATGGTCAAATCGATGGTTGGATGAATGAATGAATGGATGAATGCATGTGAGTTTGCCAAATCTTTAGAGAAGTGCTCTGCAATTAATTTCAGTCTTGAAAATAGCCGGGAGTTCTGCAGAAACTTTTTTGGCTTGATGTTATGACTAAATGAGACAAAAGTCTATTAGGTCTCCTAAAGGAATCAGTAGCAGCAGCAGCGAGGCCGTCCAGTATTGAGCATATGGACGCATTCTTTACATGTTTAACAGACAGGGAGACACTTTCAGCGCAGCATGTCCATCTGCTCGAAAACAGTGAGACCTTCTTTGTGGAAAAGCACAGGAATGCAAAAGATCAGCTGCTCCTAAAAAACTGTGGAAATATTTGATTTATATACAACAGGTGATACAACATGGCATATGTAATGGTCATGATGACAAATGATTGAGTGGCCAACAGACAAATAGTCAGCAATCATAAATATGTTAAAACCAGTTTGGAGAGGGGATAAAGTTAATAAACTTTTACTTTTCACAGAAGGCACACCTATTGCATATGGAAACAGTCATTGGGCAAGGAGAGAAAGAGAGAGAATGAAAGATACTGCTTTGATTACAGTCTGAGAAGCATGTTCCTGCCCAGACGCTGGCGGTGTCATTTCCCTATGCATGCACATTTAATCCCTCTGCCTGCCAGGAGGATGGAGGGGGGAAACCTGATCACCCAAGGGGCCAACAGACAGGAGGACAAGAGAAGGAGAATGAGACCAAGCCAGAGAGGGAGAGGTAGAGAGAGAGAAGGGGGGTAAGGGAAGGAGAGCAAGCACTGACAAGATTTATAAGTTAGCTAATGAAACAGTGATATTGTTGCCTATGCATTCAGACAGAAATTCCAAGTAGCTGGGGGACCAGAACAGACGTACCTAATAATTGAGAACCTAGAATGACTTCAAAACCTTTGTGAAAATAGAGTCCGCTCATGCTGGTTGGTCAAACCATATCCCAAATAAACTACAGCAAATCTGCCTCAGAATGGACTAGCTTGGTGTAAAAAATGAAATTATTGGCCATCCTCGCCCCCCACCTTTTACGCACACAAACACACACACACACACAGCTTAGTGGCAGCCTCTCCCGGTGCTATCGGGTATCGCGTCCCTCCCGAGAGGGAAGGTGAGCCAGTTTCATGAATCATTTAGAGTGTGCGCTGTGAGTGGAGGTCAGTGTGATTGCTGAGTGTAGGGTGTCTCTGCCCAAGGCCCCCGCACAACTGCCTTGATTTGAACAGAAAAAAATTGCTTAGGCCACGATATGGTCAGCCATGGGCCTCCAGCGAGACAGAGCGCGGCAGAGCCGTCTGGATTAACAGTTTCCCCCGCACTCACAGCCCACTGAAACAGGAGACAGGTGCAGATGGTGAAAATGTGCGGGCTGGACCGGCCAGTCCGTTTCTGGACCAGGTAGCGATACAGATCTCTCAAGAAGCCAAACCCACCACAGTCTGTTCTCTGACTCTGAGAGAGGTGAATTTGCAGTAGCTATTTTTTGCATATGTATTAGGTCTAAGATATCTGGTTTATTTTCTGCTGTCAGATTGTAAAACGCAAAACTTGGATTTCTGGATGAAGATGGCAAAAAAAGAAGAAAGGAGGACGAGAAGAGAATATAGGGCAAGATCCTCTAATAAATTAGTCCACAAAATCTGTTTGATAGGTAGATTATAAACTGACATTTAAGTATTATATTTACACTTTACATAAGTTTCTATGTACATTGCCACTTTTTGGTACACAGTTCCAACTTAAACTTAACTTATCTATGTCATTTCTTTTCCCTTAGATGATTAAATGCATTTCTTCCACCCGCCACGTGCAGTAAGACGAAGAAGCCACAGACAGTGGTCAGGCCTCACTCACAGTGTCTGACGCAGGGTTTAGAATGACACAGCACGCTTAGCGCCAGCCTGAGCCTCTGAATAATAAACAATGGCGTTTAGAATGGGCCAGCTCACTCTGTCTTCCTATACACTACGTGAACTTCCAACCAACGCCGGCACTACTGTTACAACATCATACTGCCTATAGGGCTACAGCTGGGACGGCAGCTAAGCTGAGGGCTCTCAGACAGGCCAACGGCTGGGCAGACACCTCCTCCCCTTCCTCTGGGAAACTGATACGAGCCATGTACAATCAATCAGACCCTTTTACTGCAAACTCAGCCCCATGTTGGTTAGTGTGAGTATGTGCTGGAGGATTTAGGGTTCTGACATTTCATTACAGAGACATTTCAACTTTTACACATGTTTCTGGATGAACGTGAAGATGCCTTTGGAGAGGTGGTACAGGCCGAGAGGCAATCCTGTAACGCAACGTCTGAAAATAAACTTTTGCTGACTGGATTGTCCTTTTGCTCGAAAGTATTAGTATTACCCTTTGCCTACAGTCCATTAATAAATATCCAATTTCTTTGAACAAATCTCAAATTATTGGCAAATTCAATGAGAACACATTTGTGTAATCACTTAATAAAATGAGCCTTAAAAATCAATAAAACTAAATTAGTAAACATCCCAGCCTCCCTTTGGAAGCAAATGCTGCAGTTACAATGTCCATATGAAAAAGTGCACTGGCCTCGAGTTACACTCCAAAATAACTCAACAGATACACGATACCAGTGAGTTCTCGTCACAACTATCAATCTAACACACTTCTGATGCTTGACTTGAGCAAAGCAATGACCCCATGGGCACCTAAAATATTTTCTTGTTTCTTTTTACTTTATAGGTTTTATTGTTTGACAGTAGTTATCTTCATCTCTAATATTGTTTATTATAACATGAAAAATATTTTTAGAAAATCATTTTATTTTCAAAATTCCTACTGTAAATGTAATGGGCTAGCTTTAATTTTTGGACATTAATACATGAACCAGACAACCATGAAATAAAGTCAAGTCAGTTAAAAAAATACCTTGCATGTCTTTCTACCTTATCCCCTTCACTAGAGGTTACTCTTCTAGACTTGTTTCATAAAGGAGGCTTTGGTAGGATATATAGTTGCTTAAAAAGCTTTTAATTGATATATAGCCCTTAATTAATATGAATGGCTTGTGGTCTAAAGCAGGTCCCACAGAGTTTATAACAAAACTAAAATAGTGTAGTTCTAAATCAACATGTTCTTAATAAAAACACAAAATAGGATTCTAAAAGTTTTACATTTTAACTATCGTTTTAAGTTATTCTGGGATGTCGAAGTTTGGGATCGTGAGAAACTAAAGAATAGAAAAACTTGCTATTTGTCAGCTTTTTGTGCTTTTGTGTGGAAAAAGGAATAGATAAAGCTATCTAGATACAATACTTATCGGAGCAAAAGGAAGTATCTTAGTAAAGATAGCAAGACGCGGCATGAGCGCGCGCGCGCGTGTGTGTCTGTGTGAGTGTGTGTGAGTGTGTGTGTGTGTGTGTGTGTGTCTGTGTGAGTGTGTGTGAGTGTGTGTGTGTGTGTGTGAGTGTGTGTTCGTTTACAGTGCGCACCCCGTCCTCTAAGGTGCATGACAGTGCGTTTGCATCTGGTTGGGTTTCTGCTCCACAAACTTCTCTGCGCACTTCCCTGAGCGTCTCCCCAGGAGGATGCGAACCTGTAAAGCGATACGATTACCAGAGGGCGGGCTAATAGTCGAAGACAATCTAAGAAACAATATATCGCGCAGAACTTGAAGACGCATTGCAGGGAAAAGGTCATTGTTTCTTAATACTCTGCTTCTTCTCTAATAGACTTAATAGTACTTTTGTTTCTGTTGGCGTTCGGTCTTCTTTTATACCATGCACTTTCCATTTAAGTAGCACGAGTTGGATCTGCTCTCACTCCCCAGTCACCTGCGCGATTTTGGGTATTGTTGTTGGATATAAGGGACGAAACAGAGCAGCGTGTGAACACTTCTGCTTGCTATCATGTCCATGCCTCCGACTTTCGGATTCACGCAAGAGCAGGTCGCGTGTGTGTGTGAGGTGCTGCAGCAGGGAGGCAGCATTGAACGTCTGGGTCGCTTTTTGTGGTCCTTACCTGCCTGCGAGCACCTCCACAAGAACGAGAGCGTTCTCAAGGCCAAAGCTGTGGTCGCGTTTCATCGAGGCAACTTCAGGGAGCTTTATAAAGTCCTAGAGAGTCACCAGTTTTCGCCCCACAATCACCCGAAGCTGCAGCAGCTGTGGCTGAAGGCGCACTACATCGAGGCGGAGAAGCTGCGCGGGCGCCCGCTTGGAGCCGTGGGGAAATACCGCGTCCGGAGGAAGTTCCCTCTGCCCCGGACCATTTGGGACGGAGAGGAGACGAGTTACTGCTTTAAGGAAAAAAGTCGATGTGTACTCAAAGAGTGGTACTCTCACAATCCCTATCCCTCTCCCCGGGAGAAGAGGGAACTGGCCGAAGCCACAGGACTCACCACCACACAGGTGAGCAATTGGTTCAAGAACAGGAGACAGAGAGACCGCGCCGCAGAGGCCAAGGAGAGGTAAGATTCTTTAAGAACTAATTATTATTGTATTATAGTTTAATCTAATGCTTGCACGATCATCTAACTTTTAGTCAGTGATTTTACAATTCACGTTTAATTCGGGTGGCCCACTTTGTGTGCACCCTCCGTTTGAACTACATTCGCGGTCGAATCAATATTTAAAATTGTAAGTATGGAAGAAACATTTAAAAATAAGAGTATAATTATGGAGAAAATAAGAATTTTAAAACCTCACAAGCTCAAAGTAACCAAAGACTATTTGTGAATACAATTGTATTAATTTGTAGGTAGAGGTGGACTATTACAATATTAAAGAACAAAAAATAATTGTTGGTGTTGTTGTATAATCCGTTTTATAAGCATAAAGGTCTAACGTTTATCGCTGACTGTAAACATAGTTGAAATTCCAAAGGATCTTATTTATTTTCAAACTTAACTGTAACTGTGTCTGTTTTTAATGTTAGCTTGGTTGATTAAACACGCATTAGCAGTGGCTAATGTGATAATATACGTTATCCACTGGTAATTGTACATTATGCTTTTTTAAATTGTGAATGTTCTTTTAAAGGACTTGACTAATAATAATAATAATAATAATAATAATAATAACATTATTATTATTATTATTATTATTATTATTATTATTATTATTATTATTATTATTATCCTTTTGCGTCAAGGCAGTATTTATAATGTACAAATGTTGTGTGAAATGGTTTATTATACGATAAGACATTTTCGGCACATGGAATAATCTTATTTAAGGCAAAGGTGACTGCATGAGTTTCCCTGCACTATTCTGATTATCTTCTCCTCCTCAGGGAAAACGAGAGCACAAATCAAAACGGGCACAATGCACTGGCGTCTCAAATGAACGAAAACAAATCTCAGTGTGAGAGTTCAGAGGAGGATAAATCTCCTGCCGGGAGCCCGGATCAACCCTCCATCAGCCCTGCCATGCTGCTGCCCTCCGGCTCGGGCTCCGGCCTGCCGCCTCTCCACAGCTTTGCGCCTCCGGCTGGCCCGAGCGTCTCGGCCGCCGGCGGCTCCGACACCCATCACCCCCCACACCCTCTTCAGCCCCATAATCACCACCATCACCATCATCATCATCATCATCACCTGGCCATGCACGACAGCCTACTTAACCCCATGGCGAACAATCTGGTGGATCTGGGCTCGTAAAGACCTCGCAGGAGTTTTTACATTTTGTGCGTAAAGATGACAAAGAGGGCGCATAAAGATTCAAAACACTCTGAAACCAAAGATGTTGAAGAACCCCGTGTATTAACTTCCCACTCCCATATATCAGACAACATTCGTTGCAGAACGGTTTTTAAAAAAGTATGTATTTGGACTTGTAATCTCATAAACTCATAATCCATTTCCAAAAAAGACCAAAGATCTGAAAACAACATCCATGTTAAGCACCTACGCAAAAGACGAGGAACACTTTCTATCATATGATGAATCATTATAAATCGTCTGATTTTTTGATATATCTTGCTATACATAAACTAATAAAATATATATTGACTAATGACAATAGTGACTGTAGGTTTTTTTTTTGCTCTTGTTATAGAATGTCATTTGTATTTGATCCACTGATCTTGCTTAATTTCATGTGCATATTACATAAATATAATTTTACTTTTTATTAAGGTTATAGACACGGCCTAAGCCGTGAGTCCGATTCCTTACGTCATAAGCAGCAAAATGACAATTTCCATTATTTAATTCTTAAGAAAATGAATCTTCTAATGAATATTTAAACTATTTTTTTAAATGTCTGCAATAAAATGAAAAATAATTAGTATTTTCTGCAGGCTTATCTCCGTTAACAATATTTAAATAAAGACTATATAGACCTTTTTTTAAACAAATGAATGTTCAAAGCATTACAACTTAAAAACGACAAAACTTGTTCAGTAATTGAAGGCTAGTTTAGAATTATTCGTGAATAATCTTGAGCGTATTAGCCAAAAAATGCTCTATAAATGCGCCTCGAATTTAAGAGATATATCAAGGGAAATATCAAGAACCAATACTAAAAGCATTTTGATTATTGTGTATGAAGACCATTTGAACATTAACATGCTAATCATATACATTTTAGACAGTTAAAATCCTATAAGGGATATGGCCAGTCATAAATTTTAATTTTGGTTGAACAATAGAGTTCAGTTTTGCTCAGATATGACATCTCAAACACAGTTCAATAGCCAAAGGCAGAGTTTGTATTATTCTAACGACATTTTACACACTCAGTGGAAAGGGGTTGCATCAAGTTCCCCTCCAAATTTCACCAGCAGATTTGCCTCACGGAAAGTATATATAATATTTGCATACATGAAAGCATATATAATATTTGCATGTTTGTTTTTTGCTCAAAAAACTTTAAATATCTCACATTTTACTTCATAGAAGTGTACAAAAATTAAGGAAATGTGGTCTTAAACAGTTAACACACTCCACCAAGTTAGTTCCAATTTATTTAAATCGTGACAATCGAATTTATTAAAAACAATCAAAATGCCAATTTCTTGTGAAAAGTGAAAGTGTGATAATACTACCACCTAGCGTTGAAGTTGTGTATTACAACTCCGTCATGTGTGCGTTTGGGAAAGTCACCAAATCCTAAGTGAAAGCAGAGGCGGGTTCTGTAATTAGGCAATCCATGGCGATTGCCTGGGGCTCCGAACCTGTAGGGCCCCTAAATCATCCCTCCCTATTTAGGAACAGTTAAAAACCATGTTTAACTTTTCGAGACTGACGCACGCGTTTTGTGTTTTTTTTTAAATTATTATTATTTTAATTAAAACACTCGGAATCCCTTTTACTTACAGCAACCACACATACCGTGATCTTAATGGAAATTATATTTATTCATCTGTATGTGAAATTATTTGTGAGTAATTCTGTGCGCAAAAACTGAGGTAATTGCGTAAAAACGCATTAATTACTTTACATTATTATCGCGACTCTCATGTGGAAAGTCACCATACACAAAATGTAGTTCCAGAAAGGCTAAAAGCAGCTCATTTTACGGGCCAAAATGAGACCATCCTGGCTCAAAATGACCCAAAATCTTAGTATGTCTTCACTTTCAATAAAACAATTTTTTCCCCAAATTTATAATGGTAGAGAGTGATCAATAGGAAAAAAATAAATATAGAAAAATGCATTATTTGTTATCAAATTAATAGATAAAGAAGTGTTTCCGTCTTCACAGTACTAAGCCACACAATGTCTCTGCAAAATAAAAACTGCTAGACAATAAAACAGACACTGTTCTTACTATTCCTAGTAGTTATATCTACACTTTCAGCACATTTTTGTAGATAAGGCTAAAAAAAAGTTTTACAGGCGCAGGTTATTTATTCATCAGAAATGTGCTGATTCAAGACTATGTCAGCATTTACACATCAAACTATGGCAAATTTGAGTAGTGCAGACATCAACAACAACATGAAGCATGTATATGAGGGGCCATTAGGGACTTTATTCAGAATTACCATGCATGCACATATGTGAAACCAAAACCATTCACATACTATACTGAAAACTGCACACACTTACAAGTGAAAGCTTTTACATACACTACTGAAACACTCTCACACACAAGTGAAAAGCTCTCACACACACACTACTGAAAACCTCTCTCACACACAAGTGAAAACCTCTCACACACACTACTGAAAAGCATTCACACACACTAGTAAAAATGACATTTTAGATTGTGTATGTAAGCACTTTTTACTAGTGTGTGAATGCTTTTCAGAGTGTGTGAGAGGTTTTCAGCAGTGTATGTGAGAGCTTTTCACTTGTGTGTGTGTGAAGATCGAACTGAACAAACTTAATTTCTTTTGGGAGACCATTGTGACCACTGTTTGTTAGGCACATTATTAATGACTGTGTGCTGTAGCTTCACTCTCACTACTGTGTGTATACTGACAGGTGCGATATAGACATGACCCTTCTTGGTTTTTTTTTCTTTCAAGAACTAATGTGGAGGTACCCTCCGTTCAGACTAAATGTAAATAAAAATAAAATAACACATTTTTACTAACATGGTTTAATGTGTTGTAGTGGTACTTCTACATATTGTTTATTTGTTTATATTATTGGCAGTGTTTTATTTGTTTATTTATTTATTTATATGAGAAAAATGGGAGGAAATCTGTTGACATAAAAAGAACATGGCATGCCTTATGATGTTAGATGTAAGTTGCATTTTTTAAGTTTTACGATTTTTTGAGTGTTTTTATGAGTTTTAAGTCAATTTTGTCGTGTTAAGCACATTTTGATTACATTACTATGCTACTATGTTAAATAATGCTTCTGTTGCTTGCCGGTGATTATAGCCAACAAGCATGGGCATAAATTTCATTTAACAGTGGGGGGGACAATAAATATAAAATTTCTCATGAGCAATGTTTGAAGGGGACACAAATAGTACAGTCAAATTGTACTTATAAAGATATGTCCCCACAGTGAAAAACTTTGCTTCTATCAATATTATTGTAGCATGGAGACTGCGTCATTATGGTTATTTTCAAAGTTTTTCTCAGGTTCAATGACAAAGCAGATTTTTCTTCAAAACTATTTATTGCATTGTTTGTTATGTTGTTTACAGTCAAGCCATCAACATACAATAAAATTTAAACATGACTGTTATTGTGAAAAAGATACAGTACATAAAATAAGTAATGTTTTGTAACAAAATCAATTATTAAATAATCAATTTACAGTAACTGCTCTACGTTAAAAAAAAAAAAATCTGCAATTTAAAGCAAACTTACATTAATGAATGGACACTAAACAAAAGTACCAAATGTGTTTGTCCTGGTATCACTGGGCCCCACAAACTCTTGGCATATGTTGTTTATGTTAAGGTTGTCGAGCTTGTCTTTGTGCACATTGCAGACTAACAGACTGTTAAGTCCGTCTTGGCCCATAGTAGCCCTTAGCCACGTCTTTAAAATACAGTAGGGTCAGTTCGGACGTAGCACAGTGCTCATTTAGTAAATGCACATCTAAACAATATGCTAATTGTGGCCGTTAATGTTAAGTTAACATTATGCCAAGTCGTCACAAATGAAACAATGCATGAGAAACGGCTTTGGCGTGTTAGTTGCAGTGCATTATGCAACAAGCTAATGTAAGCAAGCTAACGTTAACTAGATAAGTAATATTTTAATCGCTAATATAGCAGATTCATGGAAAATTACATCGGTAATCAGCATTTTTGCCGCAACTAATTCATGAATGAGTCTGCATCAACTACATTAAAGAAAATCACTTTATTTAAAGTGAATAAAATACCCTACTTACTGGAGTTCAACATTAATCGAGCCGCAGCCACACACCTGACTCGTGTGTGTAGGGTACGTGAGATGAACTGGGGAAGCAGGCAGTGGGCCAAACCACTGTGAGGATAGGGAGGGGGAACTCAACTGTTTCTAAATGCATTTTTTGCGTTTGTTTTTTTTTCTACTTACACAATTATTTTAGGTATACATACATATGTTTTTTACAATAGAGAGTGCGATTTTTTAAAATACTTTTTTTTTGGGGGGACAACCCTCCGTCCCCCCCGGGATTTACGCCCATGCTAACGAGTAATAGTGACATTCCAGTAAACCAGACGGTTCAAACCAATGGTTTGTGTGTCTTTCTTGTTGCCAAGTGCCTAGTAAATTGAAGGAAATTGTAGGCTGGACCTGCAAGCCACTGGGAGGCACTATGAAGTCCAAAAGCCTCGTACTAGTTTTAGAGTCGAGGAAGAAGTGGGTCGGGCTGTTTCGAGGCGGGAGAATTAAAAGTTGCCCCTTCAACTTTAAGCGTTGTTCAGCATCGTTTAATATACTGTAGGCAACGGCATCAAGTTGTAGTGTAAGTATTTGGAAATTCTGCAACATGTGTTAGGTTGTATTATATGAGTACAATCAATTAGGTGACACGAATATAAGAGTATGCATCTCCCACGATATTTTCTCAACCGTGTTTTTCATAGGATAAACTTGGAAAACCATAATCTGGATAGCGTGTCCCTAATCAGGTAACCAAGCTAGATAAACAGGTCAGCTTCAGTCCTGGGGATCAGAGCTTGCCTTCTAACCCTCTAACTTCTAATTATAAAGACCTTGCTAATTACAGCCAGCTGTGGTAAATTAGGTAGCTAATCTCTGCGATTTGGTTGGCTTTAAAAGACTGAAATTTGAAATCTCTTTGTTAGTAGAACGTGTTTCATGAATAATGATTCAGAATACGACTACAAGGTCATTAGAATGACTGCTGTCAGATATTAAAACGCTAACTAATTGGCAACCTAGGGATGTTGTATACAGTAGTGGCTTTACAACAATTTAAAAAGTAACAAGTAGACATTTAAACAGATTGCATACTGTAACTACATCATATGCAAATATATAGACAAACCACATCAATAATAAAAAATGTAGTTAACAAAAGGAGACATGACAATCTATGCTTTGCACAACTGTATAATACAGTGCTCTTAAAAACATTGTCATGTGTGTAAACTGGAAAAACTTTGTCATGAGATTCCATTATTTGAATGGCTTATGCGTTATCAAGTAATTGTGCCGTCAGATTTGTGTTCTACATGTTTGATTAACCATTACTAGTCCAAGTTTCTGCAGTGGACTTCAAATGGTGGGAACACGATGTGGCCAGGAGTTTGACTGGATAAAACTGGGAATCACAGTAATGCTTTTAGATTTAGATTTTACAGATGGGCAAAGTGAAATAGACCAATTATTTGTCATCATGAACACACCAGAGCACACAGTGCACCACCACACAATGAGGTGATGCTGTGCTAGTGGTTAGGATACCGTCCTTTAGATCAAGAGGTTGTGGGTTCAAATCCTACCTCTGATACCATTTGCTAAATGCCATAAACATAACGCAAGGCAACCTCTGTGTGTGGCCTATCCATGAAGGATCCGTGGGCAACTGACTGGGACAGTACCTTGCTCTCAGCTGACTCAGTGGTACCTTTGTCCTTCCAGGAATTGGACCAGTGAGCCTCTGATCACAAGAACGACTTGCTGCCTAACTATTAATACTTCCACTGTCCTGTGTGTAAGGTAGACGTCTGCACAACTATTTGTCTTATTTAGTCAGGGCATTGTTAAACCCATCATTGCCAACCTTTTGTTACCTATCTAGGAGTAACAAGCCTTACATTCTATACCAACCTTTAGAAAACAGTAGGGAAGTGACATACAGCCAGATTGATCCAATTAAAGTCCAGATCACCATGTTATTCTTAACATTTCAAAATCCACTGCTGGCTGGTACAAATTACACTGCATCACAAACAAATCATTTCTGACTGCTACTTGGTTTGGTTCATGTGTCCTACAGTAAATCCTGTGTGCTGAATTGAAATCTCGAGGCACATTTTTTCTATCACATCAAGATCTTAAGTTATATATGCAAAAATACTTCACATAAGGAAATTTTGCCTTACAGCTGTGTGATGTTTGGAAAATGTATTTGTTGCAACTAAATTACAAACGGAAGTTCACTTGAGACTCAAAACATAATGTACTGTTCAAAAGTGCTTTAGGCACTTGCTTTTGTGCTTGTAAGTGTCTGTTGTTTCCCGCTGCAGAAAGGAACAGTAGTTGTTCATCATGTTTTGGTTACAGTGGCGCTGTATCTTGTGTCTATCACAGACATATCTTAATAGAATCCTTCCCCATGTTCATCTCTTACGTCACCCAAATTATAATTATACAAAAGCAAGTGCCTAAAGTACTTTGGAACAGTACATTGTTTTGACTTAAGTCTCAGGTGAACTTCTGTTTGTAATTTAGTTGCAACAAATACATTTTCCAAACATTACACAGCTGTAAGGCAAAATTTCCTTATGTGAAGTATTTTTGCATATATAACTTAAGATCTTGATGTGATAGACAAAATGTGCCTCCAGATTTGAATTTAGCACACAGGATTTACTGTAGGACACATGAATTAGACCAAGTAGCAGACAGAAATGATTTATTTGTGATGCAGTGGAATGTAGTGTTCAAAAGTGCATTAGGCACTTGCTTTTGTGCTTGTGAGTGTTGGATGTTGTGTGCTGGTATGCTGTGAGCATCTTGTTTACGAATGCAGTTTACAGCTTGCTGGTTAGTGAGAAACAGCTGTTATTGTGTTGCTCTGCAACAATACGTGTATCAAAATACCAAATTGTCACAAAACAATATTATGCCTATAACTTAAAATCTGGACGTGCTAGGAAAGTTCTGAGTGCAGATTTGGATTCAACACAGTCGATTCCATGTAAATCACATGTTTACTTACAGTAGCAAAATCTTTGTTCTCCAGTGTTATTGGTTCATTTAATTAATGAAACAGTTAGAATAAAATAAAGAATAAGTATAGAATAAAAATCTGACTGCAGAATGACATGCTAAAACCAGATTTTCACAACTGACACGTAGGCAGTTTGTTATTTAAACACGTCAGTACTGACAGGAAAGAAATATAAAGAAACAACATTGGACTGGCGTATGGAATTTTGACCACTAGATGGCGACAAAACTCCACCATTGTCAGTAAGTTCAGCTTTAAACGGGTATGGATTTGTTTGTGATGAGTTAAATCATGTAACTGCTTAAAGGCATTGTACGCACAAATAAACAGTTCTCATGGAAACATTCATTATAAAGTCTTCTTTATCTGTCACGTTGTCTTCAAATGACCTTCATTAACTATGGGTGCCGTAGTAATATTGAACTAAACGCTACATAAATTAAAATAAATCCACGGTGTGTGACAAGTTCCCGATGTTGTCGTGGTAACAGAGTTGCGGCACATGTTCTCTTATCATCTTTAACAGTTCCTACGTAATGGTTTAATTTGAAATGTTGTCTGTTGTGCTTATATATACGGAACATTGAGCCGCCCCTCAATATTTTATATTTTGGTAGGAAAATGAGACAGTAGACACAGAAGTACAGTGATTTATTTTTTTATTGTTATAATAATGTGTGTGTGTGTGTATATATACACACACTCGCACACACACAGAGAGAGAGAGAGAGAGAACACACAAATATACATAACTTTCAAATGTTTACACTCGAAGAATGTTTACACGCGAAGTCAGAAATCAACCGGACGATTGGCTACATGATTATGTTCATAATTAGCGCTTGTTGGTAGTGAGTTGAAGAAGAGTTTTCCTGTGATGTGAATCAAAGCGACCAGCTGCCCTGCGCTCAGGCCACGATCTCGTCCACCGGGAGTCACGCTGAAGTTCAAACCTCCGGCCCACAGACGCGCACATCCCGCCACCACGGGCGCGCTTTTAATAGAATTACAGATTAAAATCCTCTAACTGCAGAAAGACCATGAGGATGATATTATCCCATGTGATACTTTTTTTTTTTACTGACGGAAACAAAACCGTTTACACTGCTAAAATATACCTGCAAATTATTGTTTAGTGAAGGCATATAACTATTTCATTTCTGGTCAATATATGGAACAAAAAAGATCTGGTAAGTGCCACAAAGTTCGAAGTAGCCCTCCTTTTTAATTTAAAAACTTTTCATAAAATCTACATGCTATGCATAAATCTAAGACCCTTCTTGAGGCCATATAATCCAGATAATAAAACAGTTATTTAAGAATCTTTATTTTGAGATTCTTTAAATAAGCGCTTACAGACTGAAGAAAAACAAATACGGAAATGTGATTTTAGAAGGATCGTTTGAGAATAACGCACTAATGCGTATTGAATCTGTATTTAGGGATTAACATAGAATTTTTAGAAGTTTTAAATGTCACTACTTCGTGTTGGGATTGTTGTGGACTCGTATGTTGGAAAGTTAGTTGTGAGTCAAAAAACCCTACTTGAATGTGGTGAAAGGTGAGCCGCGTTTTGTGTTCTGTAGCACGACTCCATGCAGTCCAGTGAATCCAGGTCAAGGGGAGCTGCCGCATGAATAAACACGAATAGAAAGTTGTGTTCAGTTAAGCGATGAAAGCAAAAGCGAAAACAGGCCAGAGAAATCCTGTGAACAATAAGGGACGCGGGGAACGAGTCTCTCTCCAGCTCTCTCTCTGCTGTACGGAATGCTTAGGTGAAAACATCACCAAAACCATCCTCTCATTCTGCTGATAGGAACCAGGCGCTATGAGTAAACAACTTTTATTATGTTTTCTCATTATTTGTTAACTACAATAAGCGTATAGAAAGACCTGTTTGATATTTGTTAGCAACGTTAGGTGGTGAGAAGTGAAGAAACACACTTTACACATTCTTAGCTTGGAAGCTGAAATCAAACGTAATCACCATTTATTAGACATTAATTAGACATTAAATTTTTTAGCCCTAGTTGCGAATCACAAATTAAAATAAAACCAGGCAAGCGTTTTGATGACGTTTTGATTTCTAAGCGCCGAGGAGTATTTGCAAAAATATTAAATTAGTATTGTGTTCAGTATGTATTTGTTACCTTCTGTTCAATGAATTAATACGTTATGTATATTTTAAAGACATAACTTTCCTTTTTACCAAACCAGTGTCAAGCGGGAGTAGTCGGTTAATGATAATATAAGAACAAATCGTAAAAGGACGAGTACAATTATTATTAATCCATCATAATTATTATTGTTATAATTATTAATAATAAAGGCAATACCTTAAACCGTATTTAAAAAGTAAAACTTCTGCAACTTGTCGACTGACGAGATTTGTTTATGAATGTCTTACCTAAAGCAAGCGATTATAAATTATAGGTATTATTATTATTATTTATTATTATTATTATTATTATTAGCAGTTTTTATTGGTGAAGAAAGATTTCTGCGAAAGACTGTAAGATCTGCTTTCTTGAAATGGTCCAGGCAGGGCAGTCATTGTGGGCAAAGCGAGTTTACTGTGAACCCTTTGTGTAAATAAGCCCATTTATTACATCCACGAATAAAAACATTAATATAGTATAATATTAAATTATATTTATTTGCATAAAAGTGACCCATAACACTGTTTTCAGCGCCATTAACCCATTTACAGTATAAAAACGAACAAAAGAACAGACATTAAAAATCTCAAAGCACTTTACAAGACACTTAGACATCTTATGGACACAAAATAAGGAAAGTTGTTGCAGGATGGCGTAATTGCAATATTATACAAGCATACCTAGTACAGACTAGATCTAAGAGAGAAAAACGCATCAGACACTGATAATTCAATATAAAATCTCGAGATAAAACCAAACTTAACATCTGCTGTCAAGTCAAAAAAGAGGGATAAAGGTGCTTTGACTTCCACGATTGTCTGAAAACACAGAACATAAAACTGCCCGCTTTGCGGCTTGATCACTTGGGGCGAATGGGAGCAGAAGAGAGGTAAAATGGCGTATGCCCAAGTCTCTAAGATTCCTCCTCATAGTGCCTCTTCAAAAACGTCCAAAATATTCACGAATGAACATGCAAAATGGAGATAAGCGAGCGTCGGTCTATTGAAGCGCTTGAAAACCAGCATGCCTTTCTCCAGTTGATGGGACAACAGTGGACGCCAAAATGGCTGCTGCCCATGATGTCCAATTTGAGTTAGATTTTTTCAGGTCCATGTTTCCCGATATCGAAACGTAGTTACATCATACGTCGAAGTCTGAGTCACTGTCCGTAACGGAGAGGATGGTACCGGCGTCGCCCCGCTCCATCATGCTGGAGACGCTGGTGGTGGGACTGGCAGCGGCGGATGGAGACTCGGCCGAGCTGTGAGGGGGGCAGCCGGGGTCCGAGATGGAGCGCAGGGCGCTCTGGCCTAGTCCGTGATGCTGGAGCCTGAGGAGAAATTATAAAAAATATATAATTATTCATTATTCCTTTACAATATGACTGCGCTTACTAATTTGCATTTGGAAATGTCCGTGTTCTTATTTGCAATCCAGGGTGCAGTATTACACTTACATTTAAATATTGTAAATATACCTATTGCGGAGAACATTTTAAAAAAGAAAAGAAAAGAAATCAAGAAATTGGTGACAGAGACGGAGAGGTGTTTACACGAAAATACAGTATCTTGTCTCGAAAAGCATTAGCAAAATTTTCACATATAAGTCTGCCAACACTGGCACAACTTGTAAGTAACAAACAATTACAATGACAACAATAGCATTGAATCTAATTATTTACCTACTATATTTAATACTTTGTTGGAATTATATTACAGTAAGAGGTGTAAATTAATACATGTTCTCTTTAACTTTAGATACATATAGACTATTTATACATTCACCTTAAGGTAGATCTAGTCATACAAAAAGTATGTATAAAGAATTCACCTGGAACAATAATAATAATAATAATAATAATAAATAATAATAATAATAATAATAATAATAATAATAATAAATTTTCTCAGTGTTCTCACAACGACATGAATGTAGCTTATACATAGATAGCTTTTCTTCAAATGAAATACAATTATTTAGATATTATTTACCTACTACAATTTAATTTACAGTTTTTGAACATATGAATACAATTAGAATATTGTTTTAGAAATATTCATTAGTTGCAAATGTAAAAACAATCTATCAACGTTGATTATATTTGTGTAAATTTCAGATATCACCAATGCCTTTCTCGTTAAAATAAAATATCAACGGTGTTAAGAAAGCTAGAGAGAGCAAACTTTACAATTTCTTAAATTTTGCTCTATTTATCGTAAAGTATTCGACTTTCACTGGATCACCATGGGTTTATTTATCTATTTATTTTGCTTTTTAAACCAAAAGCACGCAACTTTGAAAACCTGTTCTTGGCGGCCGCAGCTCTGTCCCTCTGCCTTCGGTTTTTAAACCAATTTCCCACCTGCGTGGGGGTGAGACCGGTGGCCTGTGCCAGTTCGCGCTTCTTGCTGGGGTTGGGGTAAGGGTCCTGCAGGTACCACTCCCTGAGTAAGCCGCGAGTCCGCTCCTTGAAACAGTGCGTCTTCTGCTCGCCGTCCCAGATGGTCCGCGGCAGGGGGAACTTCTTACGCACACGGTATTTGTCGACAGGTCCGAGCGGGCGGCCGCGCAGCTTTTCCGCCTCCTGGTAGTGCGCTTCAAGCCACATCGCCTGGAGCTTTCCGTACCTGACTCCTTGACTTGTGGGTTTCTAGGATGTGGTAAAGGCTCGCGGAAACTTCCGGTAGGCGACCACTGCGCGGGCTCGTTGGATCGATTCGTGCTTAATGATGGCGTCTGAGCTCCCGGTGCCACCGGCAGGACCAAAGGAAGCGACCCAGGCGCTCGATGTCCCCGGTTTCCTCCAGCGTTTCGCACACGCTGGCGACCTGCTCCGCCGTGAAGTTCAGGGTTGGAAGTTGAAACATGGCTAAGTCCTCCGGGGATCTCACGCTCTGGGGAAAGCTGCCCCGTCCGCAAAGCAGAGGACGATCCGCGAAGTTGGAGCAGGAAAAGATAGAGGGGTAAAGCTCTAAAGAGCCGAAAACCATGCCGGGTGCCGGAGATCGTCAGACTGGAAGAAGAAGAAAAAAATCGGGCAAACAAGGTGCCAACTTACTGTTTCTGCAGCTATCGCGCAACCTGCTACAAGGCCGTGGTAATATCTACCCTTAATCAGGCGCGCGTGTAACGTGGAAACATTTTGTTTCGCTTTTCTATTGGTCTTCCTGCTGTCGTGCTGTAGTTGTCATGGCAGCCCTGCCAATCACTGTCAGCTTGCCAGTCAAGGAGCAACAAGCCCTCTCCAGGGCGAGTCTGGAAATGACTCCCAACACCCTAGGAAGTGCGGCACATAAATCAGGGGAAGTTACATTAAAGATCCTGGAATGAAGTTCCTTAATAAATGTAAATGTTGGGGCAAAATATCAGAAAGCAAATAAATGTTTTAAGAAACCTTATAAACAATAATCAAAATCCAGCCAAACAAACCCTCTTCATCAGGTTTTAAGAAATCCCACAGGTAACTTGGATGGATAATGTTTTTTATATAAACTAACTGGAAGTGCGACAATATTTTTCTGAAAACCATTCGATTAATATTATGAATACAATAAAATAATGTTCTATAGCAGCATTAGGGAGACAATATTGTCTTAATTTTTAAGAGTGTATACAGTATACAAATTAGGAAGTCAGTTTAAGTGGTCGTCCCTAGAACACTAGAAAGTCAGAGACCATTTGGCACGCACCCGCATGAGCCCAGCTTTTGGGTTTATTCATCGCGCGTCTGATCATGCAGCCTCTCTGCAGGATGTTTCGTCTGAGAGCGTGCGGTAGCTTCCCATTAGTTCGGTCGACAATGGAAGGACAGTTTAGCAGGTTAAATATTATTTTAATATTAGCAAGAGACTGAGACTGCGGAAAACGTGATCACCATGCTGTAATGGATCTGTGTGCAAGGAGGTCTATTTGAAACGAAAAAAATCCCCCAAACTAACATCGTTAGATAGTAATACAAGAAGTTAAATGTTTCATAAAATATGCATCACCAGACTGTTTTGTAATGTGATGATGAATACTGCAGTTAAAACTATTTGCAATTTCAATATCAAAATCCTGTTTTGTGCAGAACGTTAAGGTTATTTTAAAATATAGATTTTTTACTATTAGGAGTCAAAGCACGCAGGCGCTATGAAGCGCATTCACTAGAAGGGATCTGGCATTTTTTAAATAGTTCATAAATTGTAATTTTGGGAAATCGACTGGGATTTGGGTGACAGCACGTTTAATTTTACAGTTATCTTTAAACAAGCAAAAATGTTAATATGTCAGCATAAAAAAAGCAAGATCAGTTTGTCAAGCCTAGGTCAAATAACATTCTTTTACATGCCTTTTGTTTGCACAAAGCGTGTAATTAATGCCACAAACAAGTTAATTCACTTGGCCTAATTGTCTGTTTATCCTGAGGCTTGGTAACTTAATGGCCTTCTCTCCAATGGGAGACGCCTTTCACGACCAGAAACAACCACTGTCTTAAATCTTACCACCGTCTTATTACATGAGGTTAAAATATTAATATTTAGCCACATGATAAAATAACACATTTGTTAGATTTGTTATAATAGGTTTAAAATGTTTCATGACTAAAATGAGTATATTAGCTGCGTGAAAGAACGTCAGGGTTCCAATGCAAGATTTAAAACATTTTAATATGTACAGGTGTTGACATGATAATCACTGTAAACAAAATACTAATCGCCCGTAGATAAGTAACGAGCCTTCTTTGTGTATCGGGATTAGGTAACTGGTTGAATGTCGTGTTTATTGCAAATATGTACCTCTGTTTACGTACGGAAAATGCGTTTTGAAATGTTCAAATGTTGACCAGAGCCCTGCTTTTGCTCCACTTGACCTCCTGTCGTAAAAAGAAAACTGGTCTTTCTAAATAAACAAATAAGACAATTATATTACCTGGCACCTAAAACGGTACAGTTATTCTGGAAGGATAATATATTTATTCTATCTAGAAGACCTTTAGTATTGCGGTAAAAAGCATTTGTTGTTTATATGCAATTATATTTACTTTTCTTGTGTCTCTTGAACGCATTTATGTATGCACTTCATAATAGCTTTTTACTAATTGGTACGCTAAAAAAACTGTCAGTTTCTCCCTGGCGCTTAAAAGAAAAAAAAAAAACCCGCCAGAAATGTGTATTTAAAAAACGTACTGTGACTAAAACCATTGTGATAGGAAGAGACAGAGATCACGAGGATCGTGGTTTATCCCGTACACTCCTAAATTAGTGATGAGCTATTAGTATTGCCAATTACAGCAAGCTATAATTTTGATTTAGAATTATGAGGGAGTTATGAAATGCACGATCAGCGATTTGGCTGATCTGTTGTTATAAGGTTCAGACACGATTAATTTTATGATCGAACAGTTGAACAAAACGCCTAAAAATCTCGATTAGTCAACACTAAGTCTACAGACTTAGATGACGATAAGTAAGCTAGAAAAACATAAAAGCATTAATAACGTTTTGACGCCGTTATTCTCTCGACTTTGCCTCATGTTCTGCCGGTGAATATACGAAACTAGCCATGCAGTGAATGTAGACGTGAAATGAAATGAAATTTAATTAACGCTCCATCTATTTCGCTGGCTGTAGAATCATCATTAAGTTGGCAGTGCCAATCTCCGAAGGTGAATTGGGCGAAACAGTATTTTTAGGAATGATGCAGCTGTAACTGTCCAGAACGATTTTCGTTTGCAGATTTGTCCTTCTTGATCGATAGCTTAGAGAGCGCGGGGCTGCGCGAGGTGCGGCGCTCTGGCGCACAAACGCAAACATCCGCTCGCGAGCTGCGGAGAACATAAAGATCTGCAAAACCTCCCATTCAACAGGTTGCTCCCAAAAGGCAATGCCTCCGGTCCTCCACCTCAGTGCGTTAAAGCAGGTAAGTGCTATCATTTAGAAAAGATTCAATAATAATAAGGACAACCATAATAATAATAATAATAATAATAATAATAATAATAATAATAATAAAATTATTATTATTATTATTATCCAATAATATTATTATTATTATTATTATTATTAAGCCCAAGCTTATTTATAGTCGATTATATTAGTTATATTTAGTAAATATTTATTCCAAGGCAGCAAAAAAGTAAATATAAAAGCAATAATGTAAAAGTAAATAATACAGTTGTCCATAACCAATTTAAAAATAAGGTCATACGTGTGTGAATAATGAACGCTTTTTAATGTATTAATAGTGTGGATTTATCTGGATCTTGGCAGATGTCAAGATGTCCAATATCATCCGACATGTCTGAATGATATTTATGTGTCTATGTGAGGGGGATACAGGGACATTACCTGGCCACTGAATTAAAGATTTATATGCGACAGCTGTCTGAAGCCTCCAACCCTCATGCATCAGTGCAGTTCTAAAATATTCATTGCATATATTTATAATAACCTCCTCAGCTAATCACAGAATGAACCACTCCTCTTGTGCTGTCATTTAATTTGATGAATTTATGCAGACATCTGAGATGATTTTCAAAAGCCAAAATAAAGCTTTCATATTTATCAAAATGCTTTGTCTGTTGTATATATGAATGAAAATCACATTAAGTTATTATCCATCATAAAGCAGCTTTTTTAATAACCATAGAACAGTATAAATGACATCAAATTCCATTGTCTTGATTTTTATATTGTCTACTGTTATTCATTGCCTACTGTAAGTAAATATGGTGCTTTGTAAACACATCAAACATGATCACAAACAAAACATAAGTATTTCCTGAGCCTGTCCAGTTTCTATACATTAGTCTGGTCAATATGGCCCCTGGTCAGAAAGCACTTCTGTGAGAGTAAGATAAAAGAATACTGAATAAAATCTCCTCTTGTCACATCCATTCTATTAAGCTATGGATTAAATCAGAACCAAGGACTATAATAATATTTTTTGCTTTGCAAGAGTGCAAAAGTTCAAGATCATTTTGCTTCACACTTTTGGTTAAAATGGTTCCGCCAGCTTTTAGTAAAGGGAATCCCCCATAAAGCATACAACTCTTTAGAAGCAGTGGCTTCTAAACAGTCATATGACATTATTGTTATTGAGACAAGCTGCTTAATGGCGCACTATGGTTACTCTGCAGGGCTGGGATGTGTTTGGGCAGGATGTTTTGTTTAATAATGGTAATGGCCATGTGACTGTGGTACGCAATCACTGAGATGTTTCTATGCATGCAGATTTTCCCTCTTATGCACTTTGTATGAAGTGAACAGGTCTTCACCTGTGTTTTTCCCTCAGTGAGGCACATCAGATATTGTCTTTGCACACCTGGACCTTACCACCACGTGCCCCCATCTTTTCTCACTTTCTTCTCTTATGAGCTCTTCCTCAGTTTGTCAAGGTGGTCACAAGTGCAAAGATCACTGTACAATGATCTTTTTGGATACAGGGCTTTTGGGAATTTCATCCTTGTGTTTGGCCTTATAGTGTTGTTTTTCCTGAGAGTAGCTTCAAAAATCAAAAACGACTCTTCGATTTTCACTTTTGCATAAGGTAAACACTCTGACCATCTTAGTTTGTTTCTGCACTGCTTTGGAATTTACTAGGATACAGACTCCTGAAAGTCAAACACCTTTTCAGCCAACATGCCTATGTTTCCTCAAGGTCATCTGAAGCAATATCCAAGGTCTATTTCTAAACACAAACCTCCACGGTAATTTGCTTCGCGGCTGAAATTGTCAATCATTCCTCAGATTTCTGGGAGTGATGAACTGTGATTGTCAACCTTCTCTCCTTTTATAATGCAGATGGGACCAAGCGTTTCTGAAAGAGAAAAGACAGAAAAAAACACTGGCCTCAGTCACAGAAAGAAACGGAGAGAGGAGTGAATTGGCACAGACATTCAATACAGAAGCACAGAACAATTGTGCTACGCGTGTGGAATGCTAGCACAGGGGCTAATTGAGCGTTTTGAATGACCTCAGACCATAGGCCTACAATGCAGAGCAGCAGATCGAGGTGACAAATTAAAACAGCTTTGCTGGGTGAGAGGCGCTGGAAATCATTAAACATAAAAAACACACACACATACACACAAAACATACACTGCTCACAATATACTGAGCAATAGACCAGCAAATGAAACGAATGGGGAAAAAATCTTACAAGTAGCAACAGTTAGTGCCAATATGGTGTAGTGGCTCTGGTTATCTTACAAAAAGTCTTAAATGCACAAACAACAGAATTGAAAATGAGACACTGTGGAGCAGTTTTGTTGACCACAATATTTCTTGTGTTACATGACCTAGATCATAGGGGGCAAAAAGTGGACATTCTGCTGGAATAATTTGGCTTTGAATTATTTATCACATTGCATCTAGCGGTTCAACAATCTCTGAGCATTCATGTTATTTGATTTTTTTTCAGGCCAGCAGAATGCAACCCATCGAGTCCATTCTTCTTCAACATGCCTACCTCCCTTGTTGGTGAGCTCAGGAATTATTTGCAACAGAATGTATGGTATAAGACATCAGGTCAAACACAATGTTCTGGCCTTCAACATGCTTTCAACATGTTGTTGCAAATGTTTCATTCAGTACAGCCTCCTCTGGCAGGTAGGGCGGCTATAATTTAGTCTTTGAAAGCAAGTATGTCTTCACCGATGGCCTCTTTCCCCTTTTCACTCGCTACACAGACTGCACTGCTCTGTTCTTCCCTTCATTCTTACTCCTGAAGCTGAAGACGGAGGAATGTAATCAAGTCTCAGTTCGGCAATACGCTGAGCGCTCCAAGCGGGACTGAGCTCATTAAGCGTGGCTCGCAAAATTAAATGCTAAACAGTCGCTAAACGCTAAAAACATTCAATTCTCGCTCAACAGGCAGCACTGTGGCTAACGTGGCCTGCATGATTTCTTCAAGTGTCTTTCCCCAACCTTCTTTCGTCTTGCTTTAGTCATCTTCATCTTGTACTTTTGCACTCTTGCAAAGCAATGAAATGTGCTCGGCCTGTTCGGTGCTTAACACAAGTAGTGCTTTATTATGCTTTAAATCTGTAATCATCTGTGATTACTGCACTGCGAGCTGCTTAAAGCTCTTTTCCATCTTATAAGCCTGGGGTCAAGCTCCATGTGGAATCCGCTCCAGAAGACAGAATGCTGTCAGCTCTGATTCAAACGTCTTTCATTTTTAAGTAGCCAGATTTAGAGTTTCTGCATTAAATCAGGCGTAAAAATGCCCACCTGGACAGCTGGATCACCCCTCAGTATCATAGCATTACCTGTGTGAGTTCCTGGAATATTCCTGGTGGCCAGGAGGCGAGTAAAGGAAGGGAGGAACAATCGACAGCACGCGGAAGACGGTCCGGCAGAGTGCTGGGGAAACCTCAAGATGGATCTACATGGAAACGCACTCATCAGACAAGCTGTTTTTGGAAAGCTAAGGACAAGCACACCCCAATACCACAAACCCCTATCTCTGCTTTGCTCCAGGCCTCATGAAATAGTGATGGATCAGCCCCATTCTGTCTGCCTGCCTGTCTGTCTGTCTGTCTCGGGAGGGGCGAAAGAATTTTGCATGCTTACTATAAACAACAGAACAACTGATGGGAATTACTTTTAAATAACTCAAATATTATAATGTTTTTAAATTTTTTTAGTGAAGACTCCATCTATGACCTGGGCATGGCTTTAGCCCAGAACTTGATAATGCCCTCATTACGTCTAGCCCCAATGACAGTGTTTGGTAATCTTACTTATTCCCTCTGAGGGGATCTCAGGGGGCTGGCGGAGCAAACGCCGAAGCCTGCAGAGTGGGGACAAAAGGGGCCTGTAATACACACAGCCTGGGGTGGAGATTTGGAGGCGAGCCCCTCATCTTCAGATCCACGCGTGCTGAGGGAATCAATATGGAATATGGCAAGCTAACAAAATCATAATGAAAGGCAACCCAATGATTTACACAGAGACCCATCAATCAATGTCTCTATGCATTTCCACTCTTATCTCTCGCTCTTGCTCTTTCAACATCTCCGTCAAATTTGTCATGCCTATTGTTCTGCCAAGCTGTGGCTTCAACTAGTCATGACTGCTGAAGGTCAAATCAATAGAAACAATATGCATGTCAGGTCAAAAATCCTTACACAGCAAACAATGCAATTAAAAACACTAACGTCACTAAGCATGAATGAAAAATAATGGGATGAGTAACACAGCTGGCTTGTTAATAGTCAGCATAAACTGTGTTACTTGTTCTATTAGCTTTCATTTAGTGTTAGCAAAATTAAAATATTTGGGCAGAGTTTGAGAGGTCTCTTTGATGCTAGAACTATATATAACCAACCGTATGTGCCGAAAGCTAGGATGGAATGTGACTTGTGTACAATACTTACTCAGAACCACATACATCTATATGTCTCTCCCG
This sequence comes from Distichodus sexfasciatus, assembly GCA_032718565.1. Lineage (NCBI taxonomy): Eukaryota > Metazoa > Chordata > Actinopteri > Characiformes > Distichodontidae > Distichodus > Distichodus sexfasciatus. The sequence goes on along the minus strand of JAVGVS010000021.1, from coordinate 4,119,316 downwards.
TGTGTGGATAGAACACAACGCCACCTGTCACTTCCCATAAGAGACACAACACTGCTTCTATTGTGCACAGAGCCTAGTGCAGACATGAAGAATACAGAACAAGAGAGGAGGTTATCAACAATATGGTGTCCATCAAGAGCTAAACATATGGCTTCTCATGTCATACCACTTCCCTTTTAGTCTATGTAAAACTTCATGAACGTGCCATTTTGCAGTAAGCCTGAAGAAGCCAAAATGAACTTTGTGGGAAAGTTTGTGACTTTCAAGTTTAATTCTGCCCTCTGCATCTAGATGCACTTTTGCTCTCCTTTTTTACGGAGATCGATCTGGAACGAGAAGTGCTCATTTGGGTGTGAAGAATCCAATCGCAGAGTTGTCGGGACGACTCAAGACCCCAGACAAACATACTGACCAAGGGCATGAAAAAAACCTCTCTAGTGACTTATCTGTGTACCTGCAGCATCTCTCTTCGCATGCCATTGGCCTGCCTGCTCTTGAGAGGGCACAGGAAATAACCCCAGCAGCGCTGCCTCCAGCCACAGCAGCAGGCCAGTGAGGGAAAAAAGCTAGACCATGAAAAATGCATCAGGACGCTGTGCAATAAGGGGGAGACGGCAGGAGGGGCGAGCAAAAGGCTTTAATTTGCCCGGGCGGGAGAGCCGTCGCATCCCGCGTTCTAGCCCCGCAGTAATTAAAGGGACGAGGCCCGCGGAAATTGGCTCGGACCCTGCCGCAGCGCGCCGTCAGCCCCGCCTGCCCGCTCTCATCTCTGGCCTATTCCAAAATCAATTATCTCCAGAAAACAGCTGTACGGCCCTCACTCCAGCCTCTCGCTCCTGAAGTGAGGAACACATTTGAAAATCATTACCGCACGAAGCGAAAGGGCCTTCGCATTTTTAACGGCCCGATTTTGCATAAACCATGTGTGTTTTTTTAAAAGCTGATGACAATTTTAGCCCCTTTTCAGCCTCCTGGTGTGAAAACCAAGCAGAGCGCCTTGATTGAGTTATTTATGAGCCAACAAGAAAACAAGGGAGGAGGAGAGGGAAGGAGGGCGATGGTTAATGTCAGCCCAGAAGTTTACAAGGAACACGGTCATTGCTCACTTTAATACTTTTAATACAACAATTTAAATTAAAAATAGAGTAAAAATATTACATGCGTGCAAAGGTTAATTTCATTTTAATGTAGGAAAATACTGCTCACAAGTGTGTGTAGTTTTACTATGACTCCGATATGTCTGTACACTGGTACTAGAGGGAAAACGCATAGAACACATGACATAAAACGTGCATCCATCAAATTAACTCAAATTGATTAAATATTAAAACATGCAGCAATGTTATATCCGTCTTTACTAAACAAAAGGAGAGACTGAAATAACACGTTTTCCCTTCACCATATGCTTTTCATGAGTCTTTGAATTGCTGGCTTCTATGCAGATTTGCTGCATTTTTTTCCAGTAACGCTGTAAATAAATCAACATCAATCCACTGGGAAGATTCCAGATACAATTCAAGCTGCCTAGCCTTCATCTGTGCCCGTGTTATTTCTGATCAGCATACAGGTTCATCAGGTTGAATCAGGCCAAGTGAATAGCCAACAGACTCAGCAAGAATGTTGGCCAGGGGGGCGGTATGAAGGAACTGAGTAAGGGGTGTGCAGTGTCAGGGATTGACTCATCTTGCCTGACTATTCCAGGACAAAGAGACGATAACGGGCGACTCACCGGGGAGCTGTCTTCTCTCGCTATTCACAGTCCGCTGCACCCTCTGTACTCCAGAGTTGGTCAGAGAGGGAGAGAGAGGGAGAGTCTCTGAATCAGAGTGCTCCTGCAAAGCTCTCTAAGTGTTCGTGGACAGGAACTGTCTGCGATGAGTTCACACGGCGCGAGAGTGGGTGGAACGCACCGATCGTGCTGAGTTTGTTGTGTATACTGGTGAGGTGAGCTGATGGGTTAGCTCCTCAGCTTAAGGTGAGTTCACTCGGCTGGACAGTGGGTGGGTCACGGCAATAACAGACTGTGTGTAGGGTATTCAGTAGTGCCCCATATGCTGACATCCTTCATCTGGGGGAGGTGGTGTGAAGGGAGTTTGAGTTGCATGCTGGAGGTGTTAAAGATACTGTAGAGTCTATCTCTACACCTCATCAAATCTGTGTATTATCAAATTATTATTGCATTATTATTGTTGGCATTATTATTTTATTCTTGTTCCTTTATGGGATCTGTATAAAGTATGTTTAACCTAAAATAATATATTTTATATCAGTTATAGGGTTCATTTGCAATATTTTTTTACATCTTAAGGGCCATTTTCTGAATACTTGCAATTTTCTATTTTTTCAAGGTTTTTTGAGCATAGTACGGATATTTATTTTCCTCAATGGTTGGAAATAATGGTACACAGGCAGAGAGACAGAGACAGAAAGTCAGTCAGTATTCAGGGCCACTTCTTTCTTTAGGTCGGAGCTGTAATCCGTGGCTGTGTGAAGCCAGTTCTTATCCAGCAAGCGTAAACATATCAGCACTTAACGCCTTGCAGCTGAAGCAAATAAGCCCCTGAATCAATTAGTCCTGAATGAGGCCCCTTTAGTAATGCTAATGGTGCGCTCACTGACCATAGTGTTATCTGCGTTGCTGGGGGCGTTAGCCAAGGCTACAGCCAGCAGGTGCCCACGGGCCGGAGGAGGCAGCGGGGCACACGCTGTTGACACAGACAGTGTGTTATTACAGCCTACCTGTGGAACAAACTTTAGGCCACCAGCTGACCTCCTCAAGGCTGGGAAACATGGGAAGTAGACGCTGAAGCACATAGGGTGGGGGTGGGTGGGTTGTGTCTCTGTATGTTTGTTTGCCCTCTTGTCCTGACTGAGGACTTTCTAAGTGCTCTCAAGGAAATCCGCACAGAATGGAGTAAGACTAACTACCCAGACGCTGTCCCATCATGCCCCACCAGCCAGGGTTGTCAGGCTTTGTGATGGATGACTTGGCTTTGTGATGGAGAGCCAAAATACTTCTTTAACAGATGGGATATGGTTCTTATCCTGACACAAACAGCAAGAAAACGAACACAGGAGACCTTCAGCACTCACTGTTCACCTGGACAGAGAACTATTACACAATACATAACAACTATAGACTAGCCATAATCTCTCTATCAAGCCTAGAAATGCTCTTAAATGCTTAAAGTCAACTGAATCCCTTTTCCTACAAAGCTACTTTGTTCTAATGACATTAATACACTACTTTCTAGAGACTCCATAGGCTTTTCTTGCTGACCTATGATTGGAACATTCCCAACATATAGAACCTTTTGATGAGACAAACAATAAATGTTTACCTTTTTGTGTATGGAAAGAGCAAGTCAATAGTGGGTCTAGTTGAAAGAATGCTCAGACTTATCTCTGTTTTCAGAACATATTCCTACATCTGGTCTATAACAAACTGAAAGCAAGAGATTCAAGGATGAATATATCCTTCCTAGAAATCTGCTATATTCTTTAATATCTCTTAGAGGAGTGCCACTGATCATATTGCATTACAGTCTACACTGATTTGCTCCCTAGAAATGTAGTTTAATATTAATTTGGATGCATTAACAGCAAGTGATGCGTCTGATAAGGGATATACATGCAGCCTAATGGAGTTTCTGTGTTATGAGAAGACACTGATCAGGTGGGGGAGCTGGAGGAGACTATGCACAGCCTCTTTTCCTGATGATGAATGAGGAAGGCATTGTGAGAATGGTTTTGGACAAGGTGAATGTTTGAAAACGCCCAGAGAATCTACAAAAATGTGTGCGAAACTCATTTAAAAACTAGCTTTAAAAATGTGCAACCACTTCACGTAAGACTATTCCAGCAACACTATTTGTGTTCTCACACAACGTTTTCACACAGCATTGATTTACATGAGCTTTAACAACTGGGTTTAAAAATAGCTAGCTATCCAGGGGCCTTTGACACAGCCCCTATGAAATTTTAATTCACTCAGCGAGGACGCGAAGAAGGGCACAGGGAAACACAAAGCTTTAATGTAGCATATTCCAGCCTGCCAACCGTGCACAAGACACAGCAAAACAAGGCCAGTTACACCACAAAAAGCTGTGAAAACAGAGATGACAAATGCTGAAGCAGAGTTAAATAAAAGAAAGTCATTTCATTTATTCCTTTGTTTTTTTAGGACACTCAGGAAAATTTCTGCGTTCATCGAGAGTAGGCAGACAGCACATCCAACCACAGAAGTGGTGCACACATACTTTCCCAGAGAGAGCTAAAGAACAATATGGCCAATAACAATATTAACAATTAGCTACACATGTCAAATGTCAGCCCCCGTTTCGTTTCTTTATTTACGCCTTGCTAATGATGGGAAAGTGTGCCTCTAGTACATTTGAACCCAGGTCTTTATCTCCTGCCCACAGCAGACTGAGCCGGCCCACCCAGTCTACTCACTCCTCCGTCCTATTGACGCCCCTAAAACCCTCCACAATGGTATTTGCATGCTGGTTTATTCTGTAATAGCACAGATATGCCAGGCGGAATTAAAGCGGGCCAAACAAACGCGCCGCGCGCTGGCTAATTGTGCTCGGAGATTGTGTGTGCGCGAGAAACAAATGAGAGGTTCAATTTGATATAACCCGCAGCTTTTCCTTCAGGCATCTTGCTAAGTACTTTCAAGTCTTTGTGAGGAAATAATTGATTTGTGTATGTGCCTCGGGGTGTGTGGAAGGAAAGAAAATGTATTATGATATTTGTTGAATAATGGCTAGCTGTTAGGAGGGGGACTGGTTAATGGATTAAATGTCTATTAGTGAGAGAAGTCTCAACAGAATATAACTGCGGATGATTGACAGTTTGCAAATTGTGTGTTTGCTTGCTCTGCCGATGTGGAATAAAGCTTCAATACAGGCAGGAACACACAGCAACGGTAGATACTCATACTCCCTATAAATAAGACTGCAGTGGTCTATGTGTGTACTCTAATATACATTGATTTTTACCCCATACAGTGTGAGTAAGATTGAGATGAGTGCCGAATATATATATAAATATGGAAGAGAGTGAGTAAGAGAGACACAGAAAGAGAGAGAGAGAGAAGTCCATTTCTCTAGTCATACCTATAGTAATGATGCCTAGTCTAATCTGAGCAGAGCGGCAGTGGAGAGGATATTGGCCAGTGGAAAGGTTAATCACCACTGCCTGGTTAGGCCAGGAAGACAAGCTAATTCCTCCGAAAGGCAAATGGCACGCGGCTCTATCTGAGCGCAGATAAGCAGTGTTAATATACACAGCAGAATGGAAGCTCAAGGGCTGAGGCTGTGTTATCGGCAAGCCTCGAAACAGGGCAACCTGGCAACAGTGCAGCCCCTGCCCTACGCACAATAAACCCTTAGCCATCCTCTCAAGCAGAACTATCACTAAAGCCTCACCCCCAAAACCACATCCCCCCAATCAGCCTACACCCCTATATCCTCTCTACACCACACCCTTAGCCGTAGTTTCCACAGTGGCCATTCACACCCCCCACCAAACACACACACACACAACCGCACATACACACACACACCTCCCAAAGTCAGGCTATTAGGTGGCATGGCTAATTGGAAGATCAGGGGAAGGCATTAAAAGATAAGATACTCTGGCAGCTTGCCGGAAGCGTGGATCAGCACGGCAATGGGAACTATCAGGCCTTGTCACACACTCATAGTGAAACTCTGCACGTCAATACGGCCAGACAAATTATCCCAGTAATATCTCTGTCTCTCTGGCTGATATTAGCCCAGAAATTAGCATGTGATTCTGAGGGTGACTGTGTAAGCAGAATTGACAGTACGTTGTTCCTAAATAGAACTTAATCTCTTACTATCCCTTCCCCAACCTTTTCTCTCCGGCTCCCCCATTCACGCCAGCACGAGCGTACATGGGGAAACTCGTCAGCGATTGTATCTTGATGCGGTGTAAAAATCCCATTTTCTGGTACATGCAAATTCCTGAACCCCCCGCAGGATAAGCATGGACTTACAAGCAGGACGCTTTCATTCAGCATGTTCCAGTGTCACTACTGAGGTGAACGTTGTCCTCCTCCTCTTCTAAACCAGAAAATCAATGCTAAAGAAGGAAGCTTTCTCCCGTGATTACTTTATTTTCACTCACACTGGAAGAGCTACTTCAAATGCAGGAAGGAATGGTTAAGTTGTCACTGATTTCTTTTTAAAAAAAGATCATTTCCAGAGAGCACGTTTTGAGAAGGTCAAATATTAGATTTTTTTAAAAGCGACTTTAATCGAACAGGGACTTCCCTGGTATAATAAGTGTTAGATAATTAATATGGAAAATTTGCCATGACTATAAAAGTAATGGCTTAATAATATGATTCAGAAAGCAAGAAGGCCAGGAGTATTTGGTCAGAAGTCAGATGTCATGAAAAACAGACTCATTATCTGGTGCTGCTTTAAGAATTAGATCAAAAGATAACACGCTGTTAGGTGGGCTAAGTGCCCTTGGCTCTGTTCAATCAATAGCAATGACTAAGGCTAGTATGGAACATGCCCCTTATTCATTGGTATTTGTGGTATCCAAATGATTATTTCAATAGTAGAACAGTGACTAAAGATGAGGTCATCGGAGCAGGAACAGGAACCTCAATTACAGAATCTCAGAATCACCAGAGTTTTCACTCCAGGAAGAATGGCAACTTTTAGCAATAAACAGAATACCAGAACCTGCGGGTGGCAACGTTACAGCAGCATGCACCGCACGGATCCTGCCTCTCACGGCCACTGTGTTGGTCCTCTTAATTGGGGAAGTAACTCGGGTATGTCTCCAAAAAAAAAAGCAGTTAGGGGGAGAAAGGGTGGGGGAGGGGTACCGTGGGACATTTTCCAGAAACGACCAGGTCAATGAAGTTGTACTTGTCCCTTCAGAGAGCTGCTAATTTGCTGGAGGAAGTGCCGACAAGACCTTTCTCTGCCACGTTTTCCTTTCACTGCGCTCCTCTTTTCTTTCTCTGCCAGACCTCCCGTTACAGATCTGGAGTGCTGGGAACCCGGTGCGGCCAGAACCTGGAGAGAGGAGGCAGTTGGTAATGAACCACTTCACATATGTGCCTACGAGAGCACAGGGAGGGGCACGCAAGGCGAGCGGGTATTTGGGGGGTAAAGGGGGAGACCTGATTCTGAGGCCCTGAGAAAGGCAGACTCGACAAAGCCTGTTGGTTGAGTGCTGTATTTAAAGGCATTCTCTAGCGGCGTGCAGGCCCCTTACTGCAATGAACCACTTAACACAAGAGCAACTCTCTCACCTGCCAGGCAAACACGATGGCCCCCAACGCGCTCTCTGTTTACCATCACAGCTCTCAGCTCCTCTCTGCCACCCATCTGCCCCAATGGAGCCCCAATTCAGACCTGGCAAGGTTCTGCTAAATATTTGTGCCGCGCGAACAAAAGGTGATAAGTGGCACAAGGTAAAAGGGAATGTAAGAAGAATGGAGTGGAGATGGGATAGAGGGATGTGCAATGTGTAAATGGTAGAGCCATAAAAACACCACCAACAAAAATAGTGTCATCATTCATCTTCTTTGAAACAGCAACTAGGAAACAGAAGAATGAACAGACACAAAAGAGGAAAAAAAGCACACAAATGTGACAAATTCTGACAGAAACAGTGATACACAGATAGCAATGGCAGGAATATTGAGAGATCAGAACCAAGATAATGTTTGGAGGACAAAAGAAACAAGCTACGAACTGAGAAGAAAAATGAAGCTGAACAAAGCCATGAATTAAGGAAATGACAAGCATGCAACAAGTCTGTTGTGAGGGGTCAGTGTGTTCAGTTTCTGTGTGGTCAGAGGAAGTATCTAATCAAACCAGGGAGGTCTAAACATACTTCACATTCTTTTTTTAAAAAAATTTATAAAGGTCTGTTACACACAGAATACAAACAGTGCTAAAAAGAAGCCATCCCTTTCAGAAATTAAGCAATGTCCTCCCCAGCTCTTTCTCCTCTTAGGACAATGACTTCCTGCTTTTAAATTAACCACCATCCTGACCCAAGAGGCCCCTGTCTCTATAGAGTGGCCCTCTAAGCCCCCCAAAAGTTACCCCAATTTCCGTTGTGCTTTTGTGCTGAGCCTGGCCCAAGTGAAAGGCTCAGCCAGGGTATTGTTGCAGAGAGGAGCAGAGGGAGAGTGGGACATTGTACAATATGATCTCCTTTAGGGTGGTACTGATTGTTGCAGCCAGCATGGGTCAGGACCCTTAGCCCAGACTCCAGTATATGATCCAGGATATACTTTTTTTTTGGAAAGGGGTGGAAGTAGAGGTTGCAAATTAATGGATCTTTTTTTGAACTGAACTCATACATGCAGAGTGAACACATGTAGTTAAAGCATTAACACTAGGTTGGTTCTTTATTCACTGCCAATCCTTAAAGTCTTCTTTTTCTTCTCTCTGTTTAGGGATTTTAAGGCAAGGGGCTCCGAGTAAATCATAACACAATCAGTGACAATTCGATTGTGGTGGGTGTCACGGGGACAATAATAAAGCCGGACTGATTGACTGATGGGGAATTTTACAGTTCATTATCCAATCAGGCGGTGGCGTCGTGACGGGTGCTTGTCACCAGGGGAACTCTCCTGGCGGGGGCAGATGTCACTCTGATGCTGTTAAGATGACAAGCGCTGGAGGACAGCACTGAGAGAGTGACATTTTCCCTTCCTCCCTTTCGATGAATGGAGAGATGAAAGAAAGGAAGAAGAGCGAAACGAGAGAACGTGGCAGCAGAGCGGGAGGACACAATGTGACAGGCTCCATTTTGACATCTGAATTAAAGTCAAGATGAGGGGGTGGGGGGTGGGGGGGAGGGGGGAATTAGCCAGAGAAAATAACAATGTCTGACAGCATTATCATTCTGTTTATCCTCTCCCAGTTACTGCATGCTGGGAAGAGCTACAATACACACAGCGGCGGTGTTAGGGAGCACAGGTCTGCCTTGTAGTGCTGCTGAAATGACCTCGCGGTTGAGGCAGAGTGGAACAATGCAGAGATAAATGAAACCAAGGAAGGATCTGAGCTCACAGGGCCGAACAGAGAAGGGATTTTTTTCCTTGCTGAATATCAAGAGAGGAGAGATTGCTGCAGACACAAGGGTTGAAATGGAAGGAGCATGGAAAGGTTGAGAGGGAAGAGTTTATTTAGAGACACAGAGGATGAAATCTTTGACTTTTAAAAAGGACAATATTCTTGGTTGCATAACTGCACAAACAGCTATGAAACATAAGGAAAATAAAACTGGATGAGAGAAATAGACTGTGAGAAAAATGGTTGAGAGAGAAGGAGGGAGAGAGAGAGAGAGAGAGAGAGAGATCTCCATCTACTCAGAGTGAGGGCCCCATTAACTTGACCACTTGCCCTTTGCACACAAAGGCTTCAGCAGCCCTCTACTCCTCCCATCCAATTATGTGTGATTAGGCTGAGTGTACTGTGTCAAGATGGAGGGGAGCAGAAAAGACACGCCACTCTTTCTCTCCCTCTTTGACACACACACACACACACACACAACTCTAACCAAATATCACACATCTTAGAAAGAACAAAAATGTTCACTTGCAGCCTCCAACAACAACTGCACATCCGCAGCTTCACGCACACCCACACACACATCTACACACATTACAGTGTCGCAGGACAGCGCAGGAGAAGCAGCCTGCCATGGTGGTTCACTCCCAGGCCGGCACTTGCGTTCATTCACAAGCAACTCAAACAGTTGTATTTTTTTTCAGAATAAGAGAAGGAGGGGAGTGCGCTCAATTAGCTGCCTCGTTAGAGGCGGTGATTAGCGAGGCCTTGGCACTGCCAGAGGCCCCATGGGGCGCGAGCAGGGCCACCGCCACTTCAGAGCCATCGCCACGGGAACCCCCGGCGTGTCCCACAAACCCCAGATGATAACAGGCAACTGTGTTGTGCAACTGTTTCTGGTAATTATCAAGGCGAGGGACCGAAACGATATGATGGCATTATTGAGGGAGAAAAGGGCTCCAATCACAGGTTATTGTACAGAGAATGATGGGACACCTGAAGTTTGAGGGGGATGTGGGGGACACCAAAACAAACAGGGAAATTAAATAAATGAAAAAACTGTTCTCGTGCTGAATGAGGGTAAGCGAGTGAGGTCCTAGCAACGAGGGAAAAAAACTGGCGTATAACTATGTTGGAGGAGCAAGTGAGGAGAGTGGGGTTGGGGGTGGTGGGGGCTATATTAAAATTCATGACTCTCTTTGAAAGCATTTGTATAAGAAAAAGATTAAGATGGGCCAAGAAGGTGGGGGTTTGGGGGGCGCTAGAAGCAGCATTATCAGTCTTCCTTCTGCTCCATGCCTCCTGCCCTCTCCACTGAGACTGGAGGGATAAGAGGATAACTGGGGCCTGGCCAGGCTGAATGGAGCAGGCGTGTGGAGCCCAGGTCACCCCAGCTGCTCTTCCACTCATATCCAATCCCCCCAACCCTACTCTCCCTGCTCTGGAGAAGCCCCGTCGCTCCCTGTCTTCCAGCTTAAAGCTAATGAAATACTCACTCAAGGCTTTCCAACTTTAAATATGTGGTATTAAAACTTGACAAATCATATGACCTGCGGTAAGGTCTAGAGACTCCATGCTTGTGACATGTGAAGTCAGAAAAACTGGCAAAATGTTTACTGTCGGTGCTATTTCACAGTAACAGCTCTACCATGCCATCACATACAACTCAATTTTTTAAATGTCGACTCATCCAATGAGAACAGGAAGTAGTACAATAAAAATGCAAAATACCATAAAAGAAATAATACTATACATTTACTATAATAATACTATACCTTTATAATCTAAAAGCCTAATTAGTTTACGACAGATGAATGTATTTCACAACTACATAATTAAACCACATGTTTTACTTTTTTATTTGCTTTAATCCTGCAATATTCAGTCAAATATTTTAGCCCTGGTATTTAGGATATTTAGATATAGATATTTAGGAGCAGTTTTCTTCAAGTCGCGTATTAGACATCATTCTGGTATAAATCCCTTGGAGAATTCGCTGAGGCCTCCAGAGAGGTGCACCTCTATTTGGTCCGCATGTATTCCCAGGGCAAACAGAATCAGCTCCATCTTAACAGGCTCAGCATTGCATTCGGCACTGTCGAAGGGAAGATAAGAGGAACGATTCAATCAGGGACTAATCCTCACCTGCCCATTCCAGTTGGCCCGCATTCATCTGCATAGCAAACCTCAGCTCTCCACAGCCTCTCCTGCCACTTCTAGGGATCTAGTTTGCACTTTCTATGAATCAATGGATAAATCAAATGAAGTGATAAATATTCGGTAGAGTGGGTGAGAAAGAGAGAGGGGAAGAGAGACAGGTAGAATCATGTGACTATGACCAATGGCTGACCGCTGCATGACCTAACCACAGCTTCTTAAAATCTAGAGAACAGAGCAGGTAACCTTACCTGTGCACTTAATCCTGCACTTTAATTTAAGGTGAAACTCGAGCTGCTTGCCTGATCCTAGACCCTAATTGGAGGGTAACTCCACCTGACTTGTTGATCCTGCTTTCTAATTGGAGGGTAACCTTAGCTGGACGGATAATCTGGAGTTTTGATGCAACCTAAGTGCCACAAATTGTGCCAAGTGTCACAAAAATATCTATCAGCACTGTGGCTGGAGGTGTATATTGTCACGCCATTCAGAGCCAGTGATTTTAGCCCAGACACTCTCACTCGTTTACATGTTTCTGCCTGTACTCTCTCCCCTTTAATTGTATTGGCATTTCTTGTAATGCCACTTAACTATGAAAATAGTTGACTTACCCTATCCTTGTAGGATTTAAAGCAACATATTTTTAAATGTAAGAAAAAAACATATAAAAGCATTCCAACGTTGGGTTGTCTCTGATGAATATATTTAAATGACCTCACACTACCAGCAAAATAAAAGTATTTTCCTTTACAAAGCAAAAGGAATATAACAATTTTATACACATCAGTAAGCAGACGTGCAATGTAAGCATACACACATTTATATAATGAGAAACAAGGTCCAGTAATTTAGGACAGTTGATTTGTCCAGATGTGTTTAAATAATACTGCCCTAGACTCAAATTCTTAGCTAGAGTATTAAGTTGAACCATGTGAGATTAATTTGTAATTGGCAAAAACAGACAGTAGCTGCAAACTACCTATTAAAAACAATTTAATTTAAAATAATCATTTGTAATACCCTTTTTTAGATCAAGTATTTTAAATCAAATATGTAAATTATCAGATACATGGTACACTGCTTACAAAACAAACTAGCAATCTTTGTCAATTACAGAATTTTAATATGACAAAATAATATAATTAGACATTTTTTAATTTTATAATTAATAACGTTTGAAAGAAATGGGAAACAACAATACTCACCTGATTGTAACAGCCTCATTTCTGTTAAACAAATAAAAACAAATTGTTCTGCATATTAGGTAAAGCACAAAATCTTTTAACAAATCAAAGCAACGTGGCAATGATGCAGATGGGTTTCTGCCATTAGAAAGATTAGCCTTACTTTTTTGTGACACATTTTATCACTACAGATTGCCCTAATTTTGAAAGAATTTTTAAAATATCATTACTGCATTTTTTTACTTGAAGGCTGTATGTGGATAAATGCTTGGGGTGACAAACATCTAAAACAAATAAGCATCTGACCAGCATATTTTCACAAAGCTGTGACACACAACCAGTCTCCACCATGCTAGCCCCAAACCCCCACCATTCGAACTGTGCTTTGTTCTGTGAATCTTTTTCCTTCATACTGCATTTCCTTAATACTGCTGACACAAATTTGCATGTAAACATACCCATACAGACCGGTCAAATATGTGAAGGACGTAACATTTCCCACTGAACAAATTCACCAATAGATTGAATCTGTAAACTTAATTCCAAGGTGGAAAGAAATGAGTAGGTAAAAGAGGACAGAGTCACTCGCTCCTCCTCTTTTCCCTCTGAGTGTGTGTCTGCTTGCAGCCAAGCACCTCTCAAAAGAGGTTACAAATGAGACACAGCCCCCAGAGAGTATTCAATTTGCTCCTTATTTTCTCAGTCAAATGTGTCTCTTTATCAAAGTGAATAGTCCGACCCTGCACAGATAAACAATAATCTCATTCAGTGGTTAATGTTTTCCCCCTGCTCTCTGCTAAGCACAGCCCTGCCTTATCTCCCAGCCTGGGCGCTAAGGGTCTCTCTGCTTAGATTAGCCAAAGGCATCAGACAGATAAGGACAATAAATCCAAATTGCATATGAAAAATATTAAAGCATTATGCTGCATTAATCTGGTCATTGCATTATTTATCCTAATCATCAAGGTCCCCCTTCTCTGTGCGGCTGAAAAAGGGAGGAAGCCGCCTGATGGCAAATTACACCCAACCACGTGAAAGAATGGCCTCGGAATCTGAAAGAGAGCCCTATCCTTTTATCCGTTAACACTGATCACAGTTTCATTCTGGTGTTATGTTTCCTTGTTTTTAATTGTGAAATTGTGAAAAGACAAATGAAACACTCACTATGCTTAATGGATTAACCCTCAGATTTCATATAAAAGGTAACATGCCCAGGACACATCACTAATGCTTTTGGCTGTGGATGCCTCTGTTTGGGGCCATCGGGCCCCCAGTGATGGCTCTCAGCAGGGGAGGGGCCGACTGGGCTGCCATGTCACCTCTGTCTGTCCCGCCGACTGCATAATCTGCTCTAATCTCTCCCGCATTCACCTCATCTGTACAACGAAACCCAAGTGATCTCACAGAACAATGGGAGAGCAGCGCATTTGCTAAATTACTCAGTTAAAATCATATGGTGCCGCTTAGAGATGCTTATTCTAATCAGTTATGTTATCACTTGATGTTATTGGCGATTAAATGTTTATGGGCACGTGCACCCAAGCGGAACTGATTGGTCTGGCAGGGGTAGAGGTACCATTTTTTTATGCCTTCCCAGTACTCATTACATCATTTAATTTATGCTTTCGCGACATTAATCTATGCCTTGTTTACCCTTCCTAGAACATATTATGTGCTTAAAAGCAAAGTCTGAAACAGACCATAAGCCTTGACCATACAATCTCAAATTACATTTAAGATGCCTTTCAGGTCACTTCCATCACTAAAGGACAGCTTTCAAGTGCAGTTAGGTGAGGTAAAATACAAATAACTGTACTGCATCAAAAGTGGAATGCCTATTAACATTTTAGTTTTTACTCATATGACTGACGGTGCATAAATTAGTGGATCACAGTCAGTATGGGTCCAACAGACCATTTTTTGTGGAATACTCACTTATTAGTTCACAGTAACATATCTTGATAACATTACAAACTATACATTCACGTTTATGGTATTTCTTTCCAAAAAATATAGTTATAAACTTTATTATGTCTTACACCAACCACCCAAATAGTTGAACAAAACATAACCATATCTCAAATAATATAGTCACCACACATATGCGGCCAAGCTGGAGCAAACAGGCCAATCACTCCACATGGTATTTAGTCTAACTCTTGAAAAATTAATGTATTTAGTGAAAGACCCTCTCCTCGTCTGGGTAAAACCGCCTGAATTTGCCACACTTATCCCCCCACCCAACAATGTTGCATAAAAAGAACTCGAGAAAACAGAACAATGCTGTTCACAGCACATCAGACCAGAGGGGATTGATATGATGCAATATCCAGTATGACAGAGACCATCTGATAAGTGTCATTCCTGAGGGAGCCTGGGTGGAGTGGGCCTCTGGCAGGGGCCGAGGTGGCAGGGTGCAGATGGTCTAGTGATGGCTCTTTCGTCCCAGCCTTTATCTTTAGCCACTCTTGGTCTGTTAAATGGTCAGGGCACAGCAGCAAAATAGCAATTTGACATATATTTACTTTGTACCAGGCACAAACGGTGTGGATGTTTGATGTTTTCTGCTCTACATTATTACAACCACCTGCTACATTTTTATAAAGATATAAGTATCTCTCTATATCTTCCCTTTGTACTGTTGCACAAAATAATGCCCTCAATCCTTACAGAGTTGTCGTGCAGAAGGTACGCAGCCGTGTGCCACCCTGACTGCTGGGAGTTTATTCAGGATCCCTGATCTCGAAGAGGGAGAGGGCCGTGCTCACACTGGCAGGCTCTGATTAATAATCACTCATTATTCACACTCACTACACTAAAATTACGCCCAGGGGGAAACACTATTTCTGCCCACGGCAGGGTGCCCCATCCAGCCCCCCCTACAGCCAATCATGCACCAGAGCCCGGCCCCCTCAAACTCCATGCTCGGAAGGTGCTCTTAATCTGCAAAGAAAAACAATGGAGGCTAATTACACGTTTATGTCTTCAGTCTCGGCACTGAGTGTAAATACACGACAAGGAGGCACTGAAAGAAGGACGAGGGGTGTTCAACAGTTCAAAGTCAAAAGCACTCGAAAGGACACCAAATGCAATGCAACAGTCGCTCTGATCCATGAGAGCACCACTAAAACTTAGCTGAACATTTGTCCCCCAATCTAATTCATAGCAGTGCGGCAAGACAGCTAAGGCCAAATAGATGTTAAGGTTTTACATTCATAAAAATATTAAGCAATCAGACAAATTAATGGATTACAAATAAAACAATAATTACGCGATAAAGAAATAATTTTGACAGTTTCATTTATTACTTATATTTTACTGGGTTACTTTGGAGGGATCACAAGTAGATCGCCTCGAGGAGAGGGTCAATATAATGATAAAATTGTCGTTTATAGCACTTCATTGCAAATCCTGTGCAATCAAAGACTATCTTCTGTGACCTCTAGAAATCACTAGATGTTTGCTCTCTTCCCTGCTGATGTTCTTGCCAACCCAGTAATGAAGACCATTCAGTTTCATTTTCAGTTTTACTGGGACCGGCTGTAATTTGTGGCCCATTGTTGGATACGAACAGTTAAGAATGTTTCATTTAAACTTCAGAAAATCACAGGAGAAAAAAACCAGTTCCTTTTAAGTCATATGCACTGGAAGTGATGCTTTTATATGACATGTAAAGAGATGACAGACTCTGAGTTTTTTACTTTTTGTTAGCCTTCTTCACAATAACTATTGATGTAATACGCAACTGGCCATGAAACAACCAAGCAGTTAATTGTCTAATTAATTAGGTTCACTGAAATGAAGGGCGTACGTTTCTCTGAAAAGAATTGTAATTCCTATAGTTCACACACTATACATACAAACACTATGCATACACATGTGATATCTAGCATTTTAAACACTTTAACCTAATTAAAACCAAGTGTGGAGGAGAATGTATTCAAAGCATCTCAGATTGCATCACTGCTTATAAACTGCACTGTACAAAACTATGGTCACATATCTCTTAAGTCTCCACATTTTTTCTGCCCTTCTGGACTTTTCCACATTCTAATCATTAAGTCACATCAGTCAATAGTTTTATTATCTCGTAGCCTCTATCTTGCTATCGCCCTGTAGAGTAATTGCATTGTGACAGGGGATGATGGGGCCTGAAGAGCCTTTCATTTGCAGGTTAGCGTTTATCAGTCTGTGCCATCGCGCGGGGCTGTCACTCCGCAATCTGGTTGCTTGGCCTGCCTACATCATGTCCTTCACGTAACTTTGCACTGCAGCGATTTCCCATTTTGGCCTCTTTATTCTGATGTTTATGTCAGCGATCAGGGATGAGTATGTTCATTTTGGCCATTTTATTCTTCCATATAAAAAACTGTGATCACTGAAGCACAATTAAAATCCCCAAAACAGACAGACCTTTTCCGTCTCATGTAGATTAACATCTTTAAAATCTCATATTATTGAATACATACTGGCTGATATAATTCACAATACTTCATTTTATGATCCTTCCATTCAAAGAGAAGAGTATGTTAAGACTGTCTTACATGTTGCAGTCATGATCCGAATGACAGGTATGATGTTTCAAAATGTCATCTTGCCAGGCCAACAGCATGCAATAATGGAAGACATCTGGCAGTCTAGGCCTCTAGAGAGCTTCTGTCTGAAAAAGCAAAAGTCAAGAGTCCCATCTTTCAAGAGTCCTAAGTTTAAATCATTTAATTCAAAATCTCATTATTAAAAAACAAATTTTAACTTCTAACATCCCAAATCAATGTAAGCCCATTGGCACGAGCTGACATCTCTGTCATGACTGTATGCAGTGGTTCAGACACATATAAAAAAACAATGCGAGAGTGAATAAAGGCACATGTTTAAGTCAATCATTTTGATTCTATGCATTTTGTGACTATAGTGTGCAGCCTTTTGCTCATAGTTGATCCCAGTGCCTTGAAAAGAAATGATTGATTTACAGACCTCCACCTCTGGGTCTCTATTTCTTCTGTGAATCCATTCAGTGTCCCACACTTCCCTTTGTATTTGTGCCCTTTAACTGCACCAGTGTTCAAAAGAATTAACCTTGATTGGTATAATTGGGCTGAGGCCAGAGCGGATTGATTATGTTTTATAAACCTATTCTCTCCCTCTCTGTAGTTCCCTCAGCCTTCCTTCTCCCCCCCTGCCCCAACCCCAGCATCCCTGAGACTTCAGTTCTCTTCTTTTCTTCTCTTTGGCTACAGTTGGAGCAATTCAGCGCAATAGCCAGTAGTGTTGAAAAGACGTCTCAAATAAGACCTCCTTCTGGGTCATCGGGACATTCAAGTATTTGAAGTAACCATATCACAAACAATAAAAATGTTCATAAAATACAACATCATATTTGACACAAATCTTTCTTTCTTGTCTAACTGAACAGGCTATATTGCCTCAGTGTTCTTGTGACCATGAGCGCATAACATTAAGCACTAGCCAATGCCCTTCACTTCACACCCCAAAAAAGAGACAAGACGTACCATTCTCGGCCTCCGTGAAGGGGCACTCTACCCAAATATGCTAATGGTACTTCTATAAGCAGATCAGAGTACTGTGCCCTATTATTTTTAGTCATTAGTCATGTTGTTTGGGTAGAGTGACCCTTTAACTTCATGCTTCACTTTCATGGATGGGAGGGGAGGGCAAAAAAAAAAGAGATTGCCTCATGAGGAAGGTTTTAGGACTGTGTGTGCATGTGTGTGTGTATATGTGTGTGCGGTGTGTGTACCCATCAGCGGCTGAGCTGCACTGAAAGAGAGAGGAGGCAAGCAGTCAATATCATAAGAGGCTTACAAGAAGGCGTCCACTGCCTCTCACAACAGATAGAGACTGTCTTGTATAGCAGCCCCTCTCTGTCAGCTCAAGATTAGCCACAGCAAGAGGGATTTCATCACCTTTATTCAGAGCGGAAAAAGGAAGAGAAGATTGCCACTCTGGAAATGTGCATGCACAAGCTACTGTAACTCCGGAGCCAAACTCACAGCTTTTCAGGGCTCTCCGCGTATCCTTCCTCCACAGGAGCCTATGATTGCTCCACACTCCACTGGACTCGGGGGGCAAAGCTGATGGTACAATAACCTCCAGGAGATACATTAAAGGCCTTCTAACACGGCACAGGTGACTGGCGGATGAGTCTCTGATAGCAGAGAGAGGAAACAGGTGAAGACCACTTTACTGCACATAGGTGATTACAGGGCTCCCCCACCTACGGCAGGGACACTTACAAAGCCCCGAGAGACCTGTAGTGATTCTGATTATAGATGACCTTGTAGAGGAGCAATACACACTATCTCCAACACAACACATTCAAATGAGGACAACAAAAAAAGAGTAGGTGGTCAGCTTTAAAAATACATAAGTACTGCTAAAATGTAAATTTTCTGTTTGGGGCGGGGAAACTGTAGAGCCGTTGAGCTAAGCTTTTTAAAACTTCATCCAGTCTGCTTGGCAAAGCACATCCTGGAAACACCGACAGGCTAAAATCATTTCAGCTTCGATAAGCTAACCATCCCCCACATACACACACATGCACGCTGCCTCTCAGGGGAGCCAGGGGATCACTCACATCAGCTTGGGTTAAGGTTTTTAAAGCGGGCCGCTCACAGTGCGGGGGGCCCCAAGCTCTCCGTGCTGAAGACAGGCAGGTCCCCCGATGCTGCTCCACTACAGTGCCACCATATGCCCAGCTCGGCCTGTCAGCTGTTGGGCAGGCAAACGTTTTTCACCCTCGTCAGGAGTCAAAATGAACCCTAATCTGAACTGAACGCTCTGGCCCCACAGTTCAGAGTCTCACATCTTTGACCACTCATTTTAACAGTGCTAATCTTCTTAAAAGGTCAAATGGGGAATCATTTTATGTAACACGTTATTGGATCGCTCAGTACAAATTCCCGGACTGTCGGAAGCCAAGGAGCTAAACCAATCAGTGTTAGAAGTGCATCTCATCTGGCAGCATAGTAAACACATTTCCTTAGCATTCTCCAAACTGACCTTGTCCTGATACTGAACACTGATGAGTTCTTTTATGATCTAAAGCTCTCCATTTGTTTGACAAAGTCTGGACCTTTGTTGACAGTGGAGGCCAAGTTCAGCAAATTAAAATGGGATATGTTCGACTAGAAAAACTCATCATGTCCTGTCTTTCCCTTTCTCTCATTCTCTCCCATTCTCTTCCTTTCCTTTCAGGTTAATTGCCTGTTAACCCTCCACTTACCGTAATTACTGGCCCCAATTACCATTTGACAACAGTGCAGGACAATTGGGAAAGAACATCTTTTACCTTTTTTCTTTATCTTTGACAACTTCCCCCAGCCTAACGTGGCTACACACCTCGTGCTCTTAGTTCACCTACAGTTTAGTTTCTTGTTAAAATTGCTCATTAAAGTGACACAGTAAAAAGCCCTGTTAAACTGAATATTTTATACCAAAAAAAAGAGATGGCACAAAATCACTTTTTCAGGTGTGAACCCAATATTAAAATCTCAGGCACTTGCCAATATTGATACAGATCCTATATTTTCACCTTTTATTGACCCGTGAGAATTAAACCAGATTTGTTTAAATAATTACCTTTTTGCATTTCGTGATGTAATGGGATTGGTTGAGTAAGGTTGGGTTTACACCACAAGACTTAATGCTATAATATGAACAGCCTGTGAAGATTTTGATTTCTATGAAAATAGTGTTTGTAAAATAATTCATTCAAAAAACCTCTGTCATGAGGCCTAAGTCCTGACAGCATGCAGATGCTGAAAATCGTTCACGTCATTTCTATTTAAGCTATTTCATAAGCTAAGCTATTTTATTTAAACAGTTTCTATTTTAGCTATTTCATTTGATAAAACTGCATGAATTGCGTTCACGTTCTCAGTGCATCATTAGTTTGTAGCTCACACTAGTTACTCCTAATCAAGAACATAACAGACGGTTATCAATGAAATATAGTTTTTTTGGCGGGCATCTGAACTGATTAATATCGATCAGTGCTGGAACAGTAATGTGCAAGTTGCGACCTATTCAGTTATGCTTTGGGGATGCCCTTTTCTATTTTTTATTTGGGATAGAGGCCATCTTATCCTGGGCAACTTGATGGACTTCACTTTACTCCTCAAACATGGACTTCTGGGGGATAGAGCAGGATTACAAAATAATATCCAATAAAAGCATTGGAAATCTTCAAAAATTCATAACTTATGAAGGGTCTGATGACATGATCAGGACAGCGTCCTAATGCTATAGAGAATTAAGGGGGAACAAGAACTGGCGAAGATGTGTCCCACATTTTTGCCGGTTTATCGATTGCTTTCTGTTATTATTTGCATTTTTTGTAGTTTTTAGTTTTGGATTTTGTTGTTTTATTGTCCTGCCAAATTCTATGTTATGTTTATGTGACACTGAGGTGTATATTATTGTGTAGCTGCTCCATACTGATTCCGATTGGGAAATGATCAAATAAACAAAAACTTGAATTACAAAATATGAGAAAAATATGTAAAGCTTGACTACTGTCTCATGTTGTATAGGAAAATAAAATAAAATAAAAACATAATTTTCTTGCTAAATTCCCTCAATATCCAGTCCATTGTATTTTGCAGGTACTGGCCTAATACTGATATTGCGTGTGTTAGAGTTGTAGCTATCTCTGCTGATTCTTAAATCCTTATATTAACACCCGATTCTCACTCTTCATCTCAGATCCTTACCTATTCCACATTTCAATAAAAGAAGGTATCATGTCAAGGTTGCTTTAGACAGGTGTTCTAGTCAGCATGATAGTAATCTACTTCATCTCTTCAAAAGATGTTTCCAACAACTTTTCAGCTTGCTGTGTTGTGCAGTACATATCAGATCACCTTTCAATGAACAATAAAAACCACATTAAGTGGTCTCTAAATTTACCTGCCGACTGGCAACTTACACTCACTGGGGTCTTGTAAATAAAAAGTCCACTTAAACCTTTCCTGTTAGTGTGATGCCGCTTGCAGTGCCTGACTCATTCATCCATTCATGTTGGTAATTAAACTCAGACTGTTCCATGATGCAATGTCCATTCGCGGTTGTGTATTGATGCAAAACACAAAGCAAAAGGCAGGTTTAAGTGTCACACTGGAACCCTGCAATGAGAATATATGACCTGTAAGTCACAGAAGGCAGGTGTGAACTGTGAATAGTATGGCCTACATTCTAGAAGTCATCAATGTACCTAAAGTTACCAATGGAAAAAATAAAAGAAAGAAGCAAATCATGACAGAAGCCCATGTGTTCAGCTTGACATTAAACAGAACTTACAGGAAACATGGGGATGTAATTGAAAACAAAACTGCTTTTTTGAATATTTCATCTGCAGAAATGATTTCGTGAAAGTGCTTAAATTGCTCCCAGGGACCCTAGAGCACTTTGCTTTCTCCTGTCTTATCTCTTCTGTTACTCCCCAAAGACCCTCTCCTGCTCCTCTCTGACAGGCCCAACACACTGAATTTTCCACCTCCCTTATTCCTAATTACTGAAGACAAAATTGGCACACAAACTAGCTAAGGCAGCCTTAAATAGCTACAGGCTGATTGAGGCTCACAAAGTTTCTCAAAAGATTCTACTCATCGTTCTACTCATGAGCATGTGGCTGCCTACACCCAGCTTGAATGAGAGTTAAGTGCTTTTCTCCATGATGAATTAACTCTCTCCAATGGTAAATTTGATTCAGATTAATTCTGCCATAGACTAAACACCCGTGATGGTAGTAACTAAAGGGAAGAGTAAAATTGATGGGCTCAGATAATTACATTTAACATTTGACATGGTAACAATAAATGCATGCAAAGGTCTAGACAACTGATTATTCTTACATGCTTCTAATCTAGCCAGAAGTAGTTTTCAATACAGCTGCTCATGGACAAAAAGCAGAATTTTATTACTACATTTCAAACGAGTAACTGGAACATTCATCTATTTACTCAACATTAAATACATTCTGAAAAAAAATACTATCAAACTTATGAAGCAGCCAAGACTCATTGACTATTTGCTGTATTCATAGTAGGATAGAATGTAAATTAGCTTGCTCCTTACATATACATAGGATATTATATGCAGAGAAACATTGTATAGACTTCTGTGAAAAATAAAAGGTGCAATGCACAGCAAAAGAGATTTCTGAAACGAACAAATTCTACCGAGGTTAGATACCGCCAAGATGCGGTCACCTCATGTCAGTTTTAATGGCAATCTCTCTTTTAGATCGGGGAGAACACATCAGCTCTCCACTGAAAGCGCTATACACATTTGATTTTGGATCCATTGCAAAAACGGCAGAATTTCCTGTTAGTCTACTCAAGGTTAATGGAGTTCCATCTCTCTGCACTTATAACCACGGGGCATAAACATGACCCTGCTTTTATAAACTGTTCATCGAGTTGAATGCCTTCACTGTGCAGGTTTTGCCTATTCTGATCTGTACGAAGCGACTGGCATCTGCCTTTTGGCCTTCTGTGACATTCAACTGCGTTGAATTAGCAGCATCTTTATCCATATGTACTTTATATGAAATGCTGTAGCACTCCATCAAATGCATTACTGAACTCTCATTTTGCCCTCACCACTGAATGCTTCTGGTTTTCAAAACCTCTGCTAAATAAGTCACATTGCTAAAATGTTTCTTTCATTTGTGGGATGCTCTATGTGGGTTAGTTTTCTTGACTGAGTTCCCAGTCTCGAAATGCCTTTTCTTCTGTATTGATTGGAGGACAGAAGTGACATCTTTATTGAAGATGATGTGAAGACGATAAAGGATTTGGAGTACAAAGGCTAGTGTCATAGAAGGGGGACAAAAGAGTTGCAACCTGACGAATGACCATATACACATGTAGTTGTGTGTGTGCACGCTCACTCACAGACTGACACCCCCCCCACACACATACACTCACACACATACACTCACACACATACACTCACACACATACACTCACACACATACACTCACACACATACACTCACACACACACACCTCCGCAATCAACATCCAGCAGCTTCGTGTTCCCTCACTCCCAGTTCAGATGCAATTGCTCATACGGTGGTGAATATGAAAAACAAACAAACGTTCAAATCACTTCCAGCAGTAAATTACCTGTGTCCCGATTACATCTGACCCTTCACCCCACCTGTCAGCAGCCAATTACAAACCCTCTCAGTGCTGTGGGCCCTCCTCTGAGATTGGCCAGTCAAAAACAGTTCTTTGAATTCACAAAGTGTAAAAGCCGCGCCTGAGCAATTTAGTCACCACCAGCCCCGTCTTGCATCCTGCGATCAAGGGAATCATTCAGATCGAGGCTATTCCATTATTTGTGTACATGCTGACGACGAGCAAATTTTCATAAGGCCTTCATGTTGGCGCGCTCATGAGGCAATAGCAGTATCTAACATCTCTCACTTCATACAACCGTTATCAGTAAAACAAAACAATTAACCTCCTCAACATCTTCACCCCCTCCTTCCCTCTCTGGCACTAAAGTGCTGCATTAATCATCTTAAGTCTCTGGTCAATATGCAGGCAGAGAGGAAAGCGGCTCAGCACTCAGCTTATTTAACGGCTCACTGCTTTCGCACCTCTGTGGATTAGAGAAGAACGACCTGCATTTACGCATTTATTCACTCCACAGAGACCTGCTCATCCTACACTCTCTCCCTCTCTGATAGAGAGGGAGAGGGAGAGGGAGAGGGAGAGACAGAGAGAGAGAGAGAGAGACAAGAGGCTGAGTGAGTGACCTCACAGGTCTTCCATCTCCAGCAGAAAACACTGTTCTCCTGCTTCAATGCACATGTGCATGTTTGTATATACTTCACTGATACGGTTCAAGAAGTTAGTGGATTGAAACCGCACAGTATATTAAAGTGCTCTGTTATGAAATTGCCATAAAAACGATAAGATGAACAGACGCTGCAAGCTACCTTAGAGACATAATAGCTGCTTGATGGACAGCACAGCTCTTAAAACTTAAGAGGCACTTAAGAGAAATAACTGAGTAATGTCTTCACACCGAGTCCTTTTGATAGGCTGCAACTGGCACATCACTTTAACAATGAATGCAACTTTTTGCATGACAGCTTCATTGTTTTATTGGATGTCACTTCATCATTTTATTGTCCATTTCACTGCAATTTGCGATGATTACTCCAATTTAGTAGATGCCTTGATTTGATCGCCGCACCTCTAGTGAAACTACAGATTGAGCATAGTGTGTTCAAAAAAGTCACCACACAGACCGCCCTCTGAACGTTATTAGCTGGAAACTGGAAATGCCATGTCTTAAAAAAATAAAACTGGAATCAAGGCAGAAAACCCAATCCAGCACTGGATGTAATCTGTGTCTAGACCACTAGCTGTGTACCACAAAAGGCAAACATCTACGCATGATGACCTTCACATTGAGGGCAGTGTGAGGTTAAAGCATGCGAAGGTGAAGGTGCACCCGTGAGGAGCAGGTAAGAGCGGGGGGAGGTCATCTGCCGGGTTTGTGTGCTGACCCCCATGGTCCAGTGCAATTGCAGCATAGAGAATGGACCAGCTGAAGCAGTGAAGGCTGCGGAAGATAGAGGGTGATTGGGGCATGCTGGGTACAGCGGAGAGCAGAGGCCTGAATGGAGGGGTCAGTTACTGGGGCTGCGTCTACTAAAAGAGCCGCCCCAGAGAGAAGACTGAATGGAGAGCAGCAGGGGGAAAACATGGCACGCAAAGCAGCCGGGGCGCAATCACCACCAGGCGATGACATAAGGCTCTGTCAAAGACCATTTCATCTGATGCGTCCTGAGCGTCTGTAATTCTCCGAGCTATTCAAAAGGGAACAGCTTTATGTTGTTTATCGGAGGTCATGATTTCACCACAAATCTTTTTTTTCCTCCTCCCTCCCCATCCTTCTGTAGATAGAGTGCCTTGAAAGAGCATAGCCTCCATCAAAAACGTTAAACGGTCTGATGAATAATGAACAATATTGGTGATCTCCAAATTAAAAGCCCATTACACGCATGTAATATTCAAGGGCTCTAATCCAGGCTTTTAGCAACCGCCTGGAAGACTCTGTATGTTTGCAGGGTGCCCCAGAGCAAGAGCAATCTGTGCAAAGGAAGAAAAAGAGCGGACACCTGCTTTAAAACAGTTAAAGACTTCAAAACGCGTCAGCAGGGAAGCCTGTTACACGGCATCCGGAGATGAGAGGTGACAATTTATTTTATCCTTGTACATCAGACTCTGTCTTAATCTGGGTCATTCTGGATCAAGCGTCTCTAAGGACAATAAAACCCTCAAACCCAACGTATGCCCATTTACCAGAATGACCTGTATTAATCACAGGCACAACAGCGATGCCCGATGAGTTCTCCCTGTAATGAGAAGCTTTGCGCTGCTGGTGGGGAGAGTTGGGGGCAGCTTTACTAAATCCCCTCCCATTACAATATGAAATTAATCACAAAAAAACGAAAGTAATTATATCAATATGCTCTTTTTGTCATTAGAGAAGCCACACCTGCTACAGGCCTACCCAGGGTGACCTGGGTAACGGTCGATGGCAATGGACCAGTACGCCATCACCAAATTACACTGGGCTGACTCGCATAAGGAGAAGCAACAATACGAGCATAATCTCTTAATCCACAATACTGATTGAGAACACCTTTCAGTTATGATTGCATTATGATGGACAGCCTGGCTGTAAGCGGGCAAGAGGGTGGGGTGGGGTGGGGAAAGAGAGACCTCGGGAGTCCAAACAACGGAGCGGGTGCATCGTTTGCCTGATCCGCCTATCCCACAGAGCGTCCACTACCAATCACAAATGATTAGAGAATTATTGACATGCCGCCTCCTACCCACAATGTATCAGTGGTCTGAGCCCTTCTCCACTTTGATAGATCTGTTAGCCGAAATCTCTAGACACACCTTCCACTCCAATTAACGGCTGCATCCGCTCGTCAGGACCGCAGCTATAATCCAATAACGCCACACCTACACGAGGCCTTAGATAATAATAGAGCCAGATGCGTTCTCTGCGGCGGTGGATGGCAAAAGAAAAAGTTAAAGTTGGGGTACAGGCGTACATGTGCAGAGGTGAGTAAAGAAAGGGGGTCAATAAATAGACTAAATCATATATGTATTTTAAGTGCAAAGGAACAGATGTCAGTGAAACTAATGCTCACCTGTAGCTCCGCTTTGCGCTATAGTCATCACTGTCACTGTAAATGTCAACACTGAAACCTGCCCTAGAACAGACAAAGACGTGGTCACACACATGCGTCGCATTAATCACACATCGCTTCTGGCATGCTCACATTTCACCTCCCCCTTTTGTATTCGCCAACTCAAACTGTTCTGAGGCGATTTCTCTTGTTTGTCACGCTTTGCACTTGACTGAAGCAACAGGCGAACACTTAGACAAGTCCGTGTTTATCTATAAGCCTTGGGGTCTCGCATATTTATATAGCATAAGAGAGGGCATAACTTTCAGATTTACAGTCAAAGGACGAAGGAAGCTCATATCACGCAAAGTGTGGAGACTGCTGCCACCAACTGGCGGACTGCAGCCTACTTAGTGCAAGAGCTCCCCTCGCTCTCCACCCATCCTTTCTGGGTCTTTCCTCTAGTGTAAAGTACAACATTTAGCACACAGCTTACACTTACACTTACTCAGTATATCTTTATTTGCAATGGGAATCTAAGATAACTATATTTACTTTCTTTCCGTTTTTTAAGCATAACACTAAGCTGTCTTTCAAATTATATGCATAATACCTGAAATAAAAAGATCGAAACTACAATTAAGAGAGAAAATGTGTAATGATAGCTTTGTGATTTTAAAGCAAATGTCACCACTTTGTCAGAGTGAATATTAATTAATTGATTGATAGGCTTGTTTATGCTACCTTTCTCATAGAACCCTCAGGACAGGTTGATTTCCGATTGGGTTTTAACGTGTTTGTGTTTTAATGTAGTAATGTTTGTATTAATAATAACGTGTTAATGTTTGGAAACAATATTAATTCTTGCAACCCAGCCACTGCCACCACTTGACTGTCATTATATTGTCATGCGTCATGTATATTACCTTGCGACGCTTGTAAACGTCAGCTGTTTATTGCAATTTGTTAGGCTTCCTTGTTTCTCCATCCATCACCTTAGTATTTCATGCTGTACATCACATGATACGTTAAAGTGAATATTTATCACCATTTGTTGTATTGCGTTGTAGTAATGCCTGCTCTAATGTTACCGACTTAAATAATCACTGTGACAAAATAAAATCTATAAATTAATGCAGACTAAACATACATACATTTCAAATGAAGCAGATTCAAGACATCAGGTTTTCTTAGTCATTTCTTTTCAGCTGCTCTAAGCATATTCACTCACAGATAAGCATGGGTACAGTTCCGTCTTCTCATTTCAAACTTCCTTGCCTGAAGTACAGACGACACCCAATTTCTGCCTGCCACATACTATCCTGTCCATGGCCCTCATCTGAACCGCCACACACCCGATGACACCCATGTCCTGCTGTCACCTCTTTCACCCCTCCAGCCTCCACCCCACCCTTAAATAAGATAAATGGCCATGTCTCAATGCTCAACTGTCGTCGTCTAAATTCATATAGCTCGCGGAAGATGGGACACATTGTGCTTCTGAAAGAGGGCCCAAAGGAGCACACATTGAGTCCTGATAATGCACATACACAATTGGGCAATGTGCATTATAGGACTGGATTAAGAGCATTCAGGAAAGTGGCCTGAGGGCAGCTCCTGAATTAAATGCTTCACTTGATCTGAATCAAAACTATTCATATACCTCTGACCTTGAGTTTCTCCTCACTTTGGTGGGGTTCAGGACACAGGGTCAAATGACTGGAAGGTTGCTGACGTTAATGGGCGAATTCGAGTTCAGCCACAGTGACAGCAATTTTTATCAATCTTCACTGTGCATTTAATATGCAAATCAGACAGTAGGAGAGGTATATATACAGTTTTAGGACCCAAAATTATTTTTCAAGAGATGAATCACTGTTTAAACTCTAAAAAGTCCAGTTAAAAGTGTGAAAGTGGTCAATTAACTACTGCAGCACTTCTGCATGAAATATGAGAAAACCTGCGCTCCCTTACCGCAACACCTAGACGCACCTGATGAAAAACACCGCAGGGGGTGTGTGTGTGTGTGTGTGTGCACATGCGCATGCGTATGCATGCACTGGCCCGGCCTCTACACTGGCCCAGCGGTAATCTTCTCAACTCAGCAGTGGGCGCACGAAAGAGAGAGACTGAAGCAGAGAGATGGCCCCAAGCTGTGATTACTCCATTTAATTCAACACAGCTTCTGAGGCATGAAACATGCTCAGCCCATAAATGACTTCTTCCTCTCCTTTCCTCCACTCTACTCCACTCCGCTGCATAGCCTGCGGTCCATGGCTCCTTGCACCTGATCGTATCGGGCCCTCTCTCCTCGCTTACAAAAGAGGAACCATAATCTGGAGAGAGATATTAGGAGCGTACTGCTCTGCCTCCTCAGGGTAGTGCACTTCTGTCAAGGGGAATGTGAATTAGAATGGCACTTTTAAAAAAAATCACTAAGAGCATTTAACTCAATGCCACATTCAGTGACACTGGAAAACAACTAAAAGACTAGAGGCTCATGATTAATAAGACTACTTTACAATGCATTTTAACAGCATTTACAGTTTACATATACAGTATACGCTGCTAGATGCTGCTTTATTACTGTTAGCTTCCACCATATTTGGAGCTACTAGAGCACAATAAAAAACTGCTGACAAACTACCAGTGCCATGCTGTGGTGCAAAGCTGCACGTTAATAGTCAGGGCTGTAATTGGAGCCGGCTATACAAGGAAGGCTTATCTGGCCGTCCGAAACCTGCAGGCCAGCCATGGCCTCTCAGGGGCTGCAAGGTGTCATGTTCTGAGCCGCTCGCACAGGCATTCCTGCTCTTTTCACTTGACTTGACAGTGTTTTGTAGTGAATCGCATAATTAACACAAGGATCTCCAGAATTCAGTGACTAAACATAATTACTTCTCCCCTCCTGTCCTCCCTTAATTCCTTCCTGTGGCCAGGGCCTTCGGCCTCGCTGCACAAACACAAAGAGCCGTCATGTCAGGACAGCGCCGGCTGGTGGGCCCAGTGGCTGAGAGGGAGGGGACATTCAGCTCCACTGGACACTGCCTGCTGAGACTCCGAAATATCTACTGACACAGAGATGACATCTCACACACAGAACACACACACACAGGGAACAAGAGAGTGAGTGAAAGGAAGGGAGAGAGAGATACAATAACAGACTTTATTAAGAGTTTTTCAATAGAATGGTGTCTGGCTAACAACACATCACTAGAAGCAACTCAAGCAAGAAAAAAACTACCTTTTTTTCAAATTCTCCAAAGAACCGGGAAGTTCAAGCCGGCAGCTAGGTAAACAGGAACAACAGGCAGACAACAGGAACAATTCAAGCTACACACCGGGCCACTGAAACCGGTTACAAACCAAGGTGCAATTCTGAACAATGGCCATACGAGAATGCAGGGGAAATAACAGAATTTCTCAACAGGTAGGCGGCAAATCCTGGTGAAGGATAGAAAAGGTGGGGAGGAAATCATGCAGGACTGCCAATGTGTTTAATTAGAGCTGAATTACCTGACTCTCGCTCCCCTGCTCTGTCCTCTCATTTCCTCTCAAATCCCGCCACTCAGGCTGCGCTTAAGCTCTGACCCCCGGGCCGCATGGCTGCGCCACCCCTTGTGCATTCTTTCAGCAGCTCATTTAATTCTGCAGTGTAACCAAGGTTTTGGAGAAGGGGGATGTAATCCCCACCCCCTGCTTGGCCTACCTGCCATTCAAACCACTGCAAGCCCACTCCACACTCAGCACCGGACAGATATTTGCTATTGTCATTGAAAGCGCCAAGACTTTCTTGCAACAGGGAATGTCTCAAAGGAAAATAAAAAGGATCCACTGACCAGACAGGCTGAAATGAGAAAGGAGCAAAAGAAACAAAAATCAGACCCGAACCAGAGACTGAGATTATGTCTTATTTGTTTTAAGTAAACAATTAGCTTCAGCAAACATCTGCAGCACAATGGTAAACTGTTTGCTTATCTATTAAAGGCTTGTTAAAGTGAGGGCAGTGAGGGCAGAATACACAAACTGTCAGGAGTTTGCGTATTTAGGCAAAGTTCGGCCTCACAAACCAGCAGTTCGGATATCAACTGAGGAAAAGACCAGCAAAAATCATGTTTGTTACTTTCAGAGATGGAAATTGATCCACACTAAGCAAAAAAAAAGAATAAAAATAAAGGCAAATGGGCACGTTTAAGATATGCACAAAGTGACCTAAAACTTTACTTTACAATTTAATCTAGTTTTTAATCTTTGCTTATTTTTGAACCTGGATTTTATTATAAAAATATAATAAAATAATTAAGTCACTAATCACTAATCTACAACAGGTTTTTTTGTTTGTTTTTTTTACTCAAATTACCCCAAACTGTCTACCTCTTTACTGTTTCCTCAAATTATTCAGACACCCACCCAATATGCTAGGCTTAACCTTCCAATCCACAAACCTGAAGATGTGTGCAATCTAGTCAAGTTCCCCCCTACTGCTTCAGCCCAAAGAGTGTGGATTACTTTAATCCACACGTTTGGCATCTTGATCCAGGGAAAACAGGGCAGAGCTATTGGGAGCATAAGAGTTTGGTGGGGGGGAAACGGGGTGGGTGTTTTGTCTGTCTTAGCCTGGCCCATTAGCAGGATTTGGCCTCTGCTGGGGTGTGGGCTCTGTAATGAGGAACAGAAGTAAAAGGGCGAGACAGCTTTAGGAGAGGATGTGTCAGCTCACTGAGGTAGTAGATTAGAGGACAGGGTGAGAGGGGATGACCTCCTAGACACTGCGAAAGTCAGGTGAGCATTGAGTCTATTCACTAGAGCATAGCGTAGCCCGTTACCCCAATTCCTTGCCTCAGTAACCCTCTAACGGATCATGCTTACAGATCCTAAACAGTACCTAGGAGGCAAGGGCAAGGGCTTAAAGCCCCTTAATGAATCAGGATGAGATCATCTCAGTACGTTTCAGACACGTCTCTATTTCATCAGTCAAACGTTATTCTGAAATTTAAGTCAAAATTATAAAGTTTGAAGCTTTGAAGTTCTGCTAAAGGATGTGAGCTTTAACAAAAACTTCAGTATTGGCCAGAGGACAACAAATATGCAGTGGGTCTAATCCAAAATACCACAGAACAGCTGATTGCCTCCCAGTGCCACACCTCCATGAGAAAATAATTAAGGCTTTGACACATTCAGTGCAGTTACCATGCCCTCTTGTGTCTCATTACCGACACAACAGTCTAAAGTGTTAAACGTCATTACAACGGAGTGCTTTCCAAACATATCTGGCATCATGAAATTTGGAAACTTGTCTTATAACTGACTTCTTGATTATAAAATAAAAATAAAAAAAATCATGCGAGCCAGCAAAACCAATTTGCGCAAGAATGTGACCAACAAGACAGCTATAGTATTAACATCAACCTTTAGCAATCCTTTATTAATAACAGATCATGTTCACTGTATGCTATTGAAACATCACAACATCATACTGGGGACTATCATTACATGGATGTTATTTGGTGGACAGGGGAGAGTCAGAAAGTGGGAGTGAGGGAGAAAGAATGCGAGAGAGCAAAAACAGACATAGCCAGACAAGAGAGGGCATGAGGCCGCCCTCCATCACAATCTCAAAAACAGATTGGGCCAGCAGTCTCCCCCCTCCAGTCACAACTGCCTCCCTCCCTCCCACTCACACAGCACATCTCTTAAGCCAAATTTTCTGAATAAATAAAATCTGTCGCAAGAATCGGTCTATTGATCAATAATTGTAAATATACAAAAAAATGGGTGCATGTCATTGGACACCCACAGCAAAAAATATATATCTTTAAAATTTCAATTGGTAATCATTTAGTATATTTACTTCCTAGTTCTATCCATCATAAAATTAAGTTTACCAGCATATGGCTACAGTTTGTGTACCAGTGGGAAAAGAAACTGCAAAAATATATATACATACATAATCACCTCATTAAATTCAATTAAACACACATTTTAAAGCTACACACCAGATCAGGTGAGGTCAATGAATAATCAAGAAGAAAGAAGAAAGAAGAAGAAAAGAGTGGGGGGAAAAGGCCTCCACAGCATCAACATATCTGCAGAGAGTGTAGAAGGAGAAAAATAAGTACATCTGAATGGGTAAGGTGAATGTTTCTTGATACAGCATGAATATGAAAATGTATGAAAAAAAAAAATACATGAGGGAGCAACACGTGTGTTGCCCAAAATGCCTGTGTATATACAAATATGTCGGTGTGTGTGTTGATAAATGAGGGGTACATTCATCCATAACTGTCCTGCAAGCAAGTCCTTACTGCAATGGATCTTCCATTCTCACAGGCACAGTACAAAATCTGGAAGCAAACCTACTGTAAAGCTAAATCATCCCTTCCACCGATAAAAAGAGAAAGAATTAAAGGGAAAAAGGAAAAAAAAGACAAAGTGGAAAAGTACAAACTAGGAGCATTCATGAAGAATTCAAGTACCTATCGCACAAAGGGAAAATACAGTTTGCACCCTCATTCTTGCTTCATCTCTGACGAACATCAGGACATACATTTCTGCAAGTTTGCTTTAGACCTACTTAAACCACCTTTTCAACTTTATTCATGCTCTTCTATAATCAAATGAGACCGCAAAATACCAATTACATCATAATTATTAGAAAAAAGCTTTAATAAAAAGCTTTAAAATAAATGTTTTCTATTTAGTTAAAAATTTCATTTTAGACTTAGTAGAGGAACAAGAAAAATAAATCAGAAGGCAAGGTGATTGTGTAACCACAGTGGAGAGCACCAAGGGGATGAGCAGAGAAAACTGGGAGATGAGAAGGGAAAAGAGAGATAAAACAGATATGGAAACTTTGAGAGGTTCTTCAGGACTTGAACATGCTTGTTTTACTCCACAAAGAATAGATCACACCTGAACCAGTTAATCAAAAACTGCAGAATGTGAAATATCTGGATGGAATATTTAAAAGAAAAAGAAAAGAAAAAAAAAAAAAATCAGTGAATTCTGTTGTCAGTCCTTGAGCACTGGATCGCAGACCTCTGCTATTAGTGAGTGCCTCAGAGAGTGGCGGCCGGCGTACAAGGCCACTGGCCTCACAAAAGCCAAAGAGCTTCTAACACTCTACAGTAGTTTTCTTTCTTTTTCAGTTGCTGAATGAGCCAGTCTTGTTATTCTGTTCTAGAATGTGCTCTACTTATTTTTTTCCTTTTTTCTGTTTTTGTTTTATAGCAAGCATTAAAAGTAGCATCTGACAGTAAGCATAACCCAAAACAAAACGTAAAACAATACATAAGAACTTGCAAGCAGCAGGGAAAGGAACATGAGAGAATCTGAGAAAAGTGTAAATGCAAAGTTGAAAGCAGTGGTGTGTGGCAGAGCTGAACATGGCATACATTTTGCAATGGGTAAAGCCCATCGACCACGTCTCTAGAAAGCTGACATGCGTAGGGTTGGGTTGTGAACCACGTCTGAGACTCAGGTGAGGAGCAACAGGGCGAGGTCCTCATGCTAAAGCACCCTGAAAAACAAATATCAGAGGTCCACACACCTCCCTGTTCCCTCTAAGAGCTCACTGTTGCTGTCATCTGTCCACCTGCTAAGTCCAGAGTTCTCTCCTACAGATCAGCAACAAGCCACAAATCCCCAGTCTCCTCACTGTTCTCAGATAGCTTAAAGGGAACCACAGAGTGGGGGAATAAAAGTGAAAATTAATTCTCTTTCTAACATACAATGCTGCAGTTCTTAAAAAAAAAAAAATCTTGCCATTCCTGTAGACTCCTCGTCTTCGAAAGAAGTGTATGCTGTGTTGTGTTTGCTGTCCAGACTCTTAATATTTCCTATGAATCTCTTGGAATTAAAACCAAAAAAGTGTGAGTAAGGATTTTTCTTCTGTGTGTACTGAGGACATTCTCAAGTGGACAACGTAGTCGTGGGTATCTCTGGCTACCAGGGGTCATCCAGGTCACCTCCGCTCTGCGACAGGGAACAAAACAAGAGAGGGAAAGAAATGAGCCACCGGGGGGGAAAAAACAACATGGAGGAAAAAGTTGTGTAGCAACAACCAAAGGAGATAGCAGCAAGGGGGAAAAAAGCATGTGCAACCAAAATAAAATGCATAAGCAAAAAATGCTGAATAATCAGGTATAAGTAGAACAAAACTGACAAATACTAGTGGCAGATGAGGCACCCTTTTAATAAGATGAAAGATATTAAATAAGATGTCTCCAACAACTAGTGATAATTTCAACAAACACAAGAGGAAGATTTAAAACATATGTGCAACACATGGTACAATACAAAGAAAATCAATTTTACACATTCTCAAAACAGACGCAGCAACGTTATGACCACGTGACATCAAAAAACACTGTTAACCACGGCTTAAAATTAAAACTTCGACACAGTAGTTATCAATAACACCCATTTTCCTGCTGTTTACACAATGACATACCTGAAAATAAAGTGTAAAACTTCAAGTGCACTTTATACTTACCTGAAGAATTTAAGCAGTAAAATCTATCAAAAGCTCATACTGGTATACAGTCCATTTAGACTTCAAAGATTTATACTAACACATTAAAACAATATTCACATTAGTTGGAAACATACTTACCTGACCAACGCTACCATGCACTACAAAAAGGCTGAGGGGAGTCTCTAAATAAATTCAAATGACCAATCATGAATGTTAGCAATGTGAACCTTATCATTTGAGGACTTTTGCCAAACACCGTTGATGCAAGAATACACAAAATGACAACAGCAAAGACAACACAAACCGTTCAAGAAGATTTATTTGGTCAAAACAAATTTGAAAACTCACGACACTAAAGAAACGGAACACATCCAAGACGTCTTGCTGAGAATGAAACCCAAACCCAAAGATGAGGGACGACAATCAGAACAAATTCTAAATGTTGACATTTTACCCCACAAGCATTTACAATTGTGGCAGGAAAATAGCACACAGCTCTCAGTAGATAATTAGGCAAATGAATAGATTCACTGGGGAAAGAAAACTTTCACATGCATTTAATTTGGGTTAACTGCGAAGAAACACAAGAATAGGAAAAACAAAAAGAAGTACAGTCGCATCTTTGGGCAGGAGACAAAAAATAATCCTTGTGGAACAGGATTGCAAACCATAGATTTCACACACTGACATAATTGCTTCTGTGCAAACTGTGCAAGTTAGACATCTCTGAGCAACTGTGTAGCAGTGGGATTTCAGCTAACCTGAGCATTGTGATGAGAGATGCAGTAACTGCGCTAATCTCCCTCTTTAAAGGCCCTGTCAGTACATTCAGACACATGAAAAATTAACTAATCAAAATGGAAAAATCAATCTTAGGACAAAAGCTCATGTATCTGAATTAGAAAAGAACAAAGAAGAAAATGCATTAAGGTTGCAAGACGGTTAATTACACTGTCATTTTTGTGCTTCATAACGGTAAGTCTACATCCGCCATACTTAGATGTGACGTACTGGAGATGGTGATTACATACATATAGACCAATAAGCCTGGACCCAATACCATTATTAGTGAAATATTGTTCTAAGTCATGACAGTACGCATACTTATCCAAGATCTATTTTACATAGAAATATGTGTTCACACTTTCTCAAGCTCATTGGCTTGCACAAATCCTCACGATAAATGTTAGACTTTTAATAGCGCAACACACACAAACTCAAGGACAGTCTAAAATGGAAAGCACACATGCACTGCACACCAAGCAGCATGTGCATGTGTATAAGTGCAGAAAGTTAACGCTGTCCTTGACAAGCCCCAAATTGTCAAGACCCATTACCAAAACCATTCCCTTTTAAACATTTATCATCACCTGGCTCAAACACTGAATTATTACACCCGAATGGGATTATTATTACTATTAAACATGTTTTGTACCCAGGCTCCTACATCACTGCTAACATTTTACATTCAAATATACTCACTTGTGGATAAAAAAAGAACCCACAAGGTCCCAAGATTAGATCAATGCTAAGTGCTGCAAATCAGAAAAGTGCTGACCATAGAGTGCTGGGATATACCAAGGATAACACTTACAGTTACAGGGCAGGTTTTCAGTTACGAGAATAATGCCAGGTTTCCCCGAGCCAAGATCAGGGCTATAAACAACAACCCCCTTTTCCCAATTGACTGACACTTAAACCAAAAACTTGCAACGGAACTGTGAACTGATTTGAAGGAGGGCGGTGCCAAAGACATTGCTGGGGAGTTAGCTAGTGCTCTGAGGCAGGGAGAAGAGAGGGTAGCTGGGAGAGCGAGGCAAAAAAAAAAAGAAAAAAAAAAGAGGGGGACTGGATTGGAGGCTTGGACATTAAGGGTCATGCAACGGGAGGGTCGGAGAGCTCGTCGAGTGGAGGAGACATGGCTGCCTCCTCTGCACCCTCCTCGGAGTTGAGGGGCTCGGTGGCCGGGGATGGTGGGGGCGAGGGCGGTTCCTCCGGGGGCTCGGGTCGCGGGGCAGTAGCGCCCGCCTCGCAGGGCTGTCGGTAGGTGGTGAGCGCTTGCTCCAGCACGTGGCGATACTCGCCCCGATGGCTGAGACGGAACTGGCGCAGTGCCTCCAGCAGACGGGCAGCGGCGCTGCCCTCTTCTTCATCGCCCGCGCCTCCCTGGTCGTCCTGGTGCAAGACGCCAGCGTCAGTGGACAGAGCAGGTTAAGTGTTTGGGCCTGATTAGCACAGGTCGCCTGCCCAAGAGCTCACACTGACCTCAGCATGGCTCAACTTAAGAGAAAGTCAGAACAGAGCGC
This sequence comes from Distichodus sexfasciatus, assembly GCA_032718565.1. Classification (NCBI taxonomy): domain Eukaryota; kingdom Metazoa; phylum Chordata; class Actinopteri; order Characiformes; family Distichodontidae; genus Distichodus; species Distichodus sexfasciatus. The sequence continues at coordinate 4,081,926 of JAVGVS010000021.1, read as the reverse complement.
AGAGGCAAAAGACAGCACCCCTGCTCAGAGAAGCTGGTGAGCGTGTGCGAGCATGAGGATTAGCACTGGAGTGAACGTGTGCATACATCTGTTCGTCAACAAATAGCATACGCACGCTTTCAAATGAACAAATTCACTGCCGTTCCAAAGTTAAACAGAGTATCTGCCTGACACTTCAAGGAAAAGAGACGCAAACAAAATGCTTCTTGATCTCAAAAAAAAAATCAGAAGGAAAAAAACCTTCCTAAAACATTTATAGGAGTTTTTCATTCTTTTGAAATCAAATGACAGTTGTATTGTATGACTCTCACATACTCAGGTTCCCCTGACCTTAACCTGCACAAGAATAAGCTAATTATAAAATAAGAGGTTTTAATGATAGAGATTGTTTGTGCGTCCCATAATTAACATGTGGCCTTGTCTAACGTTTTACAACTATTATTATGTATTAATTTGTAAAACACACTGAAAAGCCCAAATATAAGCTTAGGTGGTAGTGTGCTCTGAGCAAAAGCTTTAAAATGAAAAAGGAACTCACCCCATCTTCATCTCTATGGGGGTTAAGCCTGTTGTACACAGCCTCAATTACACTGCGTCTAAAAGCAAGAAACAAGGTTCTGAATTAATGCAGTTCATCCAGAACAGACAAGTGAGGTTTAATAAATGCTCTTATTGTCCAACAAGAAATAGTAAAATTAAAAATCCAGAAAGCTTTTTCATTTTTTTAATACGGAAATTCAATACACAACAAACAACAAATACACTTCACGTTTTGTGAAACTGTTCCTACTTGCTAGCGAGGCCGCCTCCTGGCGGTAAGTTCGGGATGTTCTCGGCAGAGAGGTTCCGCATCACATAGGTCAGTTCTGGGATGCCTTCCTCCCCCGACTTCTCCATGATTTCTGCGACAAGAAACAGGCTCATTCACTCATCATTTGATAACACTGCATCACAAATAAATCATTTCATTTCTGCTACTTGGTCTAATTCATGTGTCCTACAATAAATCCTGTGTGCTGAATTCAAATCTGGAGGCACATTTTGTCCATCACATCAAGATCTTAAATATAAGATCTTATATAGGCAAAAATACTTCACATAAGGAAAGTTTACACAGCCTTACAGCTGTGTGATGTTTGGAAAATGCATTTGTTGCAACTAAATTACAAACGGATGTTCACCTGAGACTTAAATCAAAATATAATGTACTGTTCAAAAGTGCTTTATGCACTTGCTTTTGTGTTTGTGATGGACACAAGATATCAGATATGTAGCCAAAACATGATGAACAACTACTGTTCCTTTCTACAGCGGGAAACAACAGACACTCACAAGCAACTCAGGGCTGCGATACAAAAATACAATGGATGTGCGTCTGGAATAATATTAAGTAAATAGCTGTACTTTGAGTAGAACGCTGGTTGTTATCAGCTAAAAAAATGTACAAATATACAGAGAGACAAGATGACATGGCTCTAGCTTCCACAGCACAAAAAGACAACGTAAGACACAGAGTGGGCAAAAAAATATATACAAGACTATAAAATATAAGATATAAAAAACTATTAAAACTCTAGAGGTACGAGAGAGACGTGTAATGTGTCATTTACATATGCACATTTACGCATTTACTATTATTTTGGGGCACAGCATAACAGTAGACAATCGCGTAAAAGCTGCTCGCCGCCATCTTTCAGCTCTGGTATGTAGATAAATAGTAAGCGCCGCCCCAGTCCGACAGTTTATTCGCAGATGGCACAGTCAATCTTAATTTTCAGTTTGATACGTATCGCAGTTCTTGGGCCACGGTATAAGTATGGTTTTGGTATGTTAATGTTATCTTATCTCCAACAGCCAGTAGGTTGTTTGCCTTTTCCCACAATCACCCTACTCAGCGCCACGTCACAATAATGGAATAAACACTACAAAATATCAATAAATGGCTGTATTGCGAGAAGAATGCTGGTTGTTATTTCTTCAGCTAAAATATCAGGTTTGACTGAACTGGAGTGTTTTAGTGAGAGTCCCAAGCACTCAAAAACACTGCAAGCGTGCTTACATAGCTAAAACGAGTCTGCATAACCACCATTTAATAAGTTCACGATGTGCACCCACCTCCCGCTCGCCTTTTAATTCCCAAGGATCTGCTTTAATCTCAAATATGCTTTTACGTTTGATTGACGGATATCCGTCACAGCTAGAGTGCAATGGGTGGACATCCATTGTAATGATGGAGAACTTTAATGGTGCACAATGACCACGTTTTAAAAATTATAGTTTTATGTTGGGCGTACCAAACTATTGCGGTTCACCTGGGTGTATTGAACTGAACAGACCGCACCAAACGGTTCGGTAAAATATCAAAAAAACATTGCACACTACAAGCGCACAACAATGTTCTAGGAGAGTGTCCCGGATGGGAGAGGGAATAAGCGCTCTGCTTTGAGAGGGCAGAGAAGTGAAACTCAAAAGTGAAGTACTAGTGCTCGTTATTCACGATATAGTCATTTACTAGATCACGCGTGGAACAAGCCAAGATACTTCAAGAATATTCGATATATCGCTCACCCCTACATCGAAGTGCAATTTATAGCCAGTGGGTATACTTTCACTGCCCCGTTCATCACTGATTCAATTACATGTAAATGATGTAGCGTGCAAAACTAAACATAGTGCAGTAGTGTTTCCTATGTCTTGAGAGACAAGCCTTAGTTAAGAGTGACGAACTTCATCTTACCCTCAACCCGAGCCTCCAGAAACTTGTCGAGCTCGGCTTCTTTCTTTACTGCTTCCTCCGACACCTTGGGAGCATTTGGGAAACACACCAGCACAACACTCATGTTGTCGCGACTACCCTGAATGGAAAAAAAAAAGATGATACAGTGGAAGGAAATGTACTCAGTTGAATAAAAGTCAACCTGTTCATTGTGTCTGTTTATAGGACAGCTGCTACTGTAAACCACCATAAATCTGGGCTGCCTATTCTATTTGCCAATATTTACTTTGCATGGAATTGTGTGACATCTATTCACACTGAGACAGTAACCAGAACATTACAAAAAAGAATGGAAAAAGGAGGAAAATTGTATGGTTACATATGCACAAATAGCCTAAAAACACATACAAAAATATTACAGAAGTCATATTACAAAATGTTATAAAAGAAAGAGGAACAAAAACTTTATAACAAAACAGAATACGAAGGGTCAGCCATGTTCACACCGATGGCAATCCTATGTGTAAATCAACTATGACTGCCAGTAGTGCTGGGCGATAAAACGATAGAGATAACTATCGCGAAAGAGCTTTTCCTCGATAGAAAAAATAGACATAGTCGATATAAAGTCGATAGCACTCATTCCGTCCACCTTTTGATTTCACGAGAAGCTAACCATAATGAAAACCGTGTGGTTACCGCTCACGTCAGTCAGGTTGACGGACAGAGCAGCCGAACCAATCACATGGTTGCAAAAGAGTTCCAGCTCACGTCAGTTAAGTAAGCATGGCTTCTCATATTCTAAAGCTGCGGGCTACAGCGGCCGTGTACAACAGTATGTCAGGAGAGCGAGCCACATAAAATAGAAAAAATGACGAAAAGCAGTACCGTTATAGAAAGACACCTCAATGGACGAGGACATTGTTGGAAAAAGGTCCGAAGAATTCCGCAGTTTGGAAATATTTTGGCTACTTAAAGTCCGATATGAAGCAGAGTAGCGCACACTGCAAACTGTGTCGAAAGCATGTTCATACAAAGACCGGTCATACTAGAGCTGAAACCATTATTCGAATACACGAAAATACTAAGCTTCATTTATTTCACTTGCTAGAGCATGACCCGCTTGTGTTTCACACGGACGCTTATTACTGTTTTCAGTGGCGCGATCAAGACAAGACCCGATCCCTGCGTATGTGAAAGTGTTTGTGAGATGTTCTGTGCACAAAAACAGAAGTAAATGCATAAAAACGCATTAATGGCATTTTTCGCGATGTAAACACACGCTGTATTTGTGAGCGCCATTAGTCTCTAAAATGCTTTATAGTCACGTGGCTCCGAGGGGGGCATGGGGGATTATGGTAAATGTAGTTCTCTTCCAGAAAAGCCAAAAGCGGCTCATTTTATAGGCCAAATTGGTTCAAAATGACCCAAAACATCAATATTTCTTTATTTTCAATTGATAAGATTTTTTTTTTATTTAATAATGTTATAGCATAATCAGCAGGAAAGAAGAAATATAGAACATTTATTTATCAAATAAATAAATCTGGATACAAAATGGACAAAGAAGTGTTAGAATGTTAAGCCACAGAATGACTTATATTGACAGTGATTTGACTTATATCGTGATATATATCGATATCGGCTGATATTAAAAAAATTAAAAAAAAATTTAAAAATCGAGATAAGATTTTTTCCATATCGCCCAGCCCTAACTGCCAGACAGTTAAATAATCGCACAAATGGGCAATATAACCTCAAATCTATATGACAATTACCTGAAAATTTCGTTTAGGGGAGATGTTTTTGTTTGCTCTATTGATTCACTATAAATATGCTCTAAACATTAAAGCTGGGATATGTATTCTGAAACAGTGCATATCTTTGCGATTTTTAAATAACTGAAGGAAACATACACAGATAGTAGCAGGCAGGATGGGACGGAGTCAACTGACAACACATACGGCGATATGTTTTTTACGAGCTCACACTGGGGAAAGCAGTGACAGAATTGCTTTTAAGTACTAACAGAATTTAAAAAAAGAATCAAAATAGCCATTTCGGTCAGAGATTGTGAATGATGGTTTAGATTTTAATTTTGATTAATTGGCCAGTCATTCAATAATCGAAATTGTCAATGACAGTATGCAAGATATTCTTACCTTGTGCAAACACGTGTCCACAACTGAGTTGCAGACTTTCTCCAGGTCCTCCCACACTTCCAGCCGGGAGCGCACAAACTCGCACAGCTCCTCGTTGCTCATCACATCCCAGATCCCGTCGCAGGCTAGCACCACGAACTCATCTTCCTCTTGAACCCGCGGAATCTCAAACACTTCTGGCTCAGGCGACACCAGCTGCTCTGTGGGTCCCTTCCCATCCACGCATTTGTAGTCATAGTCCCCGAGGGCGCGTGACACGGCCAAAGAGCCATTGACCCGCTGGATCATGACAGAACCGCCAGCATTCTGTATGCGCTCTTTCTCACGCGGGTTGCATGGCTTGTGGTCCTGTGTGGAGAAGCGCACCTGCCCGGCCCGGGACAGCACAGCCCGCGAGTCTCCGCAGTTGATGAAGTAAAGGTGCTCGGGCGACAGCAGCACGCCCACCGCCGTGGAGCCGCTTCGGTCCATGCCGTTCCGCAGGTCGGAGAAGTTGCGCATGTACTCATCGATTTTCAAGAAGCCCGAGCGGATACCGCTTTTCACTCCCTCCACTGAGTCAGGACCAGGTCGGAAGTCCTCGCTGCTGGTAATGATGTGCTCCAACAGGTGTTTGGAGCAGTAGTTGGCCACGCGAGAGCCAGCATGGCCGTCGTACACGGCAAAAAACGACCAGTCGTCCAGGCCGTGAGGGAGGCCCACCACTGCCGTGTGGGCGTCCTCCATTTCCACCCGCCAGCCCTGCATGCTGCTCAGGCCAAAACGTAGGCCATTGCCCGCGCCGTGGGCATTGTGCTTCTCTGTCTTCGGTTTGTCCAGAAATGCCCCCATGGCTCAGGACACCGTCTGTGTGAGCAAGAGAGAGAGAGAGACTGTGAAACAGAGTTTTCAAAAAGGTCATCTACCATAATGAAAGCCACTCCAAAGGAAGAAAAAGGTTACAGGCTGACATTTGCAGACATCAGTGAGCATCTTAATGTTAATTCGATCGAAAGAAGTATTCAAAACAGGGCAATTCAAGAAATGTCTTTACAGAAGGATTTAAGGAATTATTCAGTATTAAGGAGACGAACACAACGATATTGTGATTTCAACTGAGAACACCATCGGTCAGTCTACGCATTTTATCAGTATACAAAATAAAACACGTTATAACAACAGGTGAGTGTCAGCGCATTGGGAACAAAAGCTACAATCACACAAAGAGGCAAAATGGAAAATAACATTTCAATCAAGATTAATAAAACAATTCTGCTCTGCACCTCTTCTAGGAAGACAAAATTGATCCAGGAAACAAGCTATTTTATGCAATACTGCATTAATGCTAGATCAATACAAATGAATTAATCATTACACAGCAACCCCTTACACAGCAATTACCTAAACGATCAAGGTGAACCTAGATGAACATTAACAAGACAGACAGGTCCAACTGGAACCAAATAACAAAGACAACAAGATCACATTTCAAAAACAAGATCGCTCCATGCTGCAACTTAATGAACATTAAAATAAAATGCTTGAAAGCTGTCAAGTGCGGTGCTCTATTCTGCTATTCAAGGAAGTGCTCAAAAAATCCAAGGAATATAGATCCACTTTGTTTTGATTGAAAGGTAAAATAATGTTGTGTCTCGAGAGGCTACCAAAAAGGATCAGGGTTTGTACTTTTTAGTATTTATAAACTACACATTTAGGGGCTTGAATATGACAACGTGTAAAGCTGCTTTGTGACAATGTCTGTTCTATACATACAAGACTGAACTGATGTCTATACCAAATGAGATCAACATATAAATTGCCAAACTATTGCCCCATTTCCAGGTACCAGATTCCTAACCCTCTCATCTGTAATGAAATGCTAAAGATACACACAATGATTAATTTAAAAAATCTTTAAGATTTATTTTTAAAACGCAAAAAAACATTTGTTTAATGTTTTTATAAAAATGAAAATTCTGCATTTCTAACAATGTTTTAAAGACTTGCAACTGCAGAATATTCTACTGTCTGAAAACTCATTAAAGATAGCAAGGTGTCATACATGATATCATAAAACTGCAACTCCAAAACTAAGGATGCACCGATCGATCGGCCAGCGATCGGAATCGGCCGATTTTTGGCCTGATCAGTGATCGGCCGATTACTCACACGTATTGCCAATTTCAAACCGATCTTGCGCCTGCGCATTACTTGCAGCACAGCCACGCGCGCATTCAGGCAGCGTTCACATGTACGCTCAACAGAGGCGTTTCTCATTCACTTTGAATGGGGTGACATCGTGCGGCGACAAAATGAATTTTGGGCGCGTGAGTACGGCGTCACTTCAATGGCAAAACTAGAGCGCGCAAAATGGCTTGCCGCAAAAAATTTGTGGGCGTAAATTTCAAAGTCGCGCGCGCAAATGTGAAACTTGGGAGCACAAAATTAAGAATCGAGTCCACGGTTGTGATAATATTGCGCGCAAACTGTATTTTTATGTCTTTTTTCCTCTTAATGTGTTAAATGTCCTCACGCGCAAAGGAGATTACCGACGAGCGGCTTTTTTGCTCGAGTGAAAGGGGCGGGTTTTGGCAGTTTGGGGGCGGGGTATTGGCAGCTTCTGTCTGCGAATCCTATTGGCCGATGGCTCCTGGTCTTGTGATTGACTGCACGCTACAGACAGTTTTTACAGAAAAACCAAAGATGACGTAGAAAGAGGAACAGAGACAGGTAGATTAAACACAAGTTATAGTTTATCGACCTTATAATTATAATTTAATAGTTAGGTCTTACGCGTTTAATAAGCACACAATCAATGGCTCCCCTTGCCCACTTGTCTCTCCCCATTTCAACATAAAAAAAAACGGTATCGGAAAAATCGGTATTGGCCAATCACACTTACAAAAAAAACGGTAATCGGAATCGGCCAAGAAAAGTGCAATCGGTGCACCCCTATCCAAAACATATGCTAATGATAAACTTCATGGACAAGACAAGCAATAAATTAGGCCCAGACATAAAAAGGCTTTGTCATTCATTAGCAACAACGTAAATGTAAATGTACCTACTGACTCAACCAGTCTAGGGCTTAATGATTCTTTCATTCTAAAAATGTCAACACTTCTCAGTATTCCATGAATGAATTTACAGCTGTTTCTTTTGTTTCATGAGGTCAACTTTCCACCCCAACTCAGCAATACTAAGAGGGGGGGCTGCTTTAAGCAGCTTTGAACAAACCACAACCTTAAGATTATTACATGCCTCCAGAAATAGCCACTGAAATGCATTAGCAACTCTAAATAAGCCATTAGGTCAATAGTAATGGAGAGTAAGCACTGACACTCTAACCTAGGCCTTGACACAGCCACAAAAACAGCCAAGTATTCAGACCGGCTTCAACAACTGATCTTACTAGAGGGGTCATGGGATAGGTCAATCTGTCACCGACACACTCCACCTGACTCTCTAGAGGTTTCACTATGCGAGCAAGCCAGTGCTGATCCGTTGTTGTAGCAAGAGAATGACAGCAGTCAGCAGGACCTAGTTCCACAGTCAGCTCCAGGACACAGGAGATCTGGGTTTCCAGCAAACATCGACAGCCACCGGCTTTATCAGGAGTCCAAGTGGTTTTGTTTGGATCCGATTTTGAGAACAGAAAACAAAATACAAATATGAATATGTACTGGACTTTGACTAAGTCTACTGTGCAAGCTTACATCATCATAATAATAATAATAATAATAATAATAATAATAATAGTAATAATAATAATAATAATAATAATACTCAGAGTCTTTACGTTTTGTAGATGCAAATTTGCACACACCTTTTAACATGCCACTTTCAGATAAACGCACAATTTTGCTGCCACTCTCCATTGAGGTTTAGGCAATTTGTTTGTGTGCCCATATCCAAATTGATTAGGACCCCTCCAGTCTTTACCCCCAAAGGCAAGGCAGTGTTATATGGCAAGGCGGTGGCTCTGACCAGCCCATGCTGCTGCCGCTGTTGCTCTCTGCTCCAGAAACAACAGACATGGCAGGCATGTGCCCAAAAAAGGCTGTCAAGTGCAGTAGTGTATGGGTTCTCTCTGGGTGGGGGAAGACGTGGTGCTTGTAATGCACCGTCATGGCTGGGCCTGCCAGGCTGTCTGCTTGGCCACTCCACCCACTCAGAGAAGCACACTATTAATATCCCCCACAAACCAAGCTTGGGTTACAAACTAGAACTGCATTGAGACAGGGGCAAATGTGGTACATTGCACACAGTCCATTTACAGAAATAATTAAAAACCCTTCTCTTGCCATTTCGGATTTTGAATAAATGTGATGCTAGCATATAGGATTTGCATCAGTTTGACATTTGCAGTTTTTGTCTTGAGTCATTCTGGCATCAGGTGGAGATCATTCTTTTACTGCTCCAAATAAGTTAGCTTTCCTTTTGGAAAGAGAAAGAGACATCATTCACTGTTTAAAAGAGATCTGGCTATTGACTTAAAAAGAAAGGTCATGGTCTGAGAGTTCAACTGAACCTGAATTACGACTATATAAATCTTCTGAAATCAGAATATCTTCCAACTAAAGTAAGAAAAAGGAAAAATGCAGGACCAAACATAGCCAAATCTGAAAGAATAATCACTCAGACAAGAAGCAATTTTTAATGGCCAAAAATCAGTCACATAAACTAGGCAATCATGATTATGGAAAGCAATGACAATATCAATATTTAACCACAGACAGTTTGGTAATATGTTCAATGAAGATTCAAGGCTGGGTTTGAAATAGACTAGTTTAGAAAAGAAAACCTTGTGACCCCCAACCCCTGTCCTGATGAAGAACATTTGTGGCTGCTACCCTGATTTTCCTTAATCTGGCTGGCTAATGAGCCAACACTCTAGTCCAAAAATAAAGTAAACACTGTGGCGTTACCAAGCAACTCTGAGCGCCTGCTCTAAACAGGGGACTTGGCTTTATTCAGTGACCCGGTTCCATACATCCACAGTCCCCAAACTCCCACTCTACATGTTAATGTAGCAAAAAAGTCCCCCTTGCCATCACGTAACTGATAAAGGCGGTGATGGAATTCTTTAATATTTGTATCACTAAATATTAGGTTTATAATTATACTTTTTTGCTGCACTGAGTCAATGATCAACAAGCCCATAGCATCGATCCAAATTAAAAACACTGATCAAACATGTATACTGTAACATCCCTTGTCCAGCAAAAACAAATACGACAGTTGTTTCGGTCACAACTTCTACCTTATGGTCACGCAGGCTACTTTGGCTTTTTGTGATTTGATTCGGATGAAAGTGAGTGTATTAAATCAGCATATAATATATGGTTTCCAAAATGAATCAAGCTGAAATTGTATCGTAGCAAATTTTGTGATAGGAGATGTCAAATCAGTGTCCACTTAATCGATGTAATATTGTAACGTGATGAAACTTGTGATTTACACCCCTACTAAACATTAAATCACTTGTGATGTTAAGATCCAATCAGATGCTTTGCTTAGTTAATTATCACACAAATGCACAAACACAGACTGATTTAGCAAATTTCATGTGCAAAAGATAAACATACTGTAAAATTGGTTTTACTTCTAACAAATGTGATTACATTGTCACTTTACTTATTTACAATTAATTGCAATGCCATAAACATTGTAATAGAAGCAAAAATAACACCAATAACAGAATCTATAACGAAGCTAAATCACTGAGCTTGTAGAGAAACAAGTCAGCCCAAGCTGTATTTGTAAACAAAGAGCAAACCTAAAATACTATAAGATTTCCTCCAAAAAATAAAAGTAAATCTGGCAGAACGAGTAACTTTTAAATAGGTTTGGATGCATTTTCCTAGCTATGAATCAAGCTAGTTACCCAAATACAGTAGATTTAGTAAGTGTTCAGAATATTCACAACTTTCTCATTAATCTACACTCAGTACCCCATAATGAGTAAGTGATACAGAAGTTGATTTTTTTTTTTTTATTCATTAAAATGGAAAAAAGGGAAATATTACTATTATGCAAGTATTCAGACCCTTTGCACCTACACTTGAAGTTTCAGGTACCTGCCATTTCTCTTGATCACTGCTGATATGTTTCTACACCTTGAATGGCGTCTACCTGTGGTTAATCAAATTGACTGAGCATAATTTTGAAATGTACACCTCTCTACACGAGGGCTCACAGCTGACAGTGCGTATCAGAGCAAAACCCAAGCCATGAGGTTAAAGACTGGGCCAAAGGTTCACCTTCCAACACGACAATGTACATTAGCTTACAGTGAAGACAGCATAGGATAACTAAGTGATAATTTAGTGAATTTCCTTAATTGGTCCATACAGACCCCTGACTTGAACAGTATCGAACATCTCTGGAGAGACCTGAAAATGGTTCCCCATTCAACCTGAATGAGCTTCCAAAAACTTGCTATAAGAGATAGCTCATAACTAATTGTAGTCATGGTTTGGTTTAATTCTTAAGGAGTCAGAGAGCAAAAACCGCAAACCAAATGGCAAAATTTATCAAAATTCACAAGGCAACATTTCAATTTTCAAATTCTGTAAATTTGGTAGTTTGTGTTACCACCATGGAATTTTATTCAGAACCAAATAGATTATTATATTGAACCAACAGTCAATAAATTAAAATGCCAAATTGGAACCGAGCCCAATAAGCACAGCCCCAGCAGATAGCGTACCCACTGTCATAACAGAACACTGGAGATTTACTCCTTTACACTGTTCCATGGCCATCCTCCATTGGAGATGTTGCATCACCTAGGCATCAAAACAAAAGATGAGCAACAAGACCCTTTATGGACAGCAGCTATATCTATCCAGCTTCACTCAGCTGAGTAAACAGAGCACTCAGGCAGGGGCTGCCTTTTACACACACACACACACACACATCTATACACAGTACAGGAAGTTCTCAGTTCTGTAACACCATCACAGAACTCCCACCCCCATCTATCATGGTCGAAACTACAAACTCTCGACCTCTCTCCGCCCGAAACTGTTGCCGCTGACCAGTCAATCCTGTCCAAACCACAGACTGAAACCTGAAACATAGGCCTTCATTGCAAAAAAAACACTGCTAAAAACATCGCATGAATGAAAAACGGAACTGGAGGTGAAGCTTATGAAAACCTCTTAAAAATGTGTTGACAGACTACAGGCTTAAATCTTTATTGTCCTTCCTATTACAATCAATCATTTCACACATGCTTATAAATCTTAGAGATGTCACCGATCCGATATGTGGATCGGTATCGGTCCAATAACGACTCAAACAGCTGGACTGGGTATTGGTAGCATTGGGCCGTTCTATGGAGCTGATCTGTAAATGCGTGCACGCTCAATTCGTTATGCATGGGAAGTGATACTGCGGTAAAGTAGCGCTGAAGCGATTATTCCAATATCTCCAATAATTCTATTACAAAAAATGGGCAAGGCAATTTTTCTAGAATCGAAGCTTCGTTCAATTCATTTTACTCGCTAGAGCATGCTACGCTTGTATTTCACACGGACGCTTAAGACCTGATCCCTCTGTATGTAAAGGTATTTGTGAGATCTTCCATGCACTAAAAGAGAAGTAAATGCATAAAAACGCACAAAGGAGTTAATGAGCGTGCGCATGAGTGCCATTACTCTCTAAACCCGCTCCAGTGCAGTCAAAATGTCCCCTTTATTACAGACACAACGCATATTTTAGCTGATAAATAACCGCAACCATCATCCTTTTACTCACAATTCTGCCGTTTATTTAGATTTTCCCATAGATTCTCCATCTTTTTTTCTGGAACGGAGGATTGTGGGAAATGTAGTTCTCTGCAAAAGCAGCTCATTTTATAGGCCAAATTGGTTCAAAATGACAAACTTCAGCATTTCATTTTCAATTGATCACATTTTTTCAATTTTATGTTATAGTGTAAGAAAGAAGAAATATTTATATATCTAAACAAACAATTTTTGAGAACAAATAATTTAGCATATACATGTGTGTAATTACGGCATTGATTTAGTTTCAGTATTTTCAGTATTTAAATCAAGCATTTCCTTAAGCATAACAATAATTAATCTCAGTCATATATTCAGACATTTTTAAAGCATTATTTTATGTTTAAAAAAAGACTCAGTGATTATCGGATTTGTATAGTATTGGCAGATATCCAAATTTATGGTACCAGACATTAAAAAAAAAGTGGTATTACCCCATCTCCAATAAATCTAAGGTCAATCTAGCATTTATACTTCACTCAGCTCAAGAGGAGAGTACAATGTTAAGGATAACTTTGGCTACAACACCATTAACATACAGAACTTGACACTACTTTTATACGCATATGTATATACTATTATAGCTATGTATAATCATAGCTTCATGTGAAATATTCAGTATGCAAATTACTATTAAAATGTAAATGCTTCAAATGATTATACTACACAACCAAAAACAAAGACAGACGTAAGTCACATATGATTGTTGTTAAAACTGTGCCTGTGAAATTGCTTAACTAGATAATACCAATTTTAACATACAGTGCCTTCATTGTCACCATTTACCAACCTTTGTTTTCACACATTTTTAAAATTTTCCCAGTGTGTGAACATGCAGTGGCCACCACAGGCTCACACGTTCAATGTGTAGACGCAAAAACTTTAGTCATGAGTCATTCTGGCCAACACCCAGTCAAACCCATAAAACATACAAACTCACATTAAACTTAAACTTGCTTTCTATATGCCATTTGGTATTAGGCACACAGATAAAGACACTGGTCCCAAGATAAAAACCAACACAGATGATCATAAACACAATCCATGTATAACCACAAACTGGGGATAAAGTAGTGCTTAAAGTACAGTTCAGTAAAGATTGAGCGCAACAATTTTATTACAAAACTACCAAAATTCTCTCAACCACTGGTATCATATTGAAACAGCATGAATACTATTTGAACTGCTGAGATCCTATCTAAAAATGATTTAGATAGGATTTGGTGATTTGGTGAAAGGTTTTGGATGTCAAAACTGCAACTGCAATTTTTATTGATATGTATATAAAAAGGTAATTAAATCATATTAGACAGATTGAAACAACGTGAAAAATAAATATGTTTTGTAATAAATGGGCAGAAACTTCAAATGTGTAAAACAGGCAGCCAGTTAAAATCACTGTCACTGGTACACAATTCATCACACACTGCCAACAAATTTAACATTACAACCTGATTTTCATCTTAAAGTTGACCAACCAGTTCACCCTCATGATTTGTAAGTTAAACATAGACTAAAAAGTCAACAGAAGATGGCAGCTCAAAGACCTTCATCTGTAATCTAGAGGTAACTGGACTTCTTTTGAGGTTCTTGCCTTTCATCTGAAAGGCTTCTTCAGTGAACCTTCAGTATTCAAGAACCTTAAAAGTACTTTTGCCTTCCACTCAAGTGTTTAAAACTGACTGAGAATGTACAGACACCTTCATTTGTAGTCCACCACTGAAACATGCTTGCTTATTAGCATATTTATAGCAAGCAAAACTGGGCAGTCACGTGCCTCTGTCTCCTCAGGCCAGCTGATGGTGCTGGTAGCGGGTAACAGTGGTAACGGCTAGCTCTAGTTTCTAAAATATTAACAATGAGGAATTTTTTTATAGATTGCATATTTTCTACTACTGGATTATATAGTTTATTTTCATAGTTTATTTATATGTATATTATGTGCCTTTTGTTTTTCTTTACTTTGACTGAATTTTTTAACAAGCTTTGCCAGTCTTTCATCAACTTTAGCCAACAATGTATCACTGCAACTTGTCTGCGTATCAACTGTCCGTAATAAAACATAAATAAATAAAAGTTTCATTTCATTTATTTGACATGCTCCATATGGCAGCCCTCAGGTGCCTGACAAAACAGGAATTGAATATTAAATTTCGCTATTAAACTTAATTCAAATTGACTGACAAAGAAATCACTTGGCCAGTTTGTTGCTTATGTTTCCATGCTAAGCACATTGTGTCCTTGAATCAAGCACCTCTTAAAACAGAAGACTACTAGGACCTGGATTAGGGGCATTAGAGCATATCAATCTTTAAAATACAGACAAAATTTAAAGAGCAGGTTAGAAAACCAAAGCTGAAATAATGAAGTCTCTTACATAATTATCCCACAAGATCAATAATTTGTCTGTTAATAGTAAACTGAATATCAACATTGCTTGTTGCATCTCTAAAACCAACTGTAATTTTCTGAATGAGATCTCTCCCTCAGGGAGTAAACAGCACAGGCCAGTTAGAAACTGTCTTCCTCCAACTCTACCCGACACCTCTGGCCTAAAAACCTAGGGAGGACCACCAGCATCACATGGCTTTGACAAATTACAGGAGGCCAAGATTTAAAACCAAGTATAATACTGCAGCCCGCCCCCCGCCCCCTCCTCTCCCCCCAACATATTCAGCCTACATGACATCAGCGCAGGCACACAGCTCCAGTGATAAATCTAACAGATGCTTCTTTCAATTCAAGTGGCATTAACTAAATGGACAAATGCATACAAATGTGTACCTGCTAATAAAAAACAAATGAAGTTGCAGTAAAAAGGATATCAGCTCAATATAGGTATTTTACACCTTTTGCCTTGTCAAAAAAGGTGTAGGGTCTCTGCAACTGGCTTTGATTTTAGTGGAAATGTTAAAATGCTAAACTCGGGATCATAGATGTACACCCCTGTAGTAATTTTGGGGAAAAGTCAAAAATGCCCTTGATGTCACACCCATTGTGGCATTAGCCCACAAATATTTCTGGCCCATATAATATTTCTGTTTGAAGAGAGCATAGCGCTATGTTAATAAAACATGGTAAAACTGTCTATTATGACTGAGACTTTACTTAAAGCACACCAAAGGAAGTGTGGGACATCCAAGCAATAAATAAAAGTACATTTTAATTTTATTTTATTATCTGCAGTGAAACAAAGTCGTTTAAGACAGAGAAATTGGCTTCTGAAGCACTGAGGGCAAAACATCCAGAAAAAAAGTTGCTATATAATTTTCTTACACTGACAGCAAATGCCCTTGCCAAAGTTCAACTGGAAAGACCTGTGCAATTCACAGGTGTAAGCATATTTCTATATTATCACTGGCCATTATTTATACAAGCTTAACAATAAAAACCAGTCAGGCACAAGCATGAAAGTGTCACAAATGAATTAGCAGTTCTGTACACAATAACAAATTGTGATAAGGTGGCGACAGGGCAGTATTTTCCCATCATTCAATCATCATTGCTTTTTTATTCCAAACACAGGGAGACTAACATTGACTTATTGACCGATCCTACCTCTTTCTACAGAGCAGAAATGGCATTATAATGCAACATTGCAACAGGAACTTCCCTTCTGCTTCGGTACAAAAATATGGCATAATATAAGAGTCTGTGTAAGACATGGTCATGACAATGCAACATACAGCTGCTGTTCCCTTTCATCTACTGAAGAGGATAAAAGGAATAATTATATAATAAACCCACGCTTAACTAGTGCATTCTCATAAATAAAATTGAGCTTTGTTGTATCCCATGCAAGGTATTAACAAACTCCTCTTAGATGCACCTTAGTCTTTTTTTCAGCATTGAATGCATCACATCAGATAACAGCGAAGTTCAACAAACTTAACGACTTAACGCTTCCATTTTCATTTCAGAGCATTTGATTCCATTTCCCATATGGACAGTTTTGAAGGGCCTTGATATGTGAGACATCACATTTTCTACCAACTTCAAAAACAGAAGTGACAAAAAATGAGCAAGTGTAGTATATATCTGATATTGAGCATCTAACATGTATTTAAAAGATAAATTATGGAGTGTCTAGCATTACTTAAAACTAATCAAGATGAGTGTTAATTGCAGGCAAAATTAATAGTAGAGTCTACTTAATAAAATAAGGAGCTGGCCTAGTGGGGAACACTGGATGACCCATTAAAATTCACTGGGTCCAAAAGGTCTTGATTCAAATTCAGCTCTATCAGAATGCCAGAGCTTACCAATAACAGTGGGTCCCTGAGCAAACCCATTATCCCAAATTGCACGGTATTAGAGACTATTCCTGTAATTCAGTGTACTACGAAAGTTACCTGATAAGAGCATCTAAATGCAGTGAATAACAAAAATAGTGGTACTGAAACTTTTGTTTTCTTAAGTGAAAAACATGAAATAACAGACAACAGAGAAAGGCACATGACACTTCTTTCTCTCTCGCTAAAACTTACAACGAGAAGGTAAAAGTTCAAAGTTAGTACAAAATATTTGTTTCTCTAAAAGTCCAAGTATTGCCTTAGGGTCATCCATGTAATGCTATTTATTTAGAGATTCAAATCAATATGAGCCCAGACATCACATTCTTAAAACTGACAATATAACGTATTATTTGGAGGAAGAGTATATGAGGACGTTTCTACAGTTGACAAGAACAACTGGGAAAGCACATCAAGCGCTCTCTCTCTCTCACACACACACACACACACTTTTCCTAAAACTAATATTCATAACGCAGCTGCTTTATGATAGTTTACTAAAATAGAATCTACAGCAATCGGTACTTGGACGAAGCTCAGTTTCAGGTTCGGGATCGGCGTGACGTCTCCCCTGAAGTTCAGGTCAAACCGCAGCAGCGTCCGAGAAAGGAGGCAAGGCAAAAGTAAACTTCAGCCCATGTTCGGTTACAGCCAAGACGGCATTTTTTCTATTCATGACACCACAAACCAGGTCTCTCACTGTCTAAAACCTTTTTCCAAATAGAAACGTGTTGGAAAATGAGCGCTGCGATTACATAATAAATCTGACTGTAATATCGAGCCTGACCCGATTGGATTATTTCTGACGTGCTCTTGTTTGTTGATCAAGTTCATGCTAGCCCGAAAACCAATGAAGCTCCCTGTAACCAAAACTAACAAATAAAACACTCTTGGAGAATGCTTCCATGGGCGGATGCTTACTCCATAACAATCCAGCTGTAATTAAAACAACTTATTCAGCAAACTGTTCGCAACCATGGGGCCCTCGTTACACAACACACACCTGGCACTAGCTAGTTAACGTTACATCACACGCCATTAGCTGCGTTAGCTCCGGCCAACTAGCTACCGTTTAGCCAGCTATCGCCAGCTGTTAACGCCGCTCCGCCGACGAGCCGAGGGTATGAGTTGGTCCTAAATCAACCAACCTGCTTCAAAAGGATTTGGTCAAACAATGTTTCGTCGCATTTTGAAGTTATATTTAGCAATTGCATGCCTTTGTTACGCAGTGAATGTTAGGTCGCTATCTAACGTCAGCTAATCGACCTGAGAGAGCTGGCTAGCGAACAAGCGAGCTAACGAGTGTTAACATTAGCGGCTCTTTGCTAGCAAGCTACCACTTACCTTTAAAGATATACCAAATATCGGTCTTCCGTTCCAACTTTTTGTTTCTGACCTCAGGGTGTTCCGTCCAACTTATTTTTTTCGTCGTTTCTTCGGAAACAGTCTAGCACGCTAATAAGGACTTCACATGAGTCGATAATTCCGTTTTTGGTGTTTTTTCACCGCTTTGATAGCGTAGATTTGGGCATTTTGCCAACTGTGTTCCCGGAACGATATTACAATCCCAATTATAATTCGTTTGCCAAACGGTATCAAACGGCCTGGCGGCTTGAAATAAACGACGCATGGACACTAAAAACGATCTTTCTTCCATTGAGAGCCAAGATTCGGGTCAGAGTCTTGGTATAGGGAGGAGATCTTTGCCCTGTGGTTCGTTGATTGGCCAAACCTTGCAAAAGCTTCTGGACTGCTAATTGATTATATTGCCGGACAAACAGCGGTAGGCCGATGGCCAAGCACCTAATTTTATTGGTTAAAATCTTTGTCACTTACCCTCACCCGCACGAATTAAACTCTGCGTAAACGTCGTGTTTAAATGTCGCGTTAAGACCGAGTGTAAGCAGCAGGTCCGTTTAAGATCTTCACGGATCGTGTTATGTCTTTTCAACTTTATAATACACATACATAATCCATTCTGGGGATTAAAGAATTAATTATACTAAAATGGCAGTTAGTGAATTTGGTCTTTTAAAATCACAAATTACAGTTAAATCACCAACTGGAGACAACACATTAATTGTATCCCATTTTATTCACAGAATAGTATTTATTTATTTATTTATTTACAATTATTTTATTTGCTTTAAACTACATTTAGTTTAGGACGCCAGCAGCAATTCAACAATGCATAAAAATGTACTCTCGTACAAATGTATTATTTGGATCAAATAATAAAAGAGTAAAGGGTACGTCATGCCATGCTGCAACTTTTAAATGAAGTAAAAATAATAATAATAATAATAATAATAATAATAATAATAGGGTGTTGAAGCTTAATCACACTAATAAATGTTCTAAGTGCAATCGCCTTAACTTGGCTGGTAACTTGATTGACAAAACCTCAGTAATTAT
Organism: Distichodus sexfasciatus; assembly: GCA_032718565.1. Lineage (NCBI taxonomy): Eukaryota > Metazoa > Chordata > Actinopteri > Characiformes > Distichodontidae > Distichodus > Distichodus sexfasciatus. Next base: position 4,062,569 of record JAVGVS010000021.1, on the reverse strand, counting down.
TCACAATAAGAATTTCTGATTTGATACTGGTAGTATATCATGGCATGGACAGATAAAGATAGTAGATGGGAAAAGATAGATAGTTGTCAAACTTGACAAATCAACCTTAGAATTGTGTAAATGACAGTCAATGACTGATTGGCAGCGCCATCAAGGGCCACCCTCAGTGCAGTTCTGACTCCTATACATATTTACTTACTACTGTATTTCTCACGTGCAATTTCCTGTCTGAGGATGTTTTGTATTATTGAATTTTAGTTTGTATTAAAATGATTAGTTACAGCCAGTCATGTGACAGTCATTAAATATTTTTACTATTGTACTGTGATATATTTTTACCAGACATGTTTTTACTAAAATGATTTTAATATGATTTACCTTCAGATCGACCTCTGACTGGTAGTTGCCCCTAAATAATTACTCCATATACTCATTTACTCTATATACTCTATACTCTAACAGATCAGATGCTGTTATTCAAATTTATTACAAAGACTTAAATAACACTAACATAAATAACGTAAATAACACTGACAGTTGCGGCGAATAGTGCTCACCGTGATCAGAAGGTCGCTGGCGGTTTAAATCCAGGGTCATAAAGTTATCACTGAGGGTACTTATGAGCAAGGTGTGCCGCCCCTAAGCACTGCTCTTCACACGGATGGGGTCAAATGCAGAGGTCACATTTGGAATGGAATTTTGTCCTGAAGATAATCATCACACCCTTGCATAGATTTTGAATTGACATTTTGAATTGCTCATTTGCTCCTTAAATAAGTAATTTATGTCATAATTGTCAGTTAAGTCTTTGATACAAACCATATAAATGATACAAACACCATTACACAAAACACCCAGGAAAAATCATTATATCAAGCAAGCAAAACTATTAAATCATTTAAAATATAATAACCTGTGATGGATATTAATGTACCTCTTACTTGCAAAAGCTTTCAAAATTGAAATAAACCTTTTTTCTCACTCTCTTGAAAGTAAGAAAATGACCAAAGCAGCCAAGGTGCTGTCATGTGGATAAGGTATTTTGTAACTTTTTGAGGTGTTTCCCAACCGTCTCTGCACATACTGTAAGTTTTCACATTTTGCTATAAATCACTGTGCCCATTGTCTCATTGTCTTAGTAAAAGCTGAGGAACTGAGAATGGGCTTTTTCACAAAACTGGATATGCATGATTTTACTACTCATAATGTTGACAGATAAATACTTGTCAAACTTTTACATTTAATTCATTTTATCACATAAAAAGTGATACATTTAACCTTTTGGGGGTAAATATGGCCCAATTTGAAAGTCACTGTAAGAGAAAAGTTTATTGGAAATGGTTGCACGCGTCTCCCTTGCAGACATGCTGATGCTAGATGAAGTGCCGCTCCCAGGCAGAGTGAGATCATTATTGCTGGTGACACCGTGCAGCTGTTGCTGACTGACCCGCTTTGCCCAAGAGCAACATCAGCTTGAAGTGTTTGTGAACTGCACAAATCCATATAGGGAATATAATTAGTGTGCATGAATGAATGTGTGTGTGTGTTCATGAGATTGCATCATATGTATAAAAATGGACACTATCTTGAGCATAACTCTTTTTTACAATTAAAACACAGCTGTCTCTCTCTCTCTCTTTCTCACTCTCTCTCCCCCCCCTCTGCCTCTGCTCTTTGATGGATGAGGAGTGACGTAATGCCATGTAAATGTGAGCGCTTTGAGGGGATTCACTTCAAATCAAGCACGCTGGCCTACACAGCATTAAATATTGAGTGGTGGAGCCGTTTTGTTTTTATAATTTCTTCCCCCACAGGTGGTGTTGGCAGCCAGAGCGTGGCGGCTCGAAGAGGAAGCTGCATTTTGATGAGCCTCAGAATGAGTGAGCAGAGAAGACTGGAGGCTCTTTAGAGCAGCAGACTGTTTGGCTGCTTGTTTGTTTTATAGCTTGTGACATGGAGCATGCACAAAGACACACCACACATCCAAGCCTGGCTTTTGTTGGGAGCATGTCTGGATGTTCTCAGAGGAAGACACCAGTATGAGAGAAGAGAGGATGTCGTCCTCCTTGTGCTCCTTTATGCCTATCTGTGTTACTGCCTTCTGTCCATGCATGGCTCTATTCATCCATCTTCCACTCTGCTGTCTTGGACAAGGAGAGCGATTGATAATTCAACAGAGAACTGTGCTTACTGTGTGTGTGTGTGTGTGTGTGTGTATGTGTGTGTGGACTTATGTGTATGTAAAACGTCAAGGCATCTGACCACAGAAGGAACCTAATATATATATAGAGAGAGAGAAATATAGAAATACAGAATACAGAAATATATATATTTAGAAATTCTTCCTACATATACACACAGACACACTTACCAACAAAAACACCTTTATCAACAAAAACAGTAATATATACTATATATTATTATGACCTTCTAAAAATATATAATTATAAACCTCTATTTGTTTATGTGAGCGATTGTGTGTGTTTATGATCTTGAAGTCCTATGTCGCTATGTACCTTTTCATACCCTTTCATAGTGGGACATGACTAAGGGATGAATGGACTACAGTCCATTGAGATAAAGGGAGATTTTAAAAGCTGGCATGGGAGTCTGTATGAGACAGAGAGCACATTTGCTTTAGTTGGGCTTTGCTTCATATGGTTGATGGACTAGGTTTGTCCACTACCTCCCTAGTTTCCAATTTTCCGTCATACATTTTAGTGGCAGCAAGCAGTATAAAAGCAAAATCATCTTTTATTCAGTAGTAGGTGAACATTCAGACTGGCAGACGTTAAGGGCTGTGAGAAGGCAAGGTTGAGCGTGACTGGCTCACTGTGAAGTGGTGAAATGGAACATTGCAAACCACCATTCAGTGCCGGGGTAGTTGTTGTTATATTCCTCTATGACGGATTCACTTATGCCTCTGTGTTTCAAGAGAGGAAGAGTGTCAAAGCCCACAGTCCCTATTCCATATGCATAAGCTGCTTCTACAGGAGCTGATGACCCTCAGGCTGGACGCCATGGTCAGGGGCCTGAGTTGGGGCTAGGCTTTAGGTGAGGCCCTGGTGCTCTGAACGCCTATGGCCACATGGGGGCTTAATGGAGTGAAGCAGCGAGCCAATGCGCTGATGAGCACACGGCTGGTCTCGCTTCAGAGCCTCCCGGGCTACTTCAAACACCCCAGGGCTTGTATGATAAACGGGTTTCACACGGGAATACCAACAGAACAATTAAGATTCAGACCAAACCTGCCTTCAGTCATTGCTGGCTTACTACAATTTATTTAGACAGTATGTTCAAGACATTGTATCGAAACATTAAAAACTCTAGTTTAGAATAGGGACCTGTAGTGGCAGTTGGTGATGATTTAGATAGTGTTCATCACACAACGTCAAATTCACCTAGGGTTCACATGTGATTATAATGTACAAATTTATGCTTAGTATGTAAACTGTGAAAGAGATTTAAGTATTCAACTAGTCCGCACCACTAAGGCAGGACAATTAAGTGGATAAGTGGATAGATGGTTGAAAAAAATGGCAGAACATTCTGAGGTGTGAGTTTGAAGCCTGACCTTTAGACCTCTGATTATCTATAATGGCATTGTTTGTATTTCATGCAACATTTTTAAATTTTTACTTGTAAGATCAGAAAGGTTGAAATGAGAAGCCATACGTGACAACATGCTTGCGAGATGGTGTCCCTCCCAATAAATCACATTTAATAAACTCTGCAACATAGTCTGGATGTTTTTGCTGCTGAAAAACGAATTCTCTTGACGGAATTTGCCTCAGTGATCACTGAAAACAACCTGCAAATTAGAGAAATGCAATAAACTGTAACTACAGTTATTACCAGATGAGTAATAGCAGTCATTACTAGAGAACATAAAAAAGAGGATGAAATTCACACAACCATGTTATGTCCATCCAAAGACAAGTGTGTGGAAAAATCCATCGCTCTCTCTCTCTCTCTCTCTCTCTCTCTCTCTGTATGTTCACACACTAATGGGGGAGCATTTTGAACATTTCACACACTCTGCATATGAGCTGAAGCGTTTCATTCTCAGCCGGCACAGCCATTAGCCTGGCTGCCGACCAGCAGTCTGTCACCCCTGTTTAACGTGCCTCACTGGCCGTGTGCTGCATGTGTATGTGTGTGTTTATGTGCGTGTGTGTGGACGGGTGCGCTCAAGCACAGAGATGTGCATTTCCGAGTGCTGCAGGGTGCAGTGGCATGTGATTGCCCACAGGCTGGGGGTTAATGCTTGCGGTGTGCACTCGCTCTCCTCTGACATTTCTGCCACCTCGAGACGTCAGATCCACAAACTGTCATCCACTCCGCGTCAGTTAGAAGGGCCTGGTGCATAGTGTGCTCGTGTGCCTGTCTGTGTGTGTGTGTGAGATACAGCTCTTTTTGATGATGTCCGGTCTACTTTAAAAGAAATTCTGCATACTCTGTCCAGTGGTCCAGCCAGGCACATGGTCTGTGTTCCAACATTCTTTATTGCACCAGGACCTTGGGATGGCCTACTTTACTGTATAATGACATTTGCTGGAGAGCTAAACTATGCCTAGATCTAAACAAAGGGGGGTTCTTAAAAAGCTGGGGTGACCCCAATGATGCCGCCTCCTCTGTGCCCCCTCCCATTGTCCTGACAAGGCAGCTTGTTCCTTATTTGCATAATAGCTGGTAGTAAAACAAAGAGTGAAAGAGAGATTGAGTTGGTCATCATGGTATTAAACAGTGACTATTATAACACAATGCAAATGATCTTTATGATAATCCCATTATCATTCATAGATTGGCTTAGGTTCAATTCTCATTCTCATTCTCTGTAAACACGCCCAAATATAAACACAGGGTTATGAATTTGCAGTATGGCACAATGTACATATTTACTAAGTTAATATCTGTACTGGACTGTATACTGCACCGGATTTATTAATCACATTAATTGCAGAATGCACAAATGAATTTCATAAATGTATAGCTACACATTCTGAGTTTGTTTTTGGCATGTTGTCATTATTTTAAATAATTCAGACTATGCCCCGTAACCTTGTCCAGTCTATATAATTCCTTCCTGTGGAGTCATATACAGAGTTTTGACAGTTTAGTGACCTGAACCCTTTCCTAAAAGAAGTGACTTCAGCAAGGCTGTTCTACCCTCTTTTCCTCAGGCTACAGAAAGCACGAAACGTCCTATTTCCTGTATTCTATCCTATGTTAGAATTTGCACAAGTAAATTAACATAAAATATAAGTAATGGTGAACCCTTCTCATAGAATATGTTCTGATATTACTGACTATAATTGTTGTGATTCAGTAGATTCACAAAAATGTTCTTCATATGCATAACTCCCACAGATTCCAATAGTATAAGAATTAGAACTGCTCTTTCAAATCGCCTCAGAATTGCCTGTGTGCGTGAGTGTGTGTATGTGGATGTGAGTGGACACATGTGCGTGTCTGGTTTTATTTTCTCACAGACAATGTGTTATTTCTGAGATTATACCGGCTCACGTCATGATTACTGTGCCAGTCTTATCTGTATTACAATATAATGGTCATAGTCATTTTGTTGCATTCAGTATACTGTGTGATTTATCCCCGTCTTATTAATAAAAAACTCATCAGATGTCAGTTCCTGCTCACTCAGGATAAGAGATTTGTATGAGACCAAGCGCAAAGGGAGGTGGGGGGAGTCTTTCTGAGATTTGCAACATTTAAGTACATGCCAGACCAGAATAATTCTGTATGCGTGGATCAGAGATTTTGTTACACGATAAGCTATGATGGATTTCTCAGGACAGGGTGACACAGACTTAAACCTCACTACTACAGCACAAAAGGATTTCATATACGGTATAGTGTGTGTGACCGCGTGCGCTTTACTTGTCCGACAAAAAGATGGATTGAAGTGACTACAATTTGCTAATACCTCACGGATCTGAGGATGTCACCGGAGCACCACGCAATCACAGCACTGCTTAAGCATTCTTAATTCTCACTGCTTTAATTTGTAAAGTGCCAGCTATTCCCATGATTCCTATCTCTCATGATTCTCATCCGTCTGATTGCTCAGACCCTGATTTGGTCGCTCCTCGGGGCCCCTGCTATAAAAAGGCAGTGGAGGTATTATCGTCTTATAAAACGGATTCGGAGACAAATTAAAAATTGTCATGTCTAATCTTCTTTGGCCAAAAGTACCAAGTGCAAGTGCTACATGTTCTTAAATCTGCATCCTGATCCCAGTTGTTTACAGTGCTAAGCCCCACAAGGGATCTGGATGCTCATAAATCCACCGCTCTGATTGTGCCACGTCAAGGACGGGACACAAAGCCACACTCTCATTTTCACTTCCTTCAGATCAGGACACACACATGTAGGTCAGATAATTACTGCCTGTTCTCCTCCAGCTTACATACACCATATTGCTCCTGCACTTACACACATACGTGTGTGCGACACACACACACACACATTCACAGACTTACAACACAGTGTACGGCCAAATCCCCTTCCACACTTAAATTTACCTAAACAATTTTAAACAACAACAGGATGGATCAGCAAATATAAATCATTTAATCTACAGAATGTCTCGAGGCACAACACATAAAGGATTCCAATGACTTTGTATTGCAAGAGTCTTTTTACCCTCACTTACGTACATTGTTAAGGTAGAGAAAATGACACACTTGGCAGAGCAACAGGCCCCTAACAAAAAAGAAGGCCAAAATGGAATTACGCACAGGATGCAATTAAGGTGCAAAAATATCAGACACTAAATCTTGCAATGTTAAACTGAGTTAGCTTAGCCAGCCTGCCAAGGATCAAGCACACCCTTTTAGTAACATGTTGAGAATGAGGATGCTTACAGAAATGAAAAGCATAAATTTAGCTTTGAACACAGATCATTTTGAGAATTTGCTAGGAAACCATGGGGAAAAAAGTTGTGACTTTAAACAAATCATTAACAAATCACTTTAAACATTCAAAAGTATTACAAAAGTATAACATTACAACTGTATTTTGTATATAATATTATATATACAAAATATAATATTATAAAGAATGAAAGAGGAAGAGAATTTTTCCGATAGTATTGTTTTTGTTGTAAATACACCAAACTGGAAAAAAACATTTGTTCAGGTACTGTGCAATGAGGTTTTAAAAAATGATTTTATGATGTTCAATCCTGAGAATTTATGCGCTATTCTGTGCAATAAATAACCGAATCACTCACTCAAGATGACTATGAAATTGTAATCAAGTTCAATGTTAACATCTGCTTTCCACTTCTTCTGTGGGTGTGAATATGTGTGGGTGTGTGAGTAAAACATGCATCAGAAAGCATAGGTAGAATTCTCATATTTATGAGTTTAAAATGTCTTGGCCTCTGTTCAGCTTTGCAGAATCTCTAAGGACGCAGTCAAACTGAGCAACGCAGAGGCTTATGGGCTGATTAAAGAGATTGCAGATTCCTGCTCCAGCTGAATGGAACACCACAGTCAAGTGGCCAGACTGTGCGACAAGATTTTCTTGGGATTGCTGGGAATTATTCTGAGTATTAATTCAGGTCTCTGTGGCAATCCGTGGGAGTGACAGCCGTCCGGTTGCTCTGCGGATACTAAGGATAAGGAGCAGCTGCTCATGCTCAGTTCAGCAGGGAGATTAATCAGATGAGACCATGTATTAAAAAAATAAGGCACCGAGCAAGTTTGATTGAGACTTAATGCTCCAGAAAATGATGTGTGTGTTTTGGATGAGGGAACAAAATGGCTTGCACCCCATGTTGTTGGAAGAAGATGAGCTCATAGCCCACATGAGTATATATGGATTTTTGAAATAAAGAAACTCATAATCTTTATCAGATATGGTCTATATCCTTATATCTCAGCGATTTTCCTTTCCTTGTAACACTGTATAATTTAACAAATATCAATTGTATAAAATTTTGCTTATTGAGAGATAAATGATAACTAATTGAACTTTTTTGTTTGTCAAACACAAATTCTCTGTGATTAATACTTATGACAGCACATATTTAATGTAAGTTTGAATGGGTTAGGTGCCACAGCAGTGGACAGTATTATCAAAACTGCAGAAGAATTACCTGATAGCATAATTCAGATCTTCTTCATAAACATTCCCATAAAACATCATTTATTACTATCTTTAAGGCGTATTTCAATTGCATCATGTATTACTCCAGCTAAACAATTCAATCTCAGCTCATAGCTGTAACCCTACCCATACCCATCTTTTTAACATTTTCAAATAAAGGTTTAAAGCTTTAACTTTCTCAGTTAATAAAGACATTGTCCTTGCGAGGATTCTCCCATTTTAGTCATTTCATAGAGCCAGTCAGTTCCCACCAAGAACCAAATGCATAATCACACATACACACCACTTGCATGCAAACCCATGCTCGTTCTCCTGTCCTCCCTTCCGCCACAACCCCACTCACAGCCATGAATATTTACGAGGAGCGGTAATAATAACATGTTTGCATGGTTCCGACTGCTTTGCCTGAATTATTTACTGGTGGCCTCTCTTAATGCGGACACCACACAGGGCAGCCCCGCATTCTGCCTCTCCTCCAGTCAGCTCCACTCGGCTGTGCCACGCCGCCTGTGTCACTGCAGCTTAGGAGCAGACGGAGGTCAGAGTTCGCTCTGCCAGGTTTGGTGAGTTAGCTGCATGGTGGGGCCCAATCAAGCATGAGACAGCTTTTCACTTCCAGTGTCCGTTGAGGCACCCAAGCCTACAAGCTCTCTACGCCTTAGACATTAGGCCACTCAGCAGCCTTAATGCCACAAATAAAAGTTTCATGCATTTTTGTGCTGTCTAGCCGCTGTTCACTGGAATAAGAATGAAGTCAGCAAGTTGTCAGAAACTCTCTAGTCTTAACTCTATTTACTTGTACTATCATATTCTAATGTTTAAAACCTTATGCAGATGGGTCTCGTTTTCAGAATTATTTCGGAAGTGCATGCTGTTGGCGCTGCCGCCTCACAGCGAAAAGGTCCTTGGTTCGATCCGGGGTCGGCCGTAGGGCCTGTCTGTGTGGAGTTTGCATGCCCTCCCTGTGTTTGCATGGGTTTTCTCCAGGTGCTCCAGTTTCATCCCACAGTCCAAAAAGCATGCATGTGCCCTGTGGTGTGTTGGCGCCTGCCCAGGGTTGGTCCCCACCTTGTGCCCGCAGTTCCCGGGACAGGCTCTGCTCCCCACGGTTCAGATAATGTGAATGTTTGATCCCACACATATAGAGATACCACAGTAAAGGTATTATATTGAAAGAGCTTCAGATGGGCTGTCTTTGCGATTAAGTTAATAAAATGTGACAATATCGCCATCTGGTGTTGAAAATGTAAATGACAACATACACAACATTGGGGCAGAGGGGTAAGGGCTACAGCTAAATTTCCAGAGCTGTGACATTCAAGCACATCTAGATAAAGTCTTGACCAAATTTAATGCCCTAACCATTTGAAACCTACAAAGAGGGGAATGGTTCCCTAGACTCTTAAAAATATTAGAACCAAAAGTGGTCCTTCACAGTGAAGCCATAGGGCAACATTTTTTGGCTCTACAAAGACCCTTTCACCGATTGATTCTTTGTCGAACCATTTATCATGAACTGATCATGAAGAATTTGTAATGAACACATGTGTTTACTATGTGTAATATTTTTTAATTTGTGCAAATTTAATGTTTGGTAAAACTTAACTGAGTCAATTTATCAATTACTTCATATAAATTGCAATAACTAATCTTTCTAAATGGCAGTGGCAGATATCATCTGTTACCATTAAAATAATAACAATAATTTCTACATACATCCACAAGTAAATCAGTAGGTTAGGCATAGGGTCAGTAGTCATTAAGGTCTTACTTTAACATAAAGCACTGAAAATGATATAAGGTGTTACTTAAAGAACTCTTTTGTGCTCCAGAGTACTAGTGAAGAACCAGTTTATTCTTAGAGGATTGGTTTAGTGGGCATCAAAAATATGGGCTCATCAGAGGCTGTAACCTGGAACAGTGGAAATTAGTGTATGCCAGCTAAATAGGCTTGCTTCATATCATGGTAAGCTTTCCTTTCTGGCTTCTCTGACAGTGTTTTGATGTCCTACATCTGGTTTTCTGCTGCCTCATCCCTTTCCAAAACCAGGTATTGCCATTTGTTCCACCGAGATTATAATATCACTGGTTGTCCAATACCATCAGTAAAAGACTCCACTGCTGGGGCAAAGAGGAGTGCAGGAAAGATTGCTCCTGATTCCATCCAACCAGACAAGCACATTTTTACAAGACTTTCATCACAGAGGACGGACAAGCTTTACGATGAGACATAATCTCCACAGTTTATTTCTTGTCACTGCCTACCTTATTAACAATCTGATGTAGCCTTCCAAATAACCCAAACAACCGAGGGGAATTTGTTTTATAAATGTGCACTGCAGTCAGTTATTTTTTCCTGCACTTCATTTTTTCACATCTCACAATAGGCTTTTCATTGTCCAAATATCACATGCTTCTACTCTGTCTGCTACACACAATGCTGCAGTTGCACTTGGCACTTTAAAAACATCTCATTGCACCTGTCATCTGTCTTTAGAATTATTTTGTAAACTCAGGTTAACCTAACTTCAATACATTTTTTATTAGTATATACATGGAGATACACCTGTACCCAGCTTGAGTCTTAAATTACAATTGTACTCCATGCCGTCTGCACATAATATTAAGCTTATTTAGCTTATTATATATAAGATATAGTTTTATTTTTTGTCTTATTTCCCTGACCTCCTTATTTAAGTTTGTATTTGTATCTCTATTTTGTTATTTTTCTAATTTGCCTAATTGCACAGTTAAAAGAGCGGATCAGGATACATTTCACTGCATGTTGTACCTGCAAAATTTGCACGTGACAAATAAAGAATCTTGAATCTTGAATCTTTGAAATCTGCACACTGCTATGAATGTAAGCTATCTCATTACACAATTCAGTTTTTCAGAGTTGCTCTTATATAAACTACATGGTTTATATACTTTGTTGTTTCCTTTGTTTTCTTTTTTTTCTATTCTATTGCGTTTTTGGGGAGAGCACAGACAGAGGAACAAACACCAGCTCTGTGACAAAGTGGACTGCTTAAAGAGTGAAAAGTATAAAGGCAAACAAGCCAAAGACAGCGACATGGGAAAAACTGCGCCCACTGGTGGCTATGCGAGGAATCACTTGCCAGACCTCAGTACATATTGGTCCTCTTTAATAAACTGTTCTCAAGAAGAATTTGGTTCTTAAAACCCAGTTACGCTGTTTTCACAAAGATTCTGACATTCACTAATGTTTTATTATTTAAAATAGGTTCATAGGTGGAAGAGAACAACTGCTGAAGAACACAAATTTTATGTGTGCAAAATGTTAGGTTGAGTTTTGTTCAGTTCTATTGTTGTATAATATTATACTATTTAACTGTCTTTATTTTTCCTAATAACAAGTTTAAGAAATATAAATAAGAAAATGAAGCATTGTTTACTATTACTATCCTGTCCTATACTGCTTAGTCTACACAAATCAATTTTGTTACATCCATAGCCGACGTGGTTAATTTGGGAGATTCGTGAGCATTCTCGGGGGGCTGTCTGACTTTTGGACCAGTTGGGAGAAAAATAATTTAATTTGACGATCGTCCCTTTAGTTAATCTAGTCTAGTCTAGTCGTTTTAGTTAGTTAGTTAATCTAGTATAATTTAGTCGCTTTATTTAAGAGAACCTCCTACTACAGCTGACCACAGCCTCTGTGTACACTACGTGGGTGGTACCACATGAGCGAATTATTTCCTTCCAAATCGTTAAAGTTAGTTTGGGTTTGTTAACTCAACAGTTTGGCTTTTTAATGCAACGATAAGCGTCACGATGCATAAGAAGAGACTAGGTGGGTGTAAAAAGGCCAGTCTTAAAAAATAAGAACGTAGGAGAAGGATGCGTCTAAATGTCCCAATATCACAGATATTTATTTCAAGAGCACATAAAAATAACTGGCAAAAAGAAAAGAGAAAGAATGGTTTGGTATTTATTAGGTTAATAGGCTATCGAATGTCAACTTGTTGCAAAGCAACATATCAAAACGATTTAAATGTTAGCTCATATTTGTATAGGCCAGCATGTCGAATTTTTTAAAATGTGAGAAGTGAATGGAAATATTTTCAACTAAGTCACTGAAAGAGGAAATCGAATTTGTAAAAGAAGAACTAGATAGGTACATGCTACCGCAGCAGAGGGCAGTATGATACCATAGGTTATAAGTAGGACTTCTGGTTGGGTCATGTGGTCTGATTCATTCATAATATGCAACAGGTACAGAACTGGCATTTTATAAGGAATTCACAATAAAATGCATTTTTATATTTCTGGACTGGTAAGTCTAATTAGTGGCCACATAAGAGAGCCAGTTAGAGGAACAGACTGTAGTTACTTACTTGGTACCTCACATCATGCTTGTGTAGAGTCGTGAGCTGGGCACACTGAGGGGTGTGGCAGTGTCCTCGATGGGGGTGTCCGGGGCACCTCCCTCGGTTGCTTTAATGAAAGGCTTCCTGGCTGTGGCTAGGCCAGCGGTGCATTCTGCAGCTCAGAATACCCAGCCTGTGACCCAGCTTTGTGGCACTGGGCACAGGGAGGAACACCACAACCTTAACAGATCAGTCCTTACTGACGATTGTGTGTGTCAACTGCAAACAAGAAGAACAGTCTGAAGATTCATACGCAAGAGCTAGAAACACTTTGGATATTAGATTTTTTAAATGCTAGAAGCCTTTATATAGTGTGTCAGCGCTGTCTAAATATCGTTATTAGAATTCCATGAGCTGCCTCTTCATTTTACCCTATCTACATATTCAGTTCTAAGCACCTTAAAAGAAATTCACAGCAATATTATCTTAGTGTTTGAGCCTAGGAATACCTCACTTGACCCTTAGGTCACAATATATGAAAAAAAGAAGCAAAAAAGCCTGACAAAAAAAGATATTCCCCACAGAGGAGACGCCTCTGACGATAATAGCCCAAAGTGGCGAGTCGGGTTCTGTAGAAGGCAAGCAGAGCAAACCAACCCAAACCAGTCTGATGCTTAGGGCAGGGGCCTGGGTGCTGCAGCAGATGGAAGCTGGGGTTAAATTCAGCTCTGGGTGTAACCATACATAAACAAGCACGGCAGACCTCAAACAAGGGCTTCTGGACGCGCTGCTGCCTGCCGCTTGAGAAGATGGCTCTGAGAGTAAATTACCCCTTTTCTATGATTTACAACCAGCTGTCCCCCTTTTCCTAAATCCTTTAGCTTTTGGGGTATTATGAAGGAGACTGCCATGCTGCAGGTGTGTTTGGAAAGATGGCAAACAAAGATGCTGTGCACAAGGTTTCTGTAAAGGCTTTTACCGAAATGTTATTGCTTTTGTAATCATTTTTTGGTTACTAAGGTTAATCTTAAGGTTAGGTGTTGGTGCTATATATATATATATATATAATATATATATATATATATATATATATATATATATAATATATATATATATATATGGTTTGTTGGTGGAAGGATCTCACAAAAATGGCTAGGCCTAACTTAGTGTTGCAGGGACAACACTATCATATAAAAAGATTTGCTTTTGGTTACTTATGTTAAGGTTAGAAGTGCAGTAGGTGTGCAAGTATGTAGAATACAAGTTGTGGTGGGGAAAGGTTGTAAGTGGATGTGATACATGATAGGAAAACCTCCTATCAAGAAGCCACAAAACAGCCAAGTAAATAAGTAAATGCCAAGCTATTTTAAACTATGAAGAGGGTCAAAGTTTCACTTTTAGTTACTGATGTTATTGCTTTGGTTAGAATTATGAGTAGCTGTCAGCATCAGTTGAAGGAGAGAGAGAGAGAGAGAGAGAGAGAGAGAGAGCATTAACATGCTCAGTAGTGAGGGAAAAATCCCTTCCTTTGTGGGATGCCCTCTATACCCGCCAGTCGCCTTGGAAACATTCTGTGGACATCACAAAGGAGCCTGTGTGTGTGTGTGTGTATGTGTTCTTGTACTTGCTATTTAGTGAGAACCTAAATGAGTTTTGTGTGTGTGTGTGTGTGTGTGTGTGTATGTGAGAACCAAAATGAGTTTTTAACCGGCAGAGTGAGGACATTTTTGGGAAGTGAGGACTTTTTTTTGTGGTCCTCACTTCTTTAAACTGCTTTTACAAAAAAAAAAAATACAGGTTTATTTGCAAAACTAAAAGTGTAGAAAGATTAGCTTTTGGTTACTGAGGTTATGGTTAGGGTTATGTTTAGGGTTAGGTGTAGTATTATTTAGATACAGTAATATAGAAATCAATGGAGGTCCTCACTACTATATAAGTACAAGGACGTGTGTGTTTGTGTGTGTGTGTGTGTGTGTGTGTGTGTGCGTGTGTGTGTGTGTGTGTGGTGCAGTACAGACGTGTTGGCCGTCGCAGTGATGTTCCCTCTCGGAGCCGAGCCGTGATGTAATGTTTTGGAATGATCAGAAGCGCGGGCTGCGTAATGGATGAGTGGTTGCTGTGGATGGAGTTTTGTTTGGGAGTTTTCTCATTTTGGAGGGGGGTTTGGTTTCAATATGGCTGTGCATAAGCCCTGCCAGGTCTCTATGGCTTGCACTTCTGTTGAAAAAAATCCCTTAGAGTGTAATTTAAAACACCAAATTGATGGTTTGCAGCCAATCCTTGCATCCTCTGTGATTTGCGTTCTCTCACTTTCTGCTCTGCTATGAAACTATTTATTTGTCCATCAACCCGTGTGCCATTGTTTGTCCCTCTGTTGAGGAGCTAATCCCTGGCTTATAACGTAGAGTAGAATCATGCAACACTAGGCAACACATTACATAACCCCGCAGCCCAATCATCATGCACACGGGATTCCAGCGCGGTCACAAGTACTAACACTAACTGCCAATTTATGGCGATGGGAAATTTCACAAAATTGTAACATGCACTAAATTTAAATAGCCTCTTGCGACTGCAACTCGCAAACACAGACTTACTTCTTAGTTCATGTTTATTATGAGGTCTGTGTGCAAACACACGTTTCAGACCTTCACATTGCAGCATAACGTTAAGAAAGAACTTGTCGAAGTCTTTTTAATGACACATTTGTGCTCAATTATTTACACATGTTCAATCATTTTAACATCTTCTGGACTATCAGTTAAAAAGTTTCTAACACTCTCTTACTGTCACTGTTTATGGTGGGATCATACAGCGTATAATTAAAGAGTTAGTGAACTGTGTGAGAGAGACCAATAATTACCTTTTACTTTTCATACAGCTGTATATTCATGCAGTGCTTTATCCTGTATGGATAGAATAATAACAAGATCATTTAGTATAAAACGAAAGACAATTAGGCTTAACTTGCACATAAAACAGTGTACGATTTGCATTCAGGTGAAAATGCATTGGGTGGCGCTGTTTGCTCATGTTGTTCTCTCTGCAACAAACTCAACAGTTGGGCTGTACAATGCTCTGACAATTTAGACCGTTGTAACAGTTCATAGATTTAAAAAACTAAAGCGAAACGTGAAAGATGTGGATGAGGTAAATATAAAGGAAAAATAAAAGCATAAAACAAGTTTATTGAATGCACTGAATTTGCCGATGTACTCGGAATGGATGCGTTCTTGAAGTAGATCTGAGAGGAACTCAGATTTCAGATTTGTTTGTCACTGCGTGATTGACGCGGAACAGCGGTGGAGGCTGGAGCTGCGCAGACGCACGGTGGGAGTTTCACAGCGCGTCGCAAAAACTTTTCGAGCTCCTCCCCTGCAGCAGCTGCAAAGCATTTATACACATGTGCAAACCTCACAAACACATGACACTCCCCACAGCCGAGGCTCGACCTCCACTAGACGGGAAAGAGCAGCACGACACTTTCTCAGCTCCGTCATCGGCGACTCAAGAGCCGCACAAAAAAGCTCAGTCGTGGATAATCTATTGCGCACAGGACTCCCATCGGTCCACCACAAGGGCTTTTGAGCTGGAACTCGCTGTCGAAAAATGTCCGCTTCTGTACTTTCTCCCAATTACGACTTCGACCTGTTGTATCGGGTAAGGAACGCAGAAATCTTAAAGTAACTCATTTGCCAGTTCCTTTGATTGTTGTCGAGTGGAAACATAGATACTCGAACGCTTGTGGGAAGTCATTATGACATAAACAGTCGTTTTTGCTATATGACGTCAAAACTAATAAATGCATTGCTCTTCTTGCAGCAGGAGAAGATCCAGGGCTCAAATGCCATCCACCTCAATAACATGCTGGACAGGAGGACCATAGGGATTCCGCTTGCCACCTCCAATGCAAACAACAACAGGTCCAACATGCCCAGCTATTTCCGGAGCAACTCAACCAGCCACATGGACTCCATCAGTGGCAGCAAATTTCAGGTGGCTACTCAGTGCCACCATGGTAAGGACAGTCCAACCCCAGCCTACATGAACAAGGAAAACAAATTTCGTGACCGTTCCTTCAGTGAGACTGGGGAACGAAGCCAGCAACTTCAGGAAATCCTGCAGCCCAAACCGGGCTCCCAGATTAACTCCACTCGCTATAAGACGGAGCTGTGTAGACCTTTTGAAGAAAACGGCTCTTGTAAATATGGGGAAAAATGTCAGTTTGCCCACGGATACCATGAACTGAGGAATCTCTCTCGCCACCCCAAGTATAAGACAGAGCCATGCCGCACATTCCACACCATCGGGTTCTGCCCCTATGGGCCAAGGTGCCACTTCATCCATAACGTGGATGAGCGCAGGGCCTTGAATCCACAGGGGCCGCTCAGGCTTAAACGGGAGGTTGGAGTTCTGAGTGAGAAGGAGTCAGCCCCATTTCTCCCACCAAGGGACCGGCCAAAGTTGCACCACAGTCTGAGTTTCTCTGGCTTTTCCAGCTGTAGTGGGATTGATGGCATGGTGGTGGAGGGCCCCATGCCACGCACACGCACACCACCACCTCCGTCATGCTCCATGGCTTTCTTTGAGGATGCCCTTTCCCAAAATTCCCGTCTTGCAACCTTTGGCTTTCCCGATCAGGACTTGAAGGCTTTTCTCACTCCTTTAATCTCCCACACACAAAGTGCCTTCAACAGCCAGAGCAGCGGTGCCTTGTACGGAAACATCCAGACCCCCAGTGCATGCCCTCCATCTCCTCCTTTCAAAATGAGCCATTTAGGGTCCATGCGGCCCCTCTCAGAGTCTCCTGTGTTTGATTCTCCTCCAAGTCCTCTGGAATCTCTCTCAGATCCCGAAAGCTTCGTAAGTGGGTCCCGCTGCTCGTCAGGCACAATCAGTGGCTCAGAGTCGCCAAGCCTGGATTCGAATCGACGTTTGCCAATCTTCAGCAGGCTGTCGATATCAGACGATTGAATTATTATTATTGTTATTATTATTGTTATTATTATTATTATTGTTATTATTATTGTTGTTATTATTGGATTCTAAAAGGTATTTGGTCAAGCAGGTCACATTAAGCTTGATTTTTTTTTTTCTAATCCAACAATTTATCAAGAAGGTGCCTTTATACAGTCCATATTAAGGACTCTTACTGTCCAATATACTTTTCTCGGGAAAACTTTTATTCCACCTTTGGTAACTGCTCCACAGTGCCATCATGTGGGTCAGTACAGCATCTGTAAGGACCCTTAAGCTGTTCATGGAATGTCGCTGCAGATTAATTTTATCCATTTAGTGGTATCATTGCTATTTGCATCATGCTATGAAATCTATTTAACTTATTTATTGTCATGTGAAAAGTATAGCCTTTGTGGATGGATCAAGTCCATATGGTATTTATCAAGTCAAAAGCAATACAGCTATATTCCTTTTTTAAATTATGATCTCCATTTTTAATCTGGAAACACTTGCCTTTTTCCTCACAATAATATATTTTTGTTATTTTGGGTATTCTGTTGTAAATAAGTAAATAATTTATGAATTGTATGCTATTTATTTCAGTTTCGTTTACTACATATGTTAAAGAATGGGAGTGTCTGATGAGGCCTCTTTTTGAGGGTGGGGGCAGAGGATCTCTGGGCATTTGGTTTGTATAGATTATCCTTATCAAGAGTTGTTTTATTGTGTAATGTATGATCTAGCCTTTCACAATTCAAACCATACCTTGTACTATAAGAATGGTGACAATTTGGACAACCAAAAATACTTATTTGCACATAGTTGCACTATTTCAGTCAAGTGCCAGAGAATGTAGCAGTCCCACATTATCTTGATGTTAACTTTCTAATATGTGCCTTTGTTGTAAACGATCTCACATACTGTAGATCAGCCTTACTATGGATTTTGCTTTAGTGCCTAAGTCAAGCAAATTCAGTTGAATGTAGCCTTTGTTAGATCAAGATATTATGGTAAAACTATTTAATTGCCTTTTTCAGTTAATTACTTTTTTAATCATTTTGAATATGTCATTCCTTATATTAAAAAATATTGTCTTGACTTCATGTAGATCTCTTAACTTGCTGGTCGGGGAAATAATTTGTTTAATGTAGTTAGACAATAACTCAATGAATGACTACTTAGATTGGAAGTAACAATGAATGTAATGAACAGTCAGCTTGAGTTATGAGGGATTGTGTATACAGCTTTTTTGTGAGGCCTAAATTTGTATATTGAAATATTTTACATGGATATCTTAATAAAGATACATTTTCAACAAGCGAACTTGATTTTTTTTCCTTTAATGAGGCCAAAGATGGGTAGTTTAGTGTTTGAATGGAGATGGAGCTCATTCAAACCCAACAATGCTGCCTTTGGCATAGAACTGTAAATGACTGACCACTCTCTATTCTCCCTCTTCCTACCCTCTATCTTGCCTTTCTTAGAGGTGAATGGCTGCCACAATGTTGTGGAGTTCTGTACACTTTCTAAAGGGAGAGACAGCCTGCTCTGCTTTGAATGGCAAGCAGAGTATTGAGGGGGCTTTGCACTCTAAAGTGTGGGAGGCTTTTCTGAACCATGCTAACAGCGTTCCATGGAGTGTTGCAAGATTCACTTATTTGCTAGATTTACATCACTACTTGTACTTAGTTCAGAATCAGCTCATAAACTCAAAGGATTTGTTTGTTGTAATTCTGAAAGTTACTTTAAAGAAGGCAAAAACCTTCAATGCTACAATTTGACAATGAGATTGAATAAAATTAAATAATAAAAGAAAAGAATTGCCTTATGGCTCATGACACCAACCTTGGAAATCAAGTTCTTAGAGTCAATCCATCACAAAGGGGAGTAATTAGGAAAGCAGCCAGTGTATCAGTACCAGGGGTTTATGCTGCGATAAGGAGGTCAGCAAATATTTACATCCTAAGAACTTCAGACAAAGCTGCTTAACCTTGTGCAAGCCTTATTGTTTACAATGAGACTCTTTAGCCAGTGTGTGTGTGGATGTACAATCATACAAATGTTTGCGAACCTATGTTAGAATGTAGGCAGAAGTGGTTTGAGTGTGTGCGTGTTCACCTACAAGTACAGATGTGCACATCTCTGTGAATGGTCAACCTTTAATGAACCTGGCATTACAATAGCGGGAAACCAACTCTGGCCCTTGGGAACAAAGCTGTTACTCTGTTACTTCCACAACCACTCCATATCAGGGTTTCTGTGTGTGTTTAGACAGATAGATGGAAGCATGGATGGATGGATAGCTTTAAAAGTGTTGTTAGAATAATACGATCTGGACCTTAATAGTCACTGTCATTTTTATTGTGTTGCAAAGGGAGTTATTTAGTATGGAAAAACTGTCAACATTCATAATCTGCCTCAAAACGCACTTCTTTGTCATATTAGTTTTGCTGCCGTATCTGACGGCTAACACCTCTCACATGGAGGTCAAAAGCTTGGTAAAATGCTTTAATTAGCTCGTTTATTATAGGAATGCGGGGCTGATGAGTCTGCTTGTGCATAACGTACATGAAGACTTGTGGCCAGCCATGTGACAAGCAGTGAGCCCGCAATAAAGACAAGCCACAACAAGCTATTACCTAGTTAGTAAAATTGTCACTAGAAAACCTTATATCTCAAATGCAATTTCTTTTCTTTATGATTTCAAGCTTTCCACAATACTTTAGAAGGGCCTTGCAATAGAAATAATTGATAGTATTGTTTATTAAAACATAAACCTGTTCTTTGTTCTTTCTTAAAATAGTGGCTTGTTTCATTATGTTGACTTGGACAACTTTGCCTTAGAAAGCCGTGGCAACCCCGAGGGAGTGTATGGGAGAGTTCTTATGAGAGCTCTTGCGTGGGTGCGGCTCCACTTTTAATAAAAGGGCAACGTTAATATTTTCAGGAACAGGATGGTTGTGTTGAAGGCTAAAGGGCCATACTCCAGTTTGGCTTAAGCTTATCTTTAGTAGTCCTGCACCAGTGACAAATGAACAAGTTAACTCTGCCTTTCCTGTTTTGCTGACAGAAACGTGTGTATGGTGTGATCAGCTGTACCTCCTTGCACAAGGCAAGGAAGTTCCACCCTCCTCCTCCTCTTCCTCTAGTTTCAAAGTCTAAAGAACACTGAGCGAACGTTTCCTTCCTCAAGAAGCCATGCTGCTGCCATAACTGATGCACAAGGCACCCGTATAAGGTTAGAAGGACATACATGAAGTGTTTTCTGATAAACTTCTACACTGACAAAGATAAAGGACAAATATTGAACTTTTCTGTAAAGACAGAGAGCAACTGGAATCTGTATTAATATTGAAAGAGAACTACATTTAATTGATAGACTGACACAATTGACGCAATCAGGCTGTGTAAATTT
The DNA here is from genome assembly GCA_032718565.1 of Distichodus sexfasciatus. Lineage (NCBI taxonomy): Eukaryota > Metazoa > Chordata > Actinopteri > Characiformes > Distichodontidae > Distichodus > Distichodus sexfasciatus. The sequence goes on along the minus strand of JAVGVS010000021.1, from coordinate 4,041,728 downwards.
GCCATGTCACAGAGAGGAACAATGAACTCAAAGGCCACTGCATGAGCTTACTTAGGGCCTAAGCAGAAGGAAATGAGGGGTCCCATTTGGGATTTGGATGGAATACTATACCACAGAACAATAGCACAACCTGTTTACTCTAAAAAGTTAGACTGCAGATGTGGTGAATTCATCCCAGCTCTTAGAGAGGAATATTTTAAGTTAGCAGAAAGGCAGGGGCATGGTTGTTAGACAATTAGCCTTATTAAAATGCAGCTGCTCATTTGGCGGAAGCATAATTTTTTTCTCTCCATATGATAGCATTTTTGAGACTGTTACTCTATATGAGGTGACCTGTAGCTTTGCACTGTTGATATAGGGCTACATTAGGACTAAGCAAAACCTCCTGATCCTGCTGCCCCTGAATGTTAAATAGGTCAAACCCATGTGCAAAGCACACGCACACACACACAGCTACCCTGCTCGGAGCGTTCATTGACGTCACTGTGAAGCATACACGAAACTGACCTTGGGCTGGAGGCTAATGAGAGAGAATGGCTGCTCTGTTTCACCTGACTGGAAATGAGATGTTCACGTCCAATCATTAACTTCCCCCTCTTATGGACTACAGAATGAACTGCCTGAGACCAAAGTTTGCAGACAAACATGGGAAATCTGTGCCAATTTCATGTTTAAGCCACTAGTAAATGTTATTATGGCTCAGTATCACACTGTTCCCATGTTTATGCAGAAAATCCCATCCGTTGTTCTCAAAGGGCACAGCACTGAATCCGGAAAGACTCTGATTCGTTTTGTGTGTATAATGAGTCATATTACTGTATATATGGCAGATGCGTCTATTTTTGATATGTCTGTTTCTAAAGTGGTTTGATGGAATGTTTGTGCTAATATCAACAAAATCATCAAGACACTGCCCTTACAGCCTGTGACTATGTGCCATTCTTCCTCCGCCTCTCCTTTTTCTTGTTTACATGAGGCTGAGGGTGTTCATGTATCTATCTGCAAATGTATTCTGCTTTATTTTCCACCTGTATTGCAGTGTTCAGTCACCGTGACTGTAGAGACCAGCAGAGGAGAACGAGGAAATGAACTGCTCACACACACAAACACACACACACACACACACACAGAGGCATATGCTGCCTTGCATAGGACTTTGCCCCTCCATGAAAGCCATGATGAAACACTTCCACAGATTATGTATTAGCAGTAAACCTACTTGCGATCTGGGTGACACTGTCTCGTAAAAATCACCCATGAGCTATAAACATTTGTGATTCATTTATCTACACAAGACAAGAACTCCATGATTAAGTTTTGAACTTGCTTATCCATCATGTGGAAGAACACTTTGTTTCAGTCGCCCTTTTTTATCCTGGAGAGGTTGTGTGTCTAATCCTTTCTAAACAGTCCAGCTGTTAGTTGCCCTCCTGTACTCCTGGAACCTGGCTCTGCTGTCTGCAGGTGTGAGGACAAAAGGTCAAAGGTTCAAGCTCATTTAGGAAGTGTTGGAGAAAAGTGACTCAAAGAATCACCTGACACTGCAGAGGTAGATGAGTTCACATAACAGGAATGGATACCCAGAGTAAACTCTCCCCTTTCTCCTGTGAAAAACATGAGCTCTCAACATTTGCACAGTACTGTTCTCGTCTACATAATTGAGACAAAAAGTGGATGGCTGGATAGTATGTCTCTCTCTCTCTCTCTCTCTCTTTTTCATTAGATCCTTCTTCCATTAGAGCCAAGATCTGTAGTGAAGTAGAACGTGTACAAGGTCACCCTCTACTTGTCCATGAGAGCAGTAGGCTTTTCATTCATGCTGACAGTCCGCTTGGGGTAATGATCAGGACTGTTTCTACAGGTTAAAGAGGGAGGCGTTTGTGCAGTCAGCAGGCTAAGACAGACATCTTAAAGGGCCTTCTGGGTCTCTATCAGTTAATCAACAAAACCACACCTATGCTGCAGGTGAGACGTGTACTCACAGTGCCTCATAGCTTAAGGCAATCTCTCTCTATCTTTCTCTCTCTGTTATTTTTTAACTGTAAATAATTGGTGAAAGAGGTAATTGGAGGGTAGTGCACCTGATAATCTCACAAAAGGGATTCTTAGGTTAAACCTCCAGTCTAATTCATGAAGAGATTAAAGTGCATTCAAATGTTTGCTCAATACACCATGCACTTTTGCATTTATGGTATTTCAATGATAAAAGAGGTATAACTGTTAAAATTTTATTTTTGTAACACAGAGTACTTCAGAACTAGGACTGGATAGTTGCTTATGAGTGTAAAGAATAATGAGACCTTGGTATAAACATTAACAAAGAATAACAAAGCCTTTCTGTTCCCATACATACACATGTGGGTGTTAATATTAAATGTTGACCAATTTTCAAAATTCTGTTGCATGTAACCACATTTGACTGACATGTAAGAACAGTCTGGAGCAAAACATTATTGAAGACATGATTGACTACTTGCACTCGCAACTCTGTCCATGCAAACATTCATTGTAATGATAGCAAACTTATAATTGCAAAAACAGAAAACAAAAACATTGTTGTTGGATTTGGTCATAAATTGACATTTTATTGTTGACTGTCAAAATTGTCATGTCACTTCATGAAAATTGTCATTTAACACAGTAGGCATTATAAGTTATATGGCAGTATCAGTATGAATATTCCTGCTCTACTGCCTTGTTTGTTTCAACAACTTCTCTTAGTATATCTCTTGCAGCTGATAACAGAATGGGACCAGTCTGACGGGCTTCTGAAAGGGTGTCATCACAGAGCCATAAAATAGCAAACAGCTGTGGAAAACAGTGCTTTTCACAAACACACACACAAACTAGAACTGCGAAATTCATCATAAATTACTGATGACTTCTCTAATATGTCAAAATAAACATGTTATGACTTGATATATTTCTTGCAACTGTTACACATGTGCCGTTATTATACATTTGACTAATGATTAAAAACTTGATCCTTCAAACCTTTGCATTTCAGTTCCTGTTAAGGTTTCACGGCTCAGGAAGCCAATATATAATAAGTGAAGGGTATTCAATAACAGATGCTTAATAATGTCTGTTGAAGATTTACTGCAGATGGAGACCCATTATTACAGGCTTTGTTGCACGATACAGAAAGTTTCACAAAAGAATTCAAACATGGCAAATATGGTTTAAGGCTGACATGAAGTGAAAAATAGTGTTTGTTTGCACTTAACTGAAGATTCTATGATGTGTTTCTAGACTAGACTGTGCACACCAGCAGACAGTCCTTAAACCTTTAAAACTACAAAAATGCATATATTAATACATGGTTAACTGTTAGGCAGCATGTACCAACTTTGTATTTAATCTGTATTTTGAAAGGCTGGAAATGTGAGTTTAGTGCATCTAACTGTAGCATAATTTGAAAACAGCACTAATCTGGATTTAATTTCAGTGTTGTGTCAACAGGGGTTCTACTTTGTTTGACCTGCCATTGGTTTAAGTCATGGAAAACACAGGATTATTGGGCTTGCAGTTGTGGCTCTAATAAAAATATGGATCTATTTAATAGATCAAAGTAAATCTCCCATTTTAATTGTCTGCAATTACTATTGCACTCCTTAGCAAGTTATCAAGGCAAATGGAGACCAAACATCTGGAATGCAGGTTTAATCACAGCTAAATTTCCTCTTTACTATATATCATCCATCCAACATATACGCGATAAGAGGTCACCCAGGCTTCCTTGTGATCTAGTAGATTCAAAGTAGCTCTAAAAAAGTTTCATAGTTCTGATTTTCACAGATCTAATATAATATAATCAGTTTAGAATTCAATAGTGTGATATTGTACAACATATCCACCCTCCATGATGTGAGCCATACATTCTGTTAGATTACAATATGACATTGAAATGATTTGGGTCGGTATATACAGTGTGGCTTCTTTATTTGTAGTGAACTTTTCCATGACAGTCTCTAAATAAGATTTATATGCTTTCTACTGTCAACACATGAGGCTATATAATTTGTCGTCCTCTGTTCCTTATTCCTATTTACTTAAGCTTGATGTAGGCATGATTATTCAGTCAAAGCAGTAGAATCTTTGCAGTAGAAAGTCATAGAAATGATTTTGTGTCCTCAATGTGGATTTATGATTGACAGTAAAACACAGGTTCCTATGATGGGAGTGCTGACCTAAACCAAAGAAGCAGTGAACTGTTTGACCGACTTCAGCTGCCTTGACAGACATCTAGGCTTGGTAGAATGACGCAGTGAACCTTGCATACAGTTCATGACCACAAACCCCATATCTCCCCCAGGAGTGAACTGGGGTGCAGCATTCCTGCTGCTGAATTAAAGTATGTACAAACCCAGCGAGTAGCAATGTGGTGGTTTTATGAAAATATTTGCATTTCACAAACCCCGAGGTTGGACGGCAGAGACCATGGCTGGCTCCAGGCTGATGTAGTGGAACAGTAACGTTCTACTCCCAAAGGGGCTTGGCCATCTGGGCTTGCTGTGTGCAGTTCTCACTGCAGGCTGCCATAACTCACTGGGCAGAAGCTATTTCAGCTAGTACAGTCATAAGGGACCACAGTACAAAAGGAGCGAAAATCCAGGTCCAGAAAACCCGATCACAGATATGTTCTCACCATTTTAATTTGGCAACTTATTTAAGCTCAATTAGTTAAAGGAGCACAATGCTAAATGATGCAAATAACAGACCAACTGTTGATGCATGCATGTAGCTTGCGCAATTAGCTTCCATAAATAAACAATATGAGCCTATTATCACGAAGGTAAAAAAGCTGAGAATAAAGGAATACGCTTTTCACTGAAAAGCTATAGTGTAAGATGGAGTCCAGATTTGTACATACTCTTGAAAGCTTTTTCAATTTTTTGACACCTCTGAGCTTTTACATTAAAGAGAGTAGTTGGGCATGTTTTTTTCTGTAGCCTGTGGACATGGATCAATGTGGATTGAGCATCAAGGTAAGGATGGCTGGGAGCTGTGTCAGACTTCCAGGTTATTCTGTCAACACATGAATGAATAAGTGTGCCACAGTGAGGAAATCAATTTACCAGTCAAAATAATGGGTCAATTTTAAAAGAATTAAATTCACATTATAATGATCGGCATCATTTTCTAAATATATACAAATTAAAAAGAAAATGGCACAGTAAGTTTAATTTCAAGAAGCCTGCTTGTACTCTACTAAGTATGACTAAAGAACAGTCTACTGTATGGAGTTTTTCTCAGGAGGTGGGAATTAGGGGGTGCCACTCTCAAAGCGTCCAATAGAGACATCTGCAATCTGTCGCCTCCAGCAAACTTGCCCCCTCGACCTTCTTTTCAAAGCAGAAACTCTGCCAACGAGGGGATAAAAAACTTGAAGCATGAGTTCCCAGCGCTTGGCAGTCAGCACATTCACTTACTCTCTGTCTTTTGTACTCAGCCTCCAAAAGATTTCTTTTTTCCTTTTCTCCTTATGGCTTAGACGCTTTCCCTCTCTTTTCTATGGCTCTAAGCAAGGGCCTGGAAAAGTCACAGGCGCCATAATGAACTGAATGACAAAACTGTCATTTACATTTCCAATGAATGTGGCCTCATCGGAATTAAGATCTCCAGTAGCTGCTCTCTTACGTCTATTCTCACAAAGCACCATAGGCCACAGTTGGCTGTATAGTCATTAGTTTCTTGTAAAAGACTGATGGAATTTTCTCCTCATAGCAGACTCACTGACAATTTCTACTGTGCATGGAAAAGTAATGTTACTGGAAAAAACGGTAAATTAATTATAATGAGACTGATATTAGACATTTTCATAGTCAACTCAGTATTTAAAATGAGTTTTTTCACTACCAAATTAAACATTATTTTTAACCAGATAGGGGGTCTCTTTAGTAGACAGAAATCCACAGCCACAGTCTTAAACAATCTCTCAGACAGCACACTATGCCCTCTCTTGTGGATCTGACCGGAGCAGTCACACCAGTGGTCAGACACAACAGCAGTCTGCCAGTTGGCTTATCCAGTTCTTGGCACAGGAACCTCCTGGGACTGCCTAAGAATGCCCTGCTGGCTGTCATGGTGACAGACATGCGAGTATTTACGACCTGTTTTCTCCTGTCCCTGCTCACAGCTTTGAGGGCCAGAGGGGAGGAGTGTTCAAGGTTTTGTGGATGGTTTTGTGGTGGGTATTCTGGGTTTATTTTCCATTCATTCGCTCTGTCTGCACTGTGAATCTTGTTCAGAGGTTTATGGAGACTGACCAGGCAGAAGGGGTGTGTTGGTGTGTGTTTGTGTGTTTGCGTGTGTGTGTGTGTGTTCCTTTGGATCTTTACAAGACCCATCTGGACAGGTCTGCTGCCCAATAAAGCATCAAGAGCAAGCTGATATAAATTCACTGTGAGGCCTGCTTGTCTGCAGCAGGTGTGAGTTTGACATAGCATCGCCACGCACAAACAAACAGCAAAGGCTGCCTATACAGTTGCTCGAAGGCCTGGTCACAGTTAATGATATCTGATACAGCTAAGCCATATTCTTGTAAACTGACACACCGAAACCAGTTTTCCCAGGATTAGCATGCTTCGACAGGAAATCTACGCGCACAGCTTCAATGCCTGACCTGTCATTGCTTAAACATCTTGTTGTTGTGCAACTAAGATCATACGTTTGAGCTTACACGCATGGTTTACCATGTTACACTTCGATGACAGAGTCATCTGGGTGTGTTTTGTGAAATATAAAGCCTCTAAGACATAGCACATTTAGAATTTAACGCCAAATATGAGATGTTGACATTCGACCAGTGACATTAAAACAAAAGTGAAGACGGTGATATGCTGTTCTGCTTCTCAAGTAATATCTAATGCCTTTGAGTGGTGACAAGTGTACTTTAAATGCATCTCCAAAATAGCACATTATCATTCCATTAAGAAGTATACTGACAGCATGTTCTTCACACAGGCAGAGAAATATTTGAAAGTTGAGACGAGACATCAGACATTAAAAAACTTCAAGATTCAAAAAACATAGATTGGTGAAGAGAGAAATGTGAGTTTTGTCTGCACTCTCAATTAAGGGCTCTGAAGGTCCCATAACACAAAACCAGAAAAAGTTCTCTCTGAACAGGACCAAGATTCAACCTTCCAGTATAAGATGGTTGGGTCCCACATAATGAAACTTACTTAAAAAGGCAGACCAAATATAAAATGCACTGACACAGCAATAATTTGTGACTGACCCTTTTTTTTTTGTCTGGAATTAGCCAACCTCAGTCATGTAAGCAATGCTGATGTGGTTTCAGGTATCATCCTTGATCAAGCACTCAGTAGACTAAGTTCAGGTCAGGTTCAACTGTAACAAAGGGAATGGCCCAGCAGCAGCTGAGACTGGTTGGAATTGGGCTGCCACCTGGTACACATGCAGAAAGGACTTCACAGCTGATCATGGAGCTGCAGGCATGTCTGCGCCTGTCTGAAACAGCCACCCATCACTCATAACAGCTGAAACATGCCTCCCACCTCTCTAAAATAAACTGGGTGGTGCACACCAGCTCCCCTCAGGGTTAATGGAGTAAGTGCTGGTGGTTGGGGGTTGTGTGTAATTGGTTTACTCATGAGAAATGAGTAAAGTGCTAAATGGGAACTGGCCCAGTGTCATAATTGATGGTGACTAGAGGGTGGAAAGTGTGTGTGTGTGTGCCTACACTCTGATGACATTAAATTGAACTTGTGTGGACAGTAACACATAACCATGAACCTGGTATTGAGTAGCAAGCAAGCCAGGGTGTGGTGTGATATGTCAGCTGTGATATAACAAAACACACAAAAGCTTCTCCCACCCCCCAGCATGGGTTAAAAAAGACAGCACTCATCATATCATTCCAGAAGTCTAACCAAGCACGCGGCAAGTGCAAGGTCATATCCCAGGCTATGAAACCTAAGAACTACAACAAATGAGTGTGTTTATGCTCTGACACAGACATGGAATGGTTTCGTTATTACTATAATGACAAAATGAACTGAAATTATGTGAAAAGAACACACACACACACACACATTTTTAGGCTCATTGCAAGTATTTTCAATGGTTCTTGTGTTACAAAGTAATGCTATGACCATATGTATCACTAAACCTTAACACCAAGCAAAACAGAAAATCATTTCTCTTTTAGTCTCTAAATAAAGTATTTGCCATTAAGGGGACCAACAACACAAATGTCCTTACAGCATCACAAAATTCCAGTTTTTCTATCATCATGGGTACACCAATCCCCACAAAGAGTTAAATACATAAACACAAACACACACTAAACATTTTTTAGATATTCTCTTGAAGTATTCTGTCAGTGAATACAGCCCTTGATTAAGAACCTCTTTCCTTAGGGTCTCCCAAGTTGGAGATAAACGTGCATTCTGGGAATAATGATCCAGAGGAATGCAGCCCTAACCCCTGCAAACACTATTCACTCCTCCAGTGGAGCTTCCAAAGCCTCTTTTGATGTCCGGTCTAATGCCGACTAACAGCTGCACAGCTCTCATGAAAGCCCTTTGCTTTCTTTTGGGGAGAGAGAAAAAGAGAGTCTGATAGGAAACCTGGCAGTAGCATGATGAATACAAGGCAGCCTGAATCGTTCGCTGAATGATTTGCTAGCAAGAGAGATTGGCACCCTCACATGGATTAGGTGCATGAACATAATGCGTGTGAGAAATAGATTTACTTTCTAAAGGCTTTTTTGTATGCGGTTTAATTAACAACCGTGGCCACATTGATTGCTTTGGAGGTTGTAAGTACCTGTAACTCTCTTTTCCAAGTCTAACACCTCACATAATAGTTATTAATGTACTTGAAATAAATGTAGAGGAACGGTTGAAGACATGTAAGGTGTGTACAGTGAGACAGTTCTGTAATGATTGCTGTGATTTTACTCCCTTCTCCCTTAGCCACTCAGGATACCCTTTGAGCTACAGCCTAGTAGTCTGTTGCATAACTGTTCAGTGACCTTCCCCTTCCTTTTCTTCTACACACATACAAAGAGAAAGGGGGGTGGGGGGAGAAAGTGAGAGAGAGAGAGATAGAGAGAGAGATTTAAAATATTTCTTCTGGATAATTCGGCAGCAGATTAGTCAGGCTCTGGGTCAGCCCTCCCTCCCCTGCTTCGAATCTCTGTGTGGGTCTTTTTAAGAGGTCTGGACTTTATCCTCCACTCCCCCAATATCCTGGGCTGATGGCTAGTACGCAGCTCCAAGCCTGTAAACCCTTGCCACTCTGCCTCCATTTTTGGCCTTGCCGGTTAGACACATAACAGAGCAAGGAGCCACGTCTCGGCATGAAAAGCAGAGGCTGGCGTTTAAAAGGGAAAGCTGTAAACATTTAACATTTTAACATAGACGGAGGGCATTACTGTATGTGGGAGGATAATGTAATGGCAAATCCAGATGAATGCCCTTTGACACCTTGCGTCACTTTGCTCCCTTTTCAGTGTTTTTCACTTTGCCTAGGGAGTCATTTTTTGAGCAAAGGGAGTATTTTTTTTATTTGTATTGCCGAGACAGGCTGTGCTTTCTCTGTTTATATACCATTTTGCTCCTAAAAAGATACACAGTTTGTTAGAATTAGGATTAGTAATTATTTCTCATTCCAGAAGAAAGCTGGAGCCCTGTTCCTCCCTCGACTCTGTGTTTGACATTTTAAAGCGATGATATTTTTCTGCTTCGTTCCCCCACAGCGTCTCCCTGCTGGATCTCCAGTGTGGTGTGTGCGTCATCAGCAGGTTATTAAATCCCATTCTGAAATAATATTTATGAGAGGAGGCGTTTATATGGCCTGCGGTATCAGAGACAGAAGAGGGAAAAGGAGGTAGTGCAGGTCACAGAGGAGGTCTTCTTCAGATGGAACACATCTGGAGTAAAGATTCTCCAACTGTCGGCATCAGCCAAGTCTTCCTATTCAACAATGTACATCAGACAGAATGTATAAACTGCATAGGATCTGGAATGAACTAGCTGGCAATGATATCTAGGACATATAGTTACTCTCAATATTCACTATAGAAATGTAATTTTTAGATTATGTGTATCTGACTTCAATGTGTTCAGGAGAAGTAAAAATATCTTAAATGACTTAGCATGACTTAGTTTAGAGGGTAGCACAGTTGGGTTTGTAGCATTTGAAAAAGAATCTTTAAAATAAAACAGCCCTTTTATGAAACAACTTCCCAGATGTCCTTTAGCACACCAACCCAGACCAAATATATCCCAGACTTTACAAAAACTGAGAGGGGAACAGATTGTCACGGATGGTGCAAGTTATCACAGTTTACAATATTTGATTACCCCACATAGCCACTCTCCAAACAAGTCAGGAGCCATTTTTCACGGAGGGTATTATGGGTAACACATCTAGTATGTGATTTATTTATGAACTCATGGGAGCTATCTTATGGAAACTATTTTCCAGTTCAAGCTTTGCCAGCTGTGTGGCAAAAGGGGTGGGCACTGGAAAGCCCCAGGCCTCTGGGAGTATTTTAATGATCTGAGATCAGCCTTCTTGTGTGAGGATAATGCTCAAGATATGTGCAATGATTAGTGTTAAGGAACAACTTTTAGGCAGGGAAAGCACCATAGAGATGGGCAGCACTCCTGGCTTACCACACCTGGGGCAGAGCAGTGCTCTGAAACTTCAAACCACACCTTCTACATCCAACATGCATTCTGCCAGGTTCTCTTTTCACATTGGCTTGGGTGCTTGATTTTGAAACACAACAGGCCATTCCCTTGACTACTGCCCATGCAGAACTGAGTGGGAGTGGTGGTGGTGGGGGTTAACCAGAGCAGGTCCATGAGAGGGGCAGCTTAGGGTCAGGTGTGTAAAGTGTGGAATCTGAACCAACAGGGCCAGGAGGGAACTTTACTGATAGCAAGCATTACTCAGAGTTAACCCTCCCCCAACTTCCAGCAAACTCCTACCTTCAAAATGATAAACAGTTTAGGCACTACAACTCACCTCTCCCTACAGACACTCAGCCAGGTCAAGACAATTCATCTTTAGAACTCACAGCTTTAGTGCAAAATTCATCAAATGTTGAAGAGTGAATAAACATAATCCATTGCCAGTAATTCAAAACAGGAAAAGGCTAAATGCACAAAACTTGCAATCAATTCTGCCATACCAAACAAGTTCTGCCATACCAAACATTTCAGTTAAGCCTAACACAGATCATTTTGTCTTGAGTTGAACTTGAACAAACAAGGCATTCAAAAATCCTGCACATAGGATCTATTCTGCTCTTCAGAATTCCTCTTGAACAGGTGAACCACTGGGCCTCTGCTTAGTGCACATTTCTGAATGGTTAACAGGTTGCTGGTTTATGGATCCTGACACTAGTGTGTAGACCCAAAGTCATAAAAGTTATCATAGGCTAAGCCAGGTGGTAAAAGGCTTGCATTTGAGCTATATTCAGCAGTCTTTTATCCTTGCTACAGAGAAAGATGTGCCTGTATGGATACTTTTGCCCACTGACCATTTTTGTGTCCATCTCTTTTCATAGGTGCTATTGTTAGCATTTTTCATGCCCTGTCTACACAAACAATGGCTTGGGTTAAGGTTAAAAAGGAGCAGAAAGCAGCAGTAAACACCGGACTTTGTTAGAGGTAATTGCATTGTAACAACATCTGTCTGTCTGAGATGTTCACTAGAACAGTTACATATTAGCAAGCAAATTGTTGTCAGGTTACATAGTACACATCTCTACTCACGTCTTTTGAGTAGTTAAAATTTGACCACAAACTAAAGCCTTATTTTATATTTCTTAACTTAAATACATACAGCCATTTGTAAGACTCTGGCCTCATGATCTACATTAGCTTTGCTCAGGTCTTACCCTGAACTAACCAACCAGAGGTCTTCATCTCAAGCTTTGTTCTGGAGGCACAGCAGTGGATAGGTTGTCATTAGTCCTCATGATCCCTTAAACTGTGTGGCTAACATGTGCCAGATACATCTAGAGTCCTGCCACTAACTCTGTTCTTTTCTTTACTGTAGGTATGAACCTGGGTAAATGGGGATTATAAAGACAGAGGAAGGGACTGTGTGTTCTTTCTCCAGGCGATACAGAAGTCTGACCATTTCTGCTCAGCTCACTGGGTACAGCTCTTAGACATTCTCCACCACATCATGGAGATGTCTACACACAAACAGCCCCACCATAGAGAGAGACACACACACACATCCTAGACTACAGACATAATTACACACACACAAACACACACATGCACGCACACACAGCTGAAGCATCAATACACAAAGAAGGCCTCTGAGATGGAGCAGCACGGCTCCCACAAAGCCCTCCGAACAGAGCTGTGATTCATCCTCTTATCGGCTTCCAGGGGCCCATGAATGGGCTGCTTCAGAGGAGCGTGGATTCTGGGTAATCTGACTCGCCACAGTTTATCTCTTGGGTTGGGGGGGAGTGAGGACTCGGGAGACTGGGGATCAGAGGATGGGGTCAGGACAAGGATCCAGCCTCTTTGGGGAAGCTGGGCTTGCTGGGGTTCACAGCTGCAGATGAAACAGTGTGATGTAACCCTGCTGGGTTGCAGATGTTTATAGACACAGGAAACAGCCAGAGTTTGGGGGGGGGGGTGGACTGACCCTTTCCCCACTGCCCACTGCCAGACCAGGTGGACTAGAACTACATCCCTGCTGAATAGCCAGAACAAATACAGCCACCAGTGATGGGGTCACTTCCCCTCACTGGCACCATCGCTCAACACATGGAAGGAATAGAGGAAGGTGACCTCAAAAAAACACTGTTGTTAGATCAACATCTTCCTTGCAGATAGTCTTCCACTTCTGAGAGTGAGGACTACACATGCTCTGGCATTTTTTAAAGCCCCCTACACACACAGAGTCTATCTCCAAACCTGTTGAGTAGTGGAGAAGGGAGAGGTGGAGATGAGGTGGGTGATGAAGGATGGAAATTTGGGATCTAAAGAGCAGTGCTTTTCCTGTCCCTCAGAAGGTGACAAGCAGCAGGGGGTGCTGGAGGAGTCTTGCTGATAAGAGTACAGGAAAAGGGGAAGGAAACCTGCTGATAATCAAGAGATTAAGCATGGTAGACATGCAGAGAGCAAGAGCACAAGAGAGAGAGCCACTTCATGTGTTTTTCATCTACTATCTCTAAAATTCTTTGCTCATCTTTCACTCTCATATTTGTGGACATTTTTCCAAACATAAACTAGTATCTTGCTCTTCAGTGCCTGGACCACTTCTCATAACATAGTCCTTTTCCTAACGCCCTTTGACGCTCTGGACCCTGACCCAACTATGGTCTGCATCCACTTAGGGTGTAGTAAGAAATTAATAGACCAATAGTGTGAATTCAGGCTTCTGAGGCTTTTCCTCTCACTCTGAAATACCGCATTTCACTGTAAACATGAAAGCTTGTCGTCATGTCTCACGTCAGCTACCGTGCTGCACTTTCTCACCGGCATTTCACAGCCAATAAACATGTTCTCTTTCAAACATCTGGCAGATGGGCTCAAGGTATCCAGGTTCACTGTTAAAAATGTTCACCTTATTCTCGTCCATCTATATCATATATCATAAAGCATACACTCATAAGGCAATTTTACCACATCCAAATAATTTATGCATTTTAAAATGGTCTCTTCTTCTTGCAGCCAACTTAAAACAATAGTGCAGTTTGTACTGATAGACGTGGTTCACTAGAAAGGCACTGGTTTTGTTTTTTTCCATGGATGGCCTATGGTTTATCACTGCCTGATTCCACAACGCCTCTACTCCGCCTCCTAATGGACCTGCATCAGTCAAAATGATGGAATGGACCAGCAGTCATGGGTCTCTGCAGTAAGTCACTTTTAAACTCAGGAATGTGTGGGTCAAAATCATTTCCAGATGCGGAGGGTTTTTTTGTAAGTGGAACTGGCATTGCTCATAAATTAAGTTTGCTTTACATGGGCTGTAATGGGTATAGGCTATCACTTTGATTTGATCCAGTCAATGCAGACAATATGTTCCCTCAGTGCCACATCTTTTAAAGTCACACCATGAACAGAGCCGTGGCGCCCAGTGTGCTTTTCAAAAGCAAAACTCCTCAACATGCCCCTCTCAGCTTTCCCAGGTCAGCATGTGGGGCATAAAATGCTGACATGCTTGTTTAAGGGTTGAAAGTTTAATACACAAGTGCAGCAAAATTAACTGTACTGGAATTAAGAGAGTGCTTAAGGAATACAAATGATTTAGAATCCAATGATATTAGGAAGAATAGAGAGAAATGAACTGAAAATCTACTCTGATTGGAGATATTAATTAGAATCAGAATATGTTTTACTGGTCAAGTAACGTTTGCTCATGACAAACAAGACAACAAGTATGCTATAATCTTGTTCCTTTGTTCTATATGCAAAATATGTTTGTCATAATATTGTATGTTTGTATTGTATTGTATACATTTTTACTGTAAAAGTGTAATATTATCTGTAATATATTATCTCTCTATTCAATTTTATTTTATTATGTTATTTATGTTTGCCATTTTAGTCTGTATGTAGTTGCAATACAAAACAACTTCACACAGGCTATCAGGCTAAATAAAGTTTTTAAAACCTTATTCTGATTTCAATTTGAGTTAAGATCAGCATAAAAGGGTGTATAGGCATGAAGTAACATTATTGCGATTTGTGAAGGTTAAAATATATTGTTTGAATGTTCAGATTTATGCAAAGTTAGATTACAGAAATTCATTTTATGCACAGCGCTGTTTTATACGGCCCTAAGAAGGCAGACAAACCTCTGCTTCATGTGTTTCTCTCTCTCTCTCTTTCTCTCTCAAACACACACACACACACACACACACACACGTGTGCGCACAGAGTACACACTGTGTGCTTTGCCAGACGGGTTGGTATTATTGCTGTTTCCCTAGAGCATTCATGTAAAAGGTGTTGGCTGACTGTGTGTATCTCTTTAAAAAAAGAACAGTGGGAAAAGTGTTGAGGGTGACACTAGAATACCACTGCTTTGCATAACAGTACCAGATTTGCATAATTTTTTTATTTGTTATTAAAGTAGGTTATTCATTTATGCCGGTTTCACATTAAGTTCAGTTTGTAACCGTTAGCTCCACTGATCTGAGACTGACCGACGTACCATGTTTGGTCTTAGAGTCAGTTACCTAGCTCTGTATTACTTCATACCTTTTCAAAGATAATACATTGTAGAAAATATTATATTACGTTTTCAAATTGCTTTAGGATACATAGACGAGTGCAGCCTCTAATCTCTGCGATAACCATTAGAGAAATGTGAGATATGAAGTGATCTTTCTCCCCCCAACTTTCTCTCTCTGTCTCTCTCTCTTTTCCTGTCTCAGGTGAGGCAGTGACCTCTGCGCTGGCAGGCGGGGTGCTGTGTTTGGCAGGGCGGGATGGCCGTCCAGCTTCCAGCGCTCAGATAACACATGGCTCCAGAACGTTCCATAGCGGGGCGCCTGCTTTGTTGGGCTTATAATGATCGTGAGGCTGATGACCCGAAACACAGAAAAGCCCCCAGTGAGAGGAGGTTGCTGTTTGAGGGGCCATGCAGGCCTCGCGGGCACAGGCCCGATCTCACCTTACCTCCGCCTCAGGCAGTCGGTCCAGCCCGCCCCCCAGGCTCATGCGCTGATGTGGCTGATTGCTCTGATGGCCACGGCATGACCATGAAGAGGTATGCATGAACAAAGCAAGCATGGCCAAGCAAACTGAAATGGCTCATGAAGATGTAGTGATAGCTCAGGGCTTTTCTTTCTTGCTAATCAATGCTATCTCCAATGGCATGTGCTTTATGCCAACTTGTGAGAAGAAACGTCTATTGTGCACATTCTACTCTTAGGAGAGCTCTTAGCTCTTTTGATGAAAGCATAATTAACAGAATACCACAAGCATAATTAACAGAATACCAGGGTCATAACACAGGCTTGTTTTTAATGTCGTTCTGTGAGCACCCCCTAGTGGGTATGAGTAACGAGTCTCATATTTGCTTTCCAAAATGAAACGGGAGTTATTGGAGCTGAGTGATTATTGTGTTAATAATTTACACGCTCTTACCTTTTTCTTATCAGTCTCACCTCCGTTCCCCAAAATAAATCACCCTCCTAACCTTTAATTAGAACAAGTTCTGCTGACATCTTATTTCAAGTGAGAGGGTTGTTTTCCTTAAATATTTGCAGAACTTATTTAACCCCTACTTGGCTTCTGCTACCCTTGTCTCATTTCTGCTCAAATATTGAATTGACATCTGAAAGATAGAGAGTGTGATCAGCCTTGCGAGATTAACTTTCACATTCTAAAAACATAAATGCCAGCCCCTTGGAGGTGCAGGTTCATGTGCATCTTGCCCTCCCTCTTCCGTTCTCAGAAATTTGGTACAGTGATATGACTGAATGAGATTAATTGTATAACATGACTAGGTTTCCATTGCTGACTAAATAGGCTCCAGACCCGTCACAGCGGTGTGAGACAGACATATGAGGTAAAGGAATCATCCTGGGGAAACAGTCAGTGCAGGGGGTGAGTCCTGCTCTCAGAGAGGGTCTGTCCATGCTGCCACCCAGGCTCCAGCTGGAGATGAAATCAGGTTCGACACAGCTCACGGCCATTTCTGCAAAAACAAACTTTAGCAGGCCAGTGTTTGCTCAGGCCTGAGCGCCTCTCTCTCCACCTCGCCCCCCTGACCCACTCCCTGCTGTTCACCCACGGTGATTAGGCTGCTGCTATTTCTTAAAACTATTGCTGTGTCTGGGTGAGGAGTGTCATTAGAAAGAGATTATTTAGGCTAGCAACTTAAACTTAAACTTATGGGCCTAAAGTGAACATTTATGCGTCTATGTTCAAAAGCAGGTTGCACTTGTTAAGAAATTACAAGTTAAACTGAAGGACGTCTGTCTGCAGACTAGCCACACATGTGTATTTGTTGAAAGTCTTAACCCTCTTACATAAACTCTTTTAGACTTACTGTGACACAACCATACCGTGGAGGGACTGGGGGAGCTAGAGATGTAACAGATACGAAATGAAACTCAAGGAAAGGCTGTTGACTGATGTGGAAAATCATGTTTTTTCTTTGCAATAGCTGATTCATTTCAATCTGTCTGGGTTTTGGCCAAACTATGCAGCGTAAATAAAGACCTCCAGAAGATCACACTATCAGCATGATCACAGAAAGCAAGAAAATACGGAGTGTATTTTAACTTGAATTTGGGGTCAAGCCAAACCATGCAAAATAAATAAGAACCTCGACAGACCTTTTACAACCAGAGTTCCAGTGAAGTACAAGGGATAGGAGGAGGGCAAAATGAAGTTTAATTGCTGTGCTTAAGCATATTTGCCAGAATGTGTGTTTTTTCTGAATAGGTGCCAGTTTTATTAGCAGTTTTAGATTTACAATAAATGAATCTGGATTAAATAAGTAGGTCTAATTTTATTGAGCTGAAAAAGTTAAAAGGTTAGCGTGAAGATAAAGGTCCATAACATTTTTTATGACAAATGTAGGAAAATAATGTCAAAACAAATATTTTATGAATAATAGATAGTTTAAATTTATCATAAGCAGCTGTAATGTTTCCTCATCTATATTACATTATTCTGTTCACAATTTCTTTATTCCCTCTGTTCTTTCCCATAGTTCTCCTAAAATGCTATGCTCTGATGGTCTTTTTTAATCAGTCTGTTTTGGAACTTGGTGATGCCCCTATGTCTTTAAACCATAATATTGTTGAAATACAATGGGCTCCTAATGTTTTTCAAAAAAGGAGACAATCATCCCTGTGATATCCTTTGTATACTGTTGTTTGTAGGTCGAAATGTGTTCACTGTTTGAGGGCAAAACATTTTTTCCTTTTTTCAGCTTTTGATAAACCAACCAACATTTACTAGAAAAGGAACCATAATTACATTTATTACCACTTTTAAAAGGGGATTCCAAAACCATGATCTACGTATCAATGCCATGTGTACCTATTAGAGCTCACTGTGTTTTCAATGAAGTATGAACCGAGAATGTAAATGGTATCCAAAAATATGAACGTAAGATGGGCTATGATTTACTGTGCATGGCACCGTAAAGACTGCCAAACCGCAATGAGACCTTAACTTTACAATTAGAACAAATCATGCCAGTCTGCTCCTTGGAAATGTCTCTAATATAATCCATTACACCAAAATATGTAATGGAAAAAAACAAACAAAGCCACAAAGACAAACAGACTATTGTTTCTTAATCACTACATTAAATACATATGAGAAATAATATCTTACAAAAATTCACAAATTTCCCTGTGGGAACCTTTTACAGCTCCAGGTTGAACAGAGTTAGACTGGAGACAGAACAACACGATGTGAATACACTAAAGGCAGAGGGTAATATGAAAAATAACATCAATATTTTATTGGTCCTCATCTTTGGCATCTGTCTTCTTACATTTGATGAATGGCAATAGTGATAATGGAAACAAATGACACCCGGGGCCTCAAACTTAAAGTATGACGAGTAAATGATACAGTGCATAAAAGCAAACGCCCACATATTGATCCTACAGTAGCACAACACTTTTTAACAGCTGTGCAGTTGCTTAAAGCTGTTTATCTGTTATTTATCTATCAGCAAGAAAGCAAAAGGGTAGATTTATTCAAGTTTTTGGTTGTTTTAAAGGAAAGTAAGGTAGCGTGAGGGAGGAGTCCAGCAGTTAGCCACCAGTGATGCTTAATAACGGCGGTAACCCACAACATGCCTCAGGACATAAAGAGGAGAACACTGTCATTTAGTGGTTATTCAAATACAAATTTTCTATTCATTTCAAATGAAAGGCCTCAGGTTAAGGTGTGGTGGATGTGTAGTCATCTGAGGAGTCATACTGAGTTTCCACTATAAGAACACATTCTGGAATGCTGCCAGCCCTGTAGAAAAGACAATGTGTACTCACTCATGATTCACTGATTCAGTGAAGTCATGGGCCAGTGACATTCTTCCATAGATCCATCATGTTCGAATATTTCTTCTGTTTTTACCAAGACCAGAACTCCCTGAGTGTATACACTGAGAGGTGCTTCAAGAGAAAAAGGAAGCTTACATTAAATTGTCCAAACAGAGATATAAATAACATGTGTGAACATGTATATTCTCCAAGGCCCCAGGGTGCAACAGACCTTTAGTAGTCATTTGTGAGTGGAAAAGGCAGGACAGGACAGGAAGAGCTTTCGCTGATGAAAGGCCAAAGAGGCAACAGAGTAGGAAAAGAAGACAAAAGACGTTTATGTTGTTTCATCACATGTTCCACTACAGAGTTCTGCAACATTTTATTTGACATTTCCAGTTAAATCTTGAGATGATGTCACTTGTTTGTTAATAGTTTGCAGCTATGGAGATGCGTGAAATTTGTGGGCAAAATAACAGTGGAATTCCCAGTGTCTGATTCTTATCTGGAGAATGAATAAAGGAAAAGTATGAATCAGAATACATTCTCCGCATTTTTGATTATATCTGTCTAATTTCTTCCAGTGACAGACAATTTTTCCCTGTAGATGGCACTTGAAATGGAGGTTCAAGTCTTTAAACAGGGGCGCCAAACACCTTCACTGAAGAACCATCAGGTCAGCATGGTTCAGCTGGTGATCTTTCTGGCCAATCATTGCCGATTCAGCTCAAATTTTAATTGGTACGTTTAAGCAGGAAAGTCATCCTAGAAGTTGATATTAAAGATGCAGTAGTAAGCAATTGAAGCTGAAATAAAGCTGCAACAGGTACAATCGCAGATCAGACTTTGGTATTGAAACAACACAATAAACAAAATTTGCCATGGCGAACATTGTCTGTTTTCTTAATTAACAACAGGGCAGAAACTGCACAAATTCAGTGTGTAATTAAACTTTAAACGTTTTTTTAAAATTGGCTTCCATACTGACTGCTTGGCATACTGCCATTAAACAGTCTTCTTGAGATTTCCAAATTATTTCTCTGAGTCCATGTAAGCAATGCATAATTAACTTTCCTTGAATGTCATGTACAGAACAGACTGTACATTCTTTTCTTTGTCTGGAAATGTCATTAAAGCAATTGTAATTCTCAGCACACACAACGTAATGCACGTTATATAGGTCTCTGACAGTCAAGCCAAGTCACATAAGCTTAAAATTTAGAATAATTAATTATAGGAGTATATGCAGACAATAATTGTACTAAATGTTGTATGCTATAGTTAATATTCAGTATTTTTCTTGTACTGTCCACAAATAATGACTGTTTGTGTAAAAAATATTTGACCATTTACACTATACATGTACAGTAATTAAAGCTTTTAATCTCTCAACAAAAAAAAAGCTCATGTCTTCTTTAAGATCTTTAAGGGTTGTTTAGCCCACAGGAGATCTCATTCCTTGCTTTATTCCAGAACTGTCCCGATACATCGTACAGCGTACATACAGCGTATGGAGTTCATTACACTGTCTGAGTCTGATTGTGGTGAAAAATGTCTGATATCAATTAAGATGTGTGTTGTGATGTCATTAAGATACTTTAGAAGAAAACGACTCAATGAGTTTGAGGCGCATTTAAAATCTGAAGCTTTCTATGCGCACTTATGTTTGTGCACTTTGGAAAAAACTCGTTCATTAATCATTTTCTTAATGTTCTTAGTTCTCATGGCTGGCGTGTTATAGACTCCTAGTGATAATCATGGTATTGCTTTATAATCAATGGTATTTGCTTTATGTCCCAAGACAGACTTTTAAACGCATTTGATCTTCATCTTCATTTTATATGTTGTTTGATCTCCATTAAAACCTACGGCAAGAAAGTTGTTCTGACTCTGTTGGCTTGAGTTGAAATGCAGCCCTGAAGAGTCTTTGAGGCCCTTGATGATGGATCCTTCAGGCAAAATATAGTACAGTAATGTAGTCGAATGTCCCTGTGTAGAGTTAATGGGTAGCCAGAGGCCCCTGCACACCTGAACGTGATCACAGTGCTGAGGGAGGAGAGTCTCCCTAGGGGGGTTTCGGCACACGCCGGCACACCCGTTCTCATGAGCCCTATGTTTACACATCTGTGCGCCGTCTCGACAGTGTTTCTCCCGTACTCTTTGGCCTTTGTCGTCACAGAAAGGGAGGCAAATGCGGGACGCTTGTTTAATTTTCTCTCTGAGTTTAGAAGAGTAAAAGGAAGAGGGGAGGGAGGGAAAAAAATCTTTCCGGCCTATTCTGAGGCAACATTCTCCCAGGTTGTGCCAAAGTCAATATTTATGAGGCGAAGTTGATGAAAAGGAGATGTGGAGGGTGGGCTTGAGTGTAAGGCTTTGAGACTCCTGACCTTCATTCAGAGAGTCGTTCTTATAGCGGATGGGAAGGGCTACAGGTGAAGTGTGCGTGTTTATCCACCATCTAAAATTGTGCTTACTTATCTCCCTTGTCGCTTGGCCAAGACCAAACATGCCCCCCTGGTGTGTGTCTACATCCAATCCGCTCCACACTTGCCTTATACAATGAATGCCAACAAATTAAAAACAGCTATGCAAAGAAAAGTAAATGGTTAGGGCAGGCAGCCACAGCTCGGACCAAGTTTTTTTTGCTTCTTGTATTTATTTATTTTATTTTTTTCCCCCTTTCCACTTGGATGTCCATGTACTATTTTCTCTGCATTTCCATTTTTTAAAAATGAACCGCAACCATGGGAATCTTTGCCCGTCCACTATATTTGAAGTTGATGGAACATCACTCTTTGGAGTATGCAGTCCTTACGTCACAGAACACATTTACAGCTTTTAAAAATGGAAACAGACTGAGCCGTATAAAGCTCAGCACTTATAAATTCTGCATGAACTGTTTCAGATGAGCCTTGTGCCCACCCCGTTTTCAAATCTGCCTGTTCGTTATATGTGACAGGCAAAAAAAGTTATGTTCCATCTGTTCTGGAAAAGAGCATTCGCATTATAGCAGTAAGAGTGAGTGATTGGAGAAATTGTGGTCGCTTATGTGACCGATGTTTAGTCATGGCCCAAAATATGTAATATAGACATTTGACCCTCCAGCTTGTTCCTGTGTGTCTCTAAAATTAGCCATAATTGCAGCCTGAAAGGGGAGAAACGACAGAAACGATGTCCAGTCATGGCCACAGCCTCGCGACTACTCATCCTCCTGCATTTTGAGGGTAAGGAACAGCCTGTCCATCGCTGGAGTTACAGGGCCCGTGGTTTAGGGAGGGCAATGCAAATCCACACTCTTTACACCACAAAACCTACAGCCTTTAGGAACATCACTCCAATCACATGCTCCCTGTCTCGCCCCATCCAGCTCAGGACAGGCAGTCGCACGGTATGTCTGTCATCTGACATGGGACACAACAGGAGTAAATTATCCTCAGGCCTCTGCTGTGCAGTCTCTAGAGGTCTGAGGTTCCTGAACCTTGAAAAATGGGTAAAATGAGATGTGCATGGCCTTTCACTTTCACTTACTTTAAAACATTCACTTTTGCTTTTGTGGGAGAACAAATGCTCTGAAATGTGTGCACGGGCAGGCCTCCATATGGAAGTACAGTTGTGTAATTACCCTTTAACAAGTGCAACAAAGGTCATGTGACAGGAGACAGTAATGGGGTTTGAGATCAGACCCAGCAAAGATGACAGACAGCTGGACTGTATCACAAGAAAATGTTGTGTCCAGCGTAAAACACTGCAGATGTGAATGGGAGAACGCTCATCTCAGTTTGCCCCGCTAAGAGAAGCACGGAGGAGAAATGACGTTACTCTTTAGCCCTGTGCGTGACACTGATCCCCAGAGCCTCCATTCATGAACACACAATTACACATTTCTAACTTTTTGGAGCTCATATGATTTTATCATCTGTAATTGTATTACATACATTTATAGAAGGGCCAACTACATTTGAGGTCAGACTCTGGCTTACCGACTAATTTTATTTGAGTCCATGTGAGTCCAATCAGTAACATTTCATTTCCAGGAAAATATGCTGCTTTGATTAAATGGTTTCATGTCTCCTTTTCCAATTTTGAATGACATGAAACATTCCTTTTGGGATTTATGTGATTCAGGTTATTTTGGATCTAAGAATTATAGAGAAAGCACAGAAAGAAAGGAGAAGAACAGATGAAGAATGAGTAATGATGATTGTGATAAAATGTTAGTCCCTTCATGCAGTCTTGTTAAGTGCACAGCTGTTAACACCACATTCACATTCGTAATTGGAACTTGTTGATTACTAACACTCTTCTGTAAACCTTCACCTGAAAGATGGTTTTAGTGCTTTTAGATCAGTTATTTTTGACCATATTGTTAAATGCCTAAGACGGTTTAGAAGAAAGTTAAGTTATAAGGTGATAAAAACTTTGAACACACTTCTTCACCTTTTATAATATAACTTCATGACAGTTTTGCTTTAAAATGTGAACATAAAAACTAACTTAGGACTATGAGAATTTATTCCTAATTCTGCCATGGTTTTAATCACAAGCTTTGTTGTCCAATTTAATTGTGACTCATTCGCAAATGAAAACCAGATGCCCCTCTTGGGCATGAGCAGAGATAGTAAATAAACTGTCAACAGATACCTCAGCAGTTAGAATGGGCCTTCAAGCATTCCAACTGCATACATCGCAGTGACAATTAAACAAAATGTTATGTTATCACTTGCTTTCAAACATGCACTCGCACACACACCATCACACGCACATAAACAGGAGCTCAAGTCCTGGGCATTGAGAAGAGTGTGTTGAGGAATATAGGACGGTACTGAATGATGTCTCAATGGAGAGGAGAGAGAACAGAATGTCTCAGGCCCCAATTGGCTGAGCAGCTGTGTGAGAGATTTAGCCAAATCCAGGAAAAAAGAAAACAAAGAAGGGAAAAGATGGTGGCATGACTCCAAGAGCTCTGCTCCTACGAGGTAGGGAAAACACAACATTCACAGAGTGGGATTGAATGTTTACACTACATTTCAAATGAAAGAAGTGACTGTAAGCACAACTGGATTGGGCCATGATGTGTAAAACTTTAAGTGATCCACTTAAGACAATAAGGTGACTGTTCCTTTGTTGTCTGTTGGTGAAGGAAGGAGATTAGCGAGTGTGAGTAATTGGTGACAGCTCAGAGCCTGTGTGTTTAAGCTGGTGATGACTGATGTTTTAAAGCCAGAGCGTGACTGGTGTTGAATAGTCTTCTCCTCACCAGGTTAGCCGGTCTCAATGCCGTCACACAGTAGGTTCACACTCCTATAAGACATCATTCCTTTAATAATGAGCAAGAACAAAAGCCCCAGCCGTCTGGTCAGCCTTGTCACAAAGCAGGAGTGACTCAGAGGAAGGTAGCAGATAAGATAAGCGGATACTGGAGTACACACATTGGGAAGGCCAGCAGTGACTTGAGAGCAGTTTGGGGGGATGTAGGTAAGGATTTTGAGAAACTGCCACGGCAAAACCTCTTGCATGAGATCCTGGATGAAGATTTAATACAATCAAGTCTCTACAGAGCAAGGATGCTACCTCAAAGCCCTGAAGCAAGCCTCCAGGTTCCAGCATGCTATTAAAACAGAGAGAGAGAGGGAGAGAGAGAGAGAGAGAGAGATGCTCGGAGGAAACGGTTGGCTCTGCTCCTGTCTGCACTTGCACACCAGATGCGCTCTGCCTCAGCTCTGGAATGTGTTTGTGAGAGCAGTTTAACCACTGACCCGCCCAACCATTACCACAGAAATCTGATCTCCTCAATCCACTCAACCTCCATCTTAACGTGTGTGTATGTGTGAGTGTGTGCGTGTTTATTATTTTTTTGTCTAATAAACCTTTTCTAATATATTTAAGCTTGATCTTTTCATAACCACTCAAAAAATATTCAAATCCTCATTTCCTGTATTTTACTTGTATTCCTAGACCTTGACATAACATTAAAATGAAAGTTATGTGAGTGATTATTATTTGTCATTCTGAACACACCACACAGTGCACCACAACGAAATGTGACCTCCGCATTTAACCCATCCGTGAAGGAGCAGTGGGCAGCGCCTGGGGAGCAGTATATGGGGATGGTACCTTGCTCATGAGTACCTCAGTAGTAACTTTACCAGCCCTGGATTCAAACCTGCGACCTTTTGATCATGGGGCAAAGACCCTACCGTTACACCACCAACTGCCCCTTATGTTAGAGTTATGTAAAAGAACTGAAAGTGAGCCATTAGCCTTAAAGTAAAAAGGTTTTTTTTTTCAGAATTCTTCATTTTATGTTGTTTCTGTGATGAATCGTGAGGTTGTGCTATTATATTAGTTATTCTCCCCCTTTGAAAAAAGCAACAAAGATTTCAAAATTACCCCATCTGAGAATACTATTCAAGCCTCATATGCCAGATCACTCTTATTTCTTCTTAGTTTCTAACCACAGCTGCAGTTAAGAGAGTGCGACTGTGATTAAAAACGAAATTAAAAGCATTTAGAGGGTGTTTTCAATGATTGATGTGCTCAAATAAGTACTTTTAGAAAAGTGTTTCCTCTGCTTAGAGAAAATCATAACAAAGAAAAAAATTCTCTTGCAACTAAAGTCATTTGCCATATTAATGAGTGAAAGTTTTGAAATATATCCAGTATTTTTCTGAGTTTGTGCACTATAAAAGATCACCACATTCACCATATTCTTGAAAGATTTTGTTCCACAGATGCACAAGAGAACTGTGCAGTAGTGATCTGTAGTGAATTAAGAAAGCAGTAAACACAGTGTCGTTACCTTGCCTCTAACATTTCCCTTTAATCTGGCTTACCGTTCTTTAAAGAACAGCCAAAAAGTATGGTTCGCTATTTAACTATTCCAAACTTTCTTCTCATAGTTTGTCTCACTTCCCCTATGTGAGCGCCGACGCCACACTCATTAGCCTGTTAGGAACCAAACAGCTGAGGAATGTCTATAAAAGAGCCCAAACATTCAGAAATGTAAGATAATATTAACAAACTGGGTGCTGACACTTGTGAAATGGGTTATATTGAGTAGAGAATGTCGGCAGTGGTATTAACACTGGATACCTATAAATAGAGACCAATGCTTTAGAAGAGAGACATATCCATTTAACCAAATGTCTAAAGCCAAGGGTTAACGGCATTATTTAAACAACTTAGGAGATATATTGAAGCACACATCTGCTCTGGATCTGCTCTTTTATTATTAACTCTTTTGTTCTTTCCAAAGCAAAAAATGCAAGTGTAAGGTAATATTATGTATTATACTATTTTGTAGATATAAGCATACCACAGTAAAAGCTAGTTAGTGTTCCAGTGTCTTAATTGTTTTTAACAAAATATATTTAGTTAATTTTTGTAAGTAACTAACAATCATAAATCTCAGAAAATCAAGTTCCAGACTAGAGGTATGTGGGCGCGCTTAAGTTTTGGAAAGACTCACTGATAATTATAAAAGCAGTAGGAAAATTTTGGAGGTAAAAGAACTCTGTTACTGTACTTAACCGGATCTCCAAAAGATCTCTCCCTTTTTTTATTTATTTATTTTATTTTTTACACTATTTACACCATTAGATCAATGTGAGTTAAAAATCTGCAAAGGTGGATTACTCAAACTGAGTCATGATTTTTCCATTAGCTTGAAAAGTCATAGTTGTTTTTAAGGGTGTGAAAGAAGATTATTGAGATGCAATCTGGGAAATCTAAACCTGGGAAATCATAAATCTAAGTTTATGACAGGAATAATATGTGGACAAGATTTACTAACTTAAAACGGATCTGTCAGAAAACAGATCTTACAGGCATGTCATGATCAACTGTTCAGTAGGCTAACGCTGTGCAAACGTATGAAAAATTGTAGCCGGATGCACGAAAACACGATGCATTTAAACAGAGCGGCGCAAACCGAGACGATGCTGACCCCTAGTGGAATTTCGTTTTATTATAACATCTATGTGATGTTTTGAGAATTCATGTTTTGAATCAAACAGAGAATCGAACAGAGATCTCGAAAACGTAATCACAATTTAATACAGCTGCTTGTGTAACTTTTGAATGTCACATGGCTTCATATAACTGCTAATTAATTATTATTGAAAAGAAATAAAACAGCTGCACCTACTCGCTAACAGGTAAGCGATACTAATTCAACACGTATCTATATAGATGGTTTGGCTACTGGAGAAGATTCTTGATGATTTAATCTTGAGTATCGCACAGGTTGCATTTGAGCAGGATCCGTGCAAAACGCTGCTCCAGGTGAGGCTCGAACTCACAACCTCGGCATTGCTCTGCTGTGTACTGCTGTATAAGTACCGCGCGCTAACCGATTGCGCCACTGGAGCTCCGAGTCACCAGAGCCTCAACACAGTTTATATGCGTGCACAAAAGACTTTATTTATGACCAAAAACTTATGTTTAGCTGAAAAGTTTTGGTAGTAAGCTTTGTCGCCTTCACACCTCTATAAACTCTTTTCTGTGAACTTTTCTTTTTAAATATTTGAGTGTATATACTTAAATAATAAAATCACGCCAGCCAACACCATAACAAACCCTGTCAGAAAAAATCGGAAGTGACGACATTTATACAATGTTAACATTATTATCAGCTAACATTTTCATTAATTAATGACTGACAAGATAAATATTTGTTTATACATTCGTCTTGTGTTACTACTGATGTTGAATGACGTAAGTGTGTGGTGGAGGAATTTCCGGATGATTTCGCAAACACTGCGCGGTAACTGACGCGCTACTTTAACGCTGCAGTGGGAGATCGTTTCCTCAAGATTACTCCTTGTGGATGTAGGTAAGTTTTTCAGTAGAAAAGAACAACCCGCTTCAGTGTTTTGAATCTACCCTGAATTAGCCTCGGGTTTATGATATGAAGAGTCAGAAGCTGCAATAATGCCAATAAGAAGGCGTTGGTGAAAATACTAAACAAACCTTGTAACATTAACATATGTTATTATATTTAAAATATGTTGTTGGAGGATGTTGGTAGGTAGGAACAATCTGATGCTGTGTTTTGTATGACGTTATGATCAGAATCCCGTATAAAACACCTTAAAAGTAACCATAATGTTTTTAAGCAGATTTATTTAACCGGTGAGAAGATGTGTTCGTAAGAAGAGACATGAGGAAAACCTGAACGAAGGTGGACTTGTTAATACATTTAGAAAAACCTTGTGTGAAATGCAGTCACTTTCTGAATTTTACATGTGTTTTGGCTTTTTTTTTTTTTTTTAAACAATGTTTAAAAGTGGTAGCTTTAAAAAATTTCCACTTGTAATGCTCTTTTTATTTTGATTTTCAAACTTTTATTTATATAATTCTTTACATATTTCTAAGTGGAACCTCCTAACCAGCAATTCAAAGGAAAACTCCCTCTGTGGTAAATAGGAAGAAGGCCTAAGTGTGAGCAAGACACAGACGGAGCCCCAACCCATCTTGTAGAGAATTTAATGGGGGCCTGCAAAATGCAGGTAAAAATCCAGGTAAACCCAGACAGTTCCAGGTGGACTCAGTTCAATCCACACAGGTATTAATGGCGATGCAAGGTCTTTGCAGGGCCAGCACAAGAAGTCATGACTGGGTGTTTGGGTCCAAATTAGTTTATAATTTTGATTTGGTTACACCAGTTTATTGTATGTTTTTGATCTAAAAATCGTCAAACAGCAGTACTTGTAATTACTATAGTAATTTGTGCATTAAAATGTCATATTTGTTCATTTTGCCTCTACAGTTTTGCTAACCATTCATAATTCTCTTACATTAACAGTTAAGACACATGGTGCTTTGTTGCTGTTGAGGAAGTAAAAACATCAGTACTGGACAACATGAGTAACACAACAAATTGCATTGAAGCTGAGACTGTCATTGCTTCTGCTTTAACTCCCATGTTTATCATTGACTTGATATTGGGACTGCCAGGGAACATTTTGGCATTGTGGATCCTTGGCTGCAAGGCTCCCTGGAAGGCTGGAAATGTTTACCTTCTCAACCTGGCACTAGCTGACGTTCTGCTGCAAGTCGGGCTTCCCTTCCGCATCGACAGCCTGATCCGTGGAAGCTGGATTTTTGGAGCTGGCTTTTGTCGCTTTAACCTCTTCATGTTGTCTGTTAACCAGTCAGCGAGTATTGCCTTCATGACTGTTTTGGTGGTGGACCGTTTCTTTAGAATAGTCCACCCACACCATTCCATTTGCAAGTTGAGTATCCGGCACCTAGTGATGCTCTCTTGCATGGTCTGGTTTGTGGCGGTGTGTCTTCATCTTCCTCTACTGTTAACCTCGTTTCTGAGATTATCCGGAAACTCGTCTGGCTTTGTATGTCATAAGATTGAGATATGGACAAAGTCTGGTGTGTTAATGAAGGTGCATAATGTGTTCTTTGTATTTGGGTTTGCCCTGGCCTTCATTTTGGTAATTGTATGTTCTGTGAGAATCTATTATAACTTACGAGGCAACAAGCAGCTCAGAAAGCATCGGAGAGTGAAGAGGTCTATTGGCTGTCTGTGGACAGTTATATCCATGTTTGTGTTCTGCTTTCTGCCCAGCTATATCACAGGCTGTGTTGCTCTATTCCTTCAAGATGTCTCCTCTTGTTCTTCAAACCTAGTGGTGGGTCAGATTTTTAGTGTGTCGTTATGCCTTGCCTATCTTAACAGTGCACTAGACCCCATCCTGTACTGCTTATCAAGCGCCTCCTTCCGTGATACCATGAAAACGGCAGCAAACTCGACACAACTCACCAACTACCGGCTAAGTGTAAAAGAAACCAGAACCCCGTAACGCCCATAAAAAGTCCAAAAAACTGCACTGCTGTAAATAGAGACAATACCCATACTAGTAATTTCGACCATTAAATTAATTAACATTTGCTATTTGATCAGCTACTTCAAACTGATGGAATTATACATTGGAATGATGGAATTGGATGTACAAATTTTGTACTGCTGCTACATATTTGCACAACTATTGAACATTGAACATTGCTGTACATCACTGATCGCTTTTTTCTATCTGAATAAATTGAAAGTATTGCGCAGACTGTTTTATTTCATAGACTGTATAGAATTTTTCATGTTGATACTGTTACTGACCTCATGCACATTCAACACGTTTACGTGCACTTTTTAGTGTCAAAGTCAACTCCAAAACCCATAATTGTAGGCTGAGTACCATATCCTAATAGTCTCTCTTTCTGCTTCTAGTTTAAAGTTTTAAAGTTTACATTTATATTCTAATTCTAGTTTAAACGTGTATATTTTGCATTGTATTTATATATTGTTTATTCTATTTGCCTTATTTGTTCATTGTTCCTTGTTCTTTGTTCTTTGCACTGTTAAAACTGGAGCCACGTCATCTCGTCTCTTTGTGCACTTGTACAGTGTATAGCAGAGATGACTTTTTAACTTCTTATCAATTGATTTTGACTTCTTATCTCACTGGTCTCTGACTGGTGAATTTATGAGCACTGTGCTTTTTTTTGCTACACCCACTACATCTATCATTGGTCATCATAGTAACAAAAACAGTAGTGACAAATGATGAGTCTTATCATATACACT
Source organism: Distichodus sexfasciatus (assembly GCA_032718565.1). NCBI lineage: Eukaryota > Metazoa > Chordata > Actinopteri > Characiformes > Distichodontidae > Distichodus > Distichodus sexfasciatus. Next base: position 4,011,156 of record JAVGVS010000021.1, on the reverse strand, counting down.
TACTTACAATCTCTTTTTTATTTATTCAGCATATTTCCATTAGCACATGTGACATACAAGGAAACAACAAATGTATGTAGCATAAAAATAAGGAAGTAGCTGAAAATAAAGAAGTAGCTGATCATTGTTTCATGCGGTACACAGCCTGGACATGTAGTAACGTAATTCCCTTTTTCACATTTTTTAAAATCAGACAGTAAAACCTTTAATGAGCAAAATCAAACATTGCATTTGTATCCAAAAAGTGCTGTTCTCCACTGTCATTTCTAATTCTTGCATTTTGCTCATTTTTACAATGTACACTTAAATGTGTACTTTAAAGGCCAATCGTTTCATTAGTGTGTGGAAAATGTCATTTACATTGAATGACAGTATCATTTACATATTTAGCACTGCATATTCAGCAGAATATTAGTATTCCCGGTCTATTTGCTTGGTCAGTCAGTTCTTCTTAATAAATACTTATATATAGTAGTCACAAAAAGTAAAATGGACCTCCACTGATCAGAAACGTACAGTCAGAAACACATTACATTGTCTGAAGTACAAAACAGGATTATAATGAACAGTATCAAATCATTGGCTCTCCAACAGATAAGACTACTGCTTAAACTGGAGGATAACCAGCAACTCGCAGAGGCCATGCTATACACATAATACTGTCCTTCAGTAATGTCCAGTACAACAAACATTTGCTCCTCTCAAACAGTTTAAAACAGCTCACTAACCTGTACTAATATTCACAGAAGAAAAGAAATAATAAGCAAACGACCAAAAAAATACAAAAGAAAGAGCCCACCAATACTTTTAAGAAAAATCTCTCAAGTGGTCTGTATCCGAAAGAAAAGTTTTGTTTTAGAAAACTGACCTTCCATATGATAGGACCGCTGACTTATCAGACCCTGTTAGCTCAGTCCATACAGCCATAATGTATTAGGCTATTACAGATGATCAGCTGTGTTCAAAACTCATAGAAGCAAAGCTTTAATGAAGCACATCTGCAAAAACACTAAAGTGGCTAACAAGTAAGGAGTTTGTTTTAGCTTAAGTTGCATGCTTAAGCTAATGGCTCCTCATTCCATTGATTTCATTGTTAGACATTTTAGCATTTTTGGGTGAAATGCGCTTTTAATCTGATATGTAGGGAGCACGATATGTGCTCTATGCGTAGGTGTGTATGTGGTAATAGTGTGTGTTAAGTATCTACACTTCATCCAGTATCCCGTAGTGGTGGGTTTTTGGGGAGCAAAGGAGCAATTTGAGGCCGTGTGGTCAGTGATGTAGGGTGAAGGAGGGAATTGAAAAGAGAAAGGATAGGCAATTGAGACAGGAGGGACGAGGGTCAGTCATGGATAACGATGGGGCCTCGCATCCGTAGGCTAGGGTGAGGGGGCATGAGGACGGGCCCCTGCGCAGGACCCTGGGGGACCCTGCGCAAGGTGATCTGCTCACACGGCTGTCTACAGGCTCTTCTTAACTGGGAACGGGAGAGCAGCCTCCTGGCTTTCCTGCATTACAAAACAGAACAGGCAATGATGACCACTCACTCGCCGTATCCTTTTTTTCACCTTCCAGGGCTGTAGTGAAGGCTAAAGTATTCAAGAAAACCGTATAGCACAAAGCAGAAGTTGCTGAAGAGGACATGGAGCAATTTCCTATCTCATCTTGGAACCCATGCAAGAAGCATCCAGTTCCAGCAGACCATCACAGATTGTCACAGAAAGTTGCTGACTGATTGTTAAAAAATAATCCTCTATTCCAATAACTCATGGGGCAACAGTTATTTATTAATGTCTTTGCTTTTTGAGGAACACATTAAACACTGACTAAATAACTAACTAGATATTTCCGAGCTCCTGTGGCAGCTCCAAAAAACACATAAATCTTTCTTAGTGGAACTGGCATGCTGTTATTGAATTACCCCAAGCTAATGGTGGCGTTGTGTTATGATGACGTAGGGCATTTGTGTTTGTCAAAACCACAGAAAACTTCATTAGCCTCAATATGTTCTCTTTCCCCCAAGAGAAACCTATTTTACAATGGCAGGGAAGTAAAAAGGTGATTTTCCAGTACATCTGAATAATCAAATATACATCATTTTTTTGTCATAGTAAAATAAATGAGAAAAAATAAATTAAATCACTGACACAATTAACAATGAGGTACCAGCTACACCAGAACTACACAGATTCTCCTCTATTTTGTGACACTGATGATTTTCTAAACGTAATGCCTTTCTAAGTGCTTGTGAACATTAAGCTCTGAAATAGGAGCCAGTGGGGCCTGATCATATAAATATAATTTAATATAAGATCGAGCCCAAATCACAATAATCAGACTAATGCATGAACGCCTGCCTCTCATGTTCATGCAAAATGTATGAGGCTCCAAGGCGCCTTTCGTCTCTGATTGGACATAATGAAGGAACCATGTACTGGGCTCTAAACATCAGATCTAGCAGCACATAATGGGAAGAGCTGAGTGTGGCAGTGAGCACTCATAGCATTATACTGTAAATCATGCAGAATCAACACAAAAGACACATGCATCAGGGCTAATGCTCTATAACTAACACACACACACACTCCCTTTCTCTGACATACTGTACACACAATGCAATTAAGTCCCACAATATTCCACATTGATTCATGGTTCTTTACTTTCCGATCCTTGGAGCCAACAGACACTACATGCAAGGAAAGGCTGATTTCACCACCTTTATTTCCTGACAGTCCGTATACTGTGTTATGAGGTTAAACGTGAATACCAGACCAGCCTCGACTGGCGTTCATTTGTCTCAGTTTCTGTGAGCCCTGTTACAGGCTAATCTTTCAGAGCCATGCCTCTAAATTTAGCCTGGCATCCGCTCCTGCACCGGGGACAAGGGCGAGCAGAGCCGCTCCAGTCATGGTTCATCTGGGCAGGGTATTAATGGAGAAGCATTTTCCTCCTGTTACCTCCCAGCTTCAACTCTCAGTGGACCAGCGCTCCTCTTTACTCAGCATTAAAATAAACTAATGTTTAAGTCTAATGCAACTAACTTTTCATGACTACAAGACCCCTAGCATAAGTACTCTCTATAGGTAGTATGCAATTAGGCACTGAAAGTGAATGGAAAGTGTAATTTTCTGATTTTCCTATGCTATTAATCCAGTTAACAAGTGCTGATTTTTATATATGTATAATATGCATTTGTCTTGCAGACAGACTCCACAGGTAAGCTGGGGCAACCTTGAAAAATAACATATGTTTATGTGTATGTGTTTGTCAGAGTGGATGGAGTAGTGATTTGGGGTCTTACCATGAGCAGGTGTCTAACGGCTGCAGCACTGAAATGAAACAAGCAGCCAATCATAGGAAGTCACAAACACACTGTGACCCACATCTGGGCAGTAAGTAGGTTTCATGAACCCTTATTGATCCCTTAAACCTCCCCCCATCAAAAAATTAAAGAAAAAAGAAAAGATTATCTAACTATAAAATTATTACATTTTTCAGACTGGATGAATTTATTTTGCATCTCATTTGTAAATTCATTTCCAAATAGCATCATACCATTTTAGCATGTGTTAATAATTTTCAAGAAACTCAATACACATCTTAGTGGACAGATGTGCACATTACTGCTTGCCGGGGGGTTACCATTAGTATTGAGAAGCTGAAATGAATGCTGGTGATATTTGACCAAAAAAAACAGACATTATGGCAGATAGCATCTCTATTGATTGAAACTTAACAACGGATTCCTAATAAGTAACTCTTTTCTCCATAAAACATAAATGATTCCAGACTAAGAAGGCAGGATGAAGGGTGTCCAGAGTGCATTAAATCCCCCCCATGCCCCATTATGGCAGTGAGCAGAATCTAATGTCAATGCTCTGAGTCATCTCATAGCCATTTCTGCATTTCATCACACAGTATTCACCAGCATTATCATCATTGTGTGACTTTGTGATCACTTTAAGGTTACCCGTGGAGTCATGTCCAGTACATCCCTGGATCAAATGAGATCTCTAAATCTGAGATCTTAAATTGCTTATTTAGCTTTCTTTATTAATTGAGTATTAAACGATTCCATGAATAAAAATGAAAACACTTTGTCCCATGCTGCTTTCATAAGCCTGATCATTTCTAAGGGAACACATATTGCTCAATTACAGGAATTTGCAGTTCATCTCATTTGAAATCACTTGATTTCCATTTAAAAAGCTGTGAATTAACCCCTATTGACTGTTACTAGTACAGGATGTGGCCAATCCTGTAATTATTTATGCACAAGCCATGTCATGGGGATCTGTCACTGATTGTTAACTGTTGGCAGCATCAGGATGTGGGAAAATGAATTAGATTATCTCATGCAAGATCAATCAGTAAACATCATAGATGCCAATCAAAGAGAGGAAGGTGATTCTCCAGTGTGTACTGCTTTGACTTGTGAAAGTAAAACACTTTTAATTAGACCTCTGGTTTGGCTTGAAATGCACAGGCCGGTATCAGGGAATCTTTATAGTGTTTCCAGTGCCCTGAAGCATAGCCTTTGCAGCAAGTGTCAATAACACAGAAAGGCATACCTGGTCTCTCGGGAAACAAGGAAAAAGCTGTCGTCTGGTGCATCAATCCAGTTGGGCCGCCTCTTCCGAAGCATCATGTTGCTACCTCGTAAGTTGGCGCCGCTGGCGCTCCGCCCGTTATGCTGCTGGAAGAGGGTGTGAGGGGATGGCAATGGCAGAGGTCAGAGAGCAGAGTAATGGCAGGAACAGAGAGAAATGAGAGACTGAGGTTACCACCTCTTTGGCTATTATGTTTCATTTCCTGTTTGGGTGTCCATTTAGGCCAGTGTGTTATTGGAAAACGGAGTGTTTTTACTCGCCTGCTTGAATACAGGAAAGGTAATGAAAAAGAGAAGTAATGTGTCGCAGAGGCTGTGAAAGGTGGGCAGACATTGATGTCAGCTTGTTTGAAGACTAGAGAAATGCATTCACATTTTACTGGCTACCTGAAACCATGTAACTGTAAAGCACCAAGAAATATGTGATGTTCAATATATTTTACTATAATTTGTCTGCGTATTATATTCAAATAGAGACTCACATGCACAAGATTAAAGCATGACTGACCTCTTAAAAAAGGAGCCATGTGTGACTAATTGGTGCGTTCTCTTTTGAGGGACAGGATGCTGAGTGGTTATGCAAAACAACCAGACTAGCAATTTTGAACATGAGGTTTGGTTAGAAGCTAAACACGAGGCTGCATCTGCAGTGGCCTGTATGAGCAAGATGCATTAAATGGGTGTGTGCACATTCACATTTATACATCATCAAATAAGGAAACATAAAACGCTTGATGAGAACATGAAAACATGTGACTGTGAAGCAGGAGAACTATTACTATGTTACAAAATTCAGAATTATTTATCATGTCAGACAAGGCCTTGTTATTGTTACACTTAACCATCTTATTGAGCTAAAGAAGAGCAATGCAGGTGAGATTACGTACCAGAATGGGGCCGACAATATGACCTTGATTTTCTGAAAATAGAAAGAAAAGCAATTATCAGTTGTCAGCGGTTCACTTAGATGTTTTGGTGCTTAGTCTGCTTAGTTCTAGGCCTGTGTGTTTTCATGCTATTACCTTGTCCGGGTGCACTGCCTCTCCTCTCGGAGGACTCCACCCTGCTGTGATGGTGGTAACTGCGTTTACCCAGCATGCCGAGCGGGCCGTGGCTCGGTAGAGAGGAGAGAAGGCGGCGAGGGGGCTGAAACTGCAGACCAGGGGTGCGATGCGAACGCTGGACATGGGGAGCAGGGCGAGACTCTGAAACGAGAGACCACAAATCTAGACTCCAGCAGCACACCAAGCAGCTCATGCGCCAGGTCTTGATTTAGAGGCGTAGCTCACCGAGATACTGCAGAACGCTGGTCAGGGTGCTCCTCTGGGACGGTTTGGGCTTTGTGCTTCGCCCGGTCATGCCTTCTGCCGCTCGTATCATATCTGCATGTCAACCGGCAGCATTGGACACACACAGATACGAGCAGGTGAATATGCCACAGCAAGCAAGAGAGAGAAACTCAGTCACACACTCAGAGCTAGAATGATCCGTATTGAACAAGACAAGACGAGGTTTTCGTAAAAAAGCACTGCATCTCTTTGACTGATCATTTGCAAACAGAGCCAGGCAGGGGGAGATTAAAAGCCACATCGTACTTGTGCTGCAGTTGCTTCTTCAGGTAAAAGACAGTTTTTTTTCTCCACTCTCCCTGAACTCTTAACTAGTTGAACTGACTGTAATGCACCCATTAAAATCCCTGTCCAACCACATTGCAGCTCATTATAAAACTCATTAATGCTTTAGGGATGTGGAAGCTGGGGGAGGATTCTCAGAAACATCTTCTGTGGACTTGGCAAACCGCCTTAGATGTGTGGAAATGTCATCAGGCCAATTCTTCAGCAACAAAGCATTTAATAGGGTCAAGCCTGTCTGAATATAATAAACTAAATAAATTAATATGACAAATTTAATGGAATCTCTTTAAAGATTAATCCTCATTTATTAACAATATATTCAGAGTTATAAGGTGCTGGTTTATTAATTAAACAGCATATTATATCATAACTTCATTTTTTCTGTGTTGGGGATAATTTGATTTTTTCCCTCATTTTGATGAACCATTCTTGGTTCACAGACTGTACAAAATGCTACTGATTCTTGTTCTTTTTTAAACTATATTTGCTGACATTTGAGATTAACAGACATATTCTCAGGTAGACGTATGAATTAAGACACGACAAAGCCTCGCACAAATAGAGCCATGTGTAACTTGTGTGGTGTGTTTTTTTAGGGTCAACATGCTGATGAGTACGCAAAACAACCTGCCTAGCTATCTTGAAAATGAGGTTTGGTGGAGGCAAAATTAAACGTGAGGTTGCACTGGCAATAGCCCGTTATGAGTGAGATGCATAAAATGGGTGTGCTCACATCCACATTCACACACCATAAAAATAAGGAAAGACATAAAACGCTTGATGAGGCCATGAACAGAACAGAATGACAGGAGCCAATGGAGCAGAGCTCATGCTGTCTGTGGAGGCGGACTCCAATACGACCGTCACTGCACACGGCCTGTCAGTGTGAGTGTGGCACAGTGATGGACAGGTACACAAGACACATGAAACTACAAGGACTCAGATAGGATGGTTTCAGCCATGGCTTTATTGTTGTTTTTGATTGCCCACAGGACATTGACACCAAGAAAATATAGGAGAGAAAAGAAGACAAACCAAAGAGCATGCCCTGGGGTAGGGGCCCATGCTTTTATCGCATAGAGATGCCAGGTCTTCTTATGGGTGGGACATACAAACACGCCTCAGGGGGAGAGGAATCAGAAGTGTGGAATGAAAGCATAGAATGAATGATGAGTGGAGCAACACAAAACCTGGCAAAGAAGCTTAAGACATGCCAGGATTCAGGGCAGCGAGGTAGGTATCCATAATGCAGTGGCAATTAAAGGATTTGCATCCCTGTGAGGAGACAGTTCCTCTAATAGCTGAATGGTTTGCCAGCAACTGTCCTACAAAAGATGGAGAATGTCTAGCTTTGACTAACTCTGGGCTAAACACTTTTTCCCCCTTTATAAGTGTTACTTATTCAAAGCTTATGAATGATTTTCAGAATTACAAACAAAAACATGCAGATGAAACTGAGATCAAGTGAACAATCCACAGTGTCACAGTCATTTAGCCCAAAAATATTGCTTTTGTCACAGGCCTTCACCTACATCAGTGAACTCAAGATTTTTAAGTTTAGGAGTTTACACCTCTGGTAATTCTGGCCAAAACCCCATTATGAAATAATCATTCTTGTGGTCATACAGCAAACACTAGCTTCAGCAAGGCTAAAAACTTTATTTTAATGCCAATAGCAGGTTGCAGCAAAAGCCCAAAGGCTCTTAACTGCACTGCGTTCACTGCAGCCTTAAATCAAGTGCACTGCAATAGCATATAACTGCCAAAAACTTTGCCTACTCTTGCCATCACACCGCTCTGTGCTTTTATTCAATCTTGTACCAAACCCTTAGCTATTAATGCAATCCTTCACAATAATAAGCACAAACAAGCATATAAAAATAACGCCAACACTGCTCCCACAACTCAATAAAGAACAATTTGGAACCACTTTAAAACACTTTGAAGCAAAGGTGTTCTCCAGAAAGCTCATAGTCCTTCCCACGGTGTAATGATTTGATCTAAAATGATTTCGCTTTTTTGATCACGTCCAATAATTGACTTTGAAAGCAGCTTTAAGTCTTGGTTATCTATACACACACACACACACACACCCCTTACACTTCCTAACAAGAGAAGACTAAACCACTGAAGCCTTGAGATGATTCATGATCTAATTACAAAGGCACACAAGGCCTGTCAATGGCATTCTCTTTACGTGAGTTGTTTGCCACATAAAGGCAATTCAATCAGACCAACCTTTCAATGGTTCCACATTACTCTTGGAGAATAAAGGAATTTATTTAGACTGCAGTGTTTTCTGCTTTCCACCATGAACTCGTTTCACACAGCGCAACATGCCTTGGGCTATCCCATCATCCACAGTGAAATGTGATGCTCTTCTAGATAACAACTCTGCCATCTTTAAAATGGCGTTGCCAGTTTTACTTTTTAAAAAGTTTTGTCATAAGTACGCATTTGTTGCCCATAGTGTATCTTCTCAGAAAATGTTACCATGAAAAGCACTCTACAGTTTTCCTACAGCTTCTCCTAAAGTAAGAATTAACCATGAGTGTATGATTTAGCACAATGCTATTATAAAATGATGTTACATATAATAATCCCCTTTCAAGAATAACCTAAATACAACATTGTGGTGACTAGGGTTAGTCGGCTATATTTACAAGGGTAGGCGTAATTTCAAAAATTATTCCGGGCATAAATTATTGCAGTTCAAACCAAAGCTGGTTTCAGTCGACGTGAAATGTGCAGAATTTACTCAAGCGCTGTTGTTCAAAGAAACAAGAACAGAGTAAACAGCACTGAAATTATTTAATCCTGCTCAAATTATCTTTAGGTATAATTTGAACATACTTCAATATTGAAAGGTGATGGTCAACGCATTAATTTCTTATCAACATATTCACTACTTTTTTTCTGCTATACAGTACAAGTGTCTGTCCAGCTCTACACTGAGAAGGGGGCGTCTTAGACATGCTACCCACCAAATATACATATCGGATGCCCTGTTTCACTTTGTACAGTTCGTTTGTTCACTTTCCATCAGGTCATATCAAAAGTTACAGGATAACGTGTTGGCACTTTATAAGCAATAACCTTACATAAGTGCCAGAGGCTGAGGATATTAAATAAAGTACCATTTTCATTTCAGCTAATATTGGACTTTATGATATTCTTGTCCTATGTTTAACCCTAAGACAAGCCAAAGACAAAATTACTCCAGAACCAGTTCAATCCTATAATATTGTTCTTGCAGGTTTATGCCACAACAGAGCATGTAATATGACTTCAGAAGAAAGGATGCAGATGGATGATTAAATGATTTGTCTACTCTAATAACAGGAAGAACAGAAATATCAACAGAGAACAAAATATATGAAAACATTCACAGTAAACAGAGTACACACTATTTGAATAGAGTGCAAAAGGTTTTTAAGTAAAATATTTTTAAATCTTTAAAAGGAAGCTTTCCTAGAGATAAGGACACTACTCTTTTCCATGTAAATCTAAAACCTGATTGTTATGAAAATAATGTATTCAGTCCTTTCTCATGCACTCAAATCTTGTATGAATCTTAGACATTCCAAACTGTGAGTTCCATTTAAAAACTTCAATAGCAAATTAGACCAAAACATAACGGAAAAGATGATTGCAACCAAAAATTATGAAGGACAGGCAGTCTTTATTGGAAACAGGGTGGGTGGGGGAATACAAAAAACAAAATAATATAATATTATAATAACAATAATAAAAACGATAAAAGACAGATGGAGGGGAGGAATGGCAGCGAGATGTGGAGAAGTGGGAGTGGGGATCGGAGCGGAGGGGTTACGGTGACTGTGTGCGCGCGCAAGTGTGTGTGTGTGTGTGTGTGAGAAGGTATGTTTGGGCTAGAGATAGAAAGACTGAAGTTAGGAATTTAAAGCACTCTTACACTCCGCCTTTATGGCGCCACAGTTAATGGGCACAAAGGGGCGCCGTGCGGCCCGGCGCAGCCTGATGAGGTCACGGCACATGTGACGCGCCAGCTTGGTAAGCCGTGTGGCCTGCAGCAGGAAAGCCTGCTTGGTCTTCATGGAGGATTTGGGGCTGCCGCTGTTCCTCATAGCAACCATGTGAGGGGTCTGACGAAGGCTGTGGCCACGCGAACGCTGCTCCTGGGTTTTAAAAAAGAGAAAGGAAAGAGAAAAGAGCTTGAGGAAGGCAGATGGGTGAAGAGTTTGTGGGTGAGAGAGAGAGAGATGGCAAAGAGACAGATGGCAAGAGAATAAGAGACAGAGATGGCGAGGGAGATTGAGACGGCAAGAGAGCGAAGGACAGAGATGATGAGAGAGAGAGAGGTAGCGGGAGTGGGAGACAGAAATGGTGAGAGAGCAGGAGGAAGGAGATATAGCAAGCAAACTTTGACTTTGTTTGGATAATTACTTTGCTGTTGATAAAAGTTGATCCTGCATGATACTGATCTATTCTTCATATCCTTAAGTCAATAACACAAGCTGCTCCTAAGTAATGACGGTGTAAAAATAAACCTCAGCCTAATTAAGTCATTTTCTTCCAGTTCAGTGAGATCAGCCAATCTTAATGTATTTCATTCCAGCCATCATCTTGCAACGCTGCTCACACAGCAACAAAAGTTCCACTCATTTCCACGATAAGACACTTTCTAAATTAAAAATGAAGAGATGAGTAGACAAATGTTATCAATCAAAGCCACCCTCGCACACACACACACACACAAATCTTTGACTGTTAGCTCATATCACTGAACAGATCAGGTACTAACATTAGAGGCAGGGCTCGGAGGCGTTTTCTCTTCTGCACCTTCGGCTCTGCTTGGCATCTTCAGGCCACCATACTTCTTCCAGTACATCCAGCAGGAGACACACAGACGACACTGCATGTTCGGTGGACCCCACGAGTACCACTGAGGGGACTGCATGGCTATGAAGGAAAAAACAGATGGTCACTCATTCTGACGGACACCTCAGGGCCTGAATGTGTAGAACTGTTTCTGGTAATATATTTAATATGTTCTAAGAGGAGAAGCAGTAAACAGGTGAATTTTTTTCTGTCAACATAATAATAGTTGTTATATTATTAGAGATGGCACCGATCCGGTACGTGGATCGGCTATCGGTCTGATAATCGGCTATCGGTGGCAGTGGGTGGATCTATGGAACCGAACCGTTAATGCGCGCACACTCTATTCGGAAGTGGCACTGCGGTAAAACTGGTTTATTGTTCGACATTTGCACTAATTTTACATATTGATATGACAATAAACAACAGAATACAAGCAATGCAACATCACCAAAAGCAAATCACAACATTATACTGTTTAATTTCCTTAACATCACCAGCTCTCACTCGCAGTCTCTGTGTTCCTGATGCTTTTAGCGCGACAGGATTAGGGACCGTCGCAAACTGACAGTGTTTAAGCAAATCATTTTTGAGATGTTATTTTAATAATAAATTATTTAGCAAATACATATGGGTGTGTAATTACTGCATTATTTTAACTAAGAGTATTTAAGTCAACTATTTTCTTAAGCATAACAGAACAATCTCAGTCATGTATTCATACATTTTTTAAAGCATTATTTTCTGTTTTTTGTTTTAATCTATTAAGCCCTGAGACTGTTTTACAGGTTTTTGCTCTAAAAAAGATACCCAAAATAAAATGGGTATATCTCAGCCACCACAATGTCTATTTTTTTGCTTTTGGTATCATTATAAGAGGTAACACTTGATTACTGTAGAAATGGAATCAGCATACATGTTACTGGGTCAGAATAAAGAAAGATGCAGCACAGCATCGGAGAGTGGTAATACGGCTATCTGCGTAATCTGTGGAGTCTCAGCTTTCATATGATATATGGTATGCATGGTTATCCATAGTAGTATAGATTCTACAGCCGTACTTCTTCCACGTAGACCTACGCAGTGTTTTTGTTCTTTGCTTATTTATGTGTTTGGTGTTGGAATTGTTATGTTTAGGTCGAATTTGTTGGAATTTGACGAGATTCTATTGGTGATGTTGATGTGCCACATGACTATTTAAAGCCTTTAATGACAACCTCCTGTTCTGTCCCCGGTACCGGGGCGATCAAAAAAGACTCTGTATCTGATTTGTATCATGTCGGCAGATATCCAAATGTACAAAATCAGTATCGTACTGGACATAAAGTGGTATCGTGCCATGTCTAAATATTATGACAAATATCTATTCAGTAGTAACTACTTTTGCCACAATTCAACTTTTTTTTACAAACTCTTCCTTCTCCTATACTCAGGCATAGTGGCCATGGGCTGTCCTTTGAGGTCGCTAAACTGTCATCAAAGGTCCAACAGCTTGACATACAGAAACAGTCCCAAAGACCTCAATCCACGTTCTCAGACTTCGTCTTTAATGGTAATTATTGATCCTTTCAAACCTTGAGTGATCATATAGATTGTAGTGCACTAGACTAGTCAATCTGATTAGGACATGAATGAGTTGAAAGGAAGAGATGGTGTAGCCCTCTCCATTGATTGCAGGATGTAGATCTCAGACATGCAAAAGCCCAGCATGTTGTAAGTGAACTGTCTGAAGTTGTATTGATTATAATTGGATGAGGCGATGCAAGCGGTGCTCACCGAAACAGCTCTCGCAGGCGCGGCCGCCGCCAGCCGTGTGGAAGCCACCAGGTCCTGCTGCACCGTTCATGGTGGCCATTTTGCCATTACTGACAGAAATCTGGTTAGGATTGGGTTTATTACTGTGAAAACACAGAAGGAAAAAAAAATAAACAAAAACTCTTCATGAATCCCAAAAAGTAAACAAGAAGGGGAAGAAAACCTTGAGGTTCAAACTCACTATGTGGGGATGTAGACTTGCTTCAGTTTGCTTTCTGCTTCTGCTGCCTTCAGTCGTTTCTGAATCAATAAACACAGCATTTAGCAATGATGATCACACAAACAAAACACAGGGTTTTCACCCAGGATGGATATTTGTATTACATTGCACAGAGCAACATTTGTGATGCTTCCACATGTACTCAGAGATGGTCTCTAGTGCCAGATACTTTGAAGGTGTGGTTCATCATTCAACAGATCTGGAGCGTGGGGCGTGATGTAACCCAATGTAACATGGTCTATATTTGATGCTTATGCTATCACAATTTTCTAGTATAGTCAGAATATTTTCAGGGAAAATAAAAGTTAGACTTGCACTCCAATTTTCAAAAGGTATTTAGTCTGAGAACTTGTGAAAGAAGACCATTTACATTGCAGTGTTTCTTACCAAATATATACATATAAAATTGCATTACCTTAGTTTTAGCATTTTCACTTTTTCCCTTTCATTTATTTGCAAACTTCATTGCCTTAAGACCATTAAGACACACTTCAGTACATGTACTTGTACTTCAAACTGAGTGAAAGTCACTGTGAAAGTCACGCAGTGCACCACAACGAAATGTGACATCTGCATTAGACCCATGAGTGAAGGAGCAGTGAGCAGCTAACATGGGCAGCGCCAGGGGATGGTACCTTGCTCATGAGTGCCTCAACGCCACCTTTACCAGACCAAGATTCGAAGGTGCCACTGAGGTACTCATGCTCCCCGGGCGCTGCTCATGTCAGCTGTGCATTACTGTGTATGTGACAAAGAATCTTGAACTTACATTGACATTTGGTAAAAACATTCTTATCCAAAGTGACCTTCATTGATTAATTACACAGACAGTTCCCTAGAGCAATTAGGCCTTGCTCAATAGCCCAATCGCAGATGGTCTTACGTAGGATAAGGTTGGATTAGAAATGATGACCTCTGTAAATAAGTCTCCTACCACTAGACCACTATCATCACCTGCTGGCTTTCTCTGTGGTGGCTTTAACACACTTTTCCAGTCCAATTTCACCGGATTACCTATATTCTGGACCAGAGTTTATGACCAGAGTTTCAGGATGCCCACTCACCTGCTGCACATATCTGTCTGTCGTCTTCCACATGTAGTAATACTCGATAATGCTGGTCAAAGACTTCCATGGGAGCTGAATGGAAAAAAAAACAATGCAAGAAGTGAGAAAGCAGCGACCGTCAGCACAGGCAAGTTTTGGAGACCTCCATCCCTATCTACGTCTGCCAGACACAGCTGTCCCACTCCAACAGCTTATGGACACTGACGATTGAACCGACCTCAAACACACCTTTATTTTCCAACGGGTATTCTTAGGATGGCACGTCAGTTCTCACATACAGATGCGCATGTTTATTCATGAGCAACTGCCTTCAGTAGACGCCTTGGTGAAGAATGCTAATAGCGGCAAGCGACATCCTAATGCATAATGTTGGAAGCGTTACCAACAACATCTGAGGGACAGGACGGTGCTGAAGGACCAAAAATACTCAAGGCAGCTGGTGTTACAGTGAACAGGAAGCTGAAAGACATTTGCAATGACTCTTTCCTAATTTTTATTTTACAGTGAGGAGAAACGCATCAGTCTCCAGCGATTGGGCTCATTTTTTAATGAACAGAAACTCTGCAGTTCATTCATGCATTATTCTAATTCATACCACAACTCATCAAAAACTGGTCAGGGTAAAATTGAATACAATGACTATTTCAAACATTCATTTTCTGTAGCTTTTCATATTTCAAATAACTGCAAAATTAAACCTTAAAGCTTTTGTAAGACCTTTTTCCCCCCAGATAAAGTTAAATATTAACAGAAATCACATTTTCGGTTAAAGCTAAATTTTGTATTATAAGACTAGACAGGACATCTCATGTCCATTTCGTTCCCAGTGCTCCAGATAAGGGTTTCTTGCTGCAGTTGCTTTAATAGAGTCAAAGCTCTCAGTCTTCACCGTGTCACTGAGTCTGAGGTGAACACTCAGAGGTCTTTGGCACTGCCTCCTCTGCTCCAGGCTGAGTGCAGCTGATGCGGTCGGCAGAGAGCATGTTGAGAAAGAAGCCATCATCAGAGCTCTCATCAGTCTGCAGGCTTGATTAGGCACAAAACCCCTGCTGGTCCGAAATAGAACCCCTCCCTTGGCTGTCCCCAAAATGTAGGTTCGAGATGCACACCGCAATCTTAAACCCATCACATACAACCCTGTGAATGTGTGACACAACAGGTGCCACATCTTCAGATTAAATTCGGATGTGTTAGAAGCTAGATTTATTTTTCTAAAAACTTATTCAATCCTTGCACAAGTGAGATGACAAATTTGAGAACCAAATAAAAGGCCTGGTTTTAGCATTTGATCGTGATTACAGGGATCTTTAGATTTCTTTGGGGGGAAAAAATATAATAAGCATCTTCAACTTTAACTGTCTACACATCCTGCCACAATAATAACGCACGCCCAGCTCTCGTCAGTGCATATCTATGATTGCTCAAGACAATAAATGAACGGAAGAATATTTAAAACCAGCTCACATCGTCACTCGACTGCCTGTGCAAATCCATCCATTATGATTTTGTCGAAAGAACAACTTGGGAAACTGCCCACAGAAAAATCAAGACTAACTAAGAAGCCAAGTCCAAAGGTAATCTCAAGCGTCTCAAGAAAAACCAGTGGGATAATTTCTCTAAACACTGCTCATCCCGCTGGCCCAACCTGTTGTTACCACGAGCAGGGTGTGTGTCTGAAGATTAACTTGTGAGCCATCATCTGGAGCATGGCTTCTGCCTTCCAACAGTGCAGCTCAGGACAAGGGCTGCTCCACCTTACACTCTCTCTCTCCCAAAGCCAACTCCCCAGAGTCCATAAAATCACTTTGGAGGGAGCTGAAACACGGCTGTTCGTCTTGTTCTTAGCCTTAGGCCACTCACCCCAGAGTCCGAGACTCGCACACACACACACTCACACTCGAGAGTTCTCCTCACCGAATCGACCCAATTTCAGAAAGGTCAGGCCTGTACTTTCAACCAGACTACTGACATGCCAGAGACACAGCAGGCCATCACTCATTCTCAGAACCAGTCCACAATTCATCCCTTTCCTTTTCCTCTAAGGATGTGAGAATATATTGTATTCACTCAATATCATTCTCATTCTGTACACATATGAGGAATCAAAAGAAATACTCTTCACTGACACTTCCTGCATTCATTTGACCTAAAACTATAAATGTTATTAAAAGAAGTATCTTGCACTGTTATGCTTTGGCAATTACTGCAAAAATGTGCACAACACGCATCATTACTGTACTTAAAAACAAGATTTTTCAATCCAAACACACATCGTAGAGGTCTAAATCACAAGTTTCATCATGATAGCAGGGTTTCCCGTCACGTTTTACAGCTTTATTGACAACAAATGTCTCCCGACTTGACTACGTCCCCCCCGGGAAAATAAATAAATAAAATAAAAGTCCTGCCGCATCCAAGCATCCATATACAGTAAAAGCAGACTGCATCACGATGAGCCCGAACAGTGGCATCTATTGGTTAAATGTGTTACTGTGCCATTTAGCTCCTGTCACTAAGCCAACATTCTATAGGGAAGACGCTAAATTTTCCAGCAACTGGATAGCATACAACAACCTGTCGCTGTGGACAGGGCATTTGGAGGTTCGTTAAGTAATTAGTAATCTAAACTGAACATAAATTAATACAGTGTCCTATCAACTATTTGCTCGTATCTGCTATTCTGTTTCTGCAAGTCGGTTAGCTGCTTATCAAGGCTAGCGATGCGTCTGCACGTGGTTCTGTTATGTTTTATGATTATTTATATAAAGAGTAAATAAAGTTAGCGCCTGTGTCCACCAAACAGGGTTTTGGCCTGGTAGCGCCTATTTTTTAACACAAATCCTATGAGCTACAGTGTTCACAAACGCTAAGAGCCTTCACGGAAAATAAAGATGGCAATGGAGACTATTTTTTACCGCAGCACTCGGAGTGCTTCAAGTCGAAATCCGGTCAATAGTTAGAACAGCGCTGGGCTGGTCTATGTCTCTTGCCAATCAAACAAAATAAATCAAAACCCTAAGCCTAACAATAAGGTGGCGTTACAATATGTATAATGTCTGATCGAAGTTATCATTTTTGATCGATGTTATGGGCTATGGGATCACTGAATCGACCCAGACCGATCCATCATTACACCCCTACATTTTGGTACGATCTGTTACCCTCCCCTTTTCCGCATCCCCTTTCTTTTCTACAGAAATCGAATCAACAGGCCTGAGCCCTTTTCCACATTGCAGGCACTGAAGCAATACACTTCTCGCCAGGTGCGCACTCACAAAGTCTTGCCGGATGTCGTTGAAGTCCTTGCCGTACTTCTCTAGAGCCTCCTCAAACAGGTTGGCTTCGGAGGAGCTCCATTCCTCCATCTCGTCGCGGCACAGAACGGGGCCTCCCTGTGGCACCAGGACGCTCAGCGCGCTCGACAGGTCGTAGCCGTGCCGGTGGAGCGTGTCCATGGCGTGGAACTTGGAGGAGAAAAGGGCAAACCAGACACAGAGAGAATTCATTATGGGGCATGATGAGAAGAGAGTGTAATGTTTGATGTGAGATAAAGCGCTGGCACGACGGACGGTACCAGCGTGATGTCCCGCGACGCCGCTGCAGCGCTCATGTGTAAACTGGGCTGCCTAACGGAGCTGCTGCAGTCCAGTGCCCGAGCAAATGTGCCCACCGCCCTGCACACAAAACAATCCCGTCATCCCCCTTTGCGAGTCCTTAAACACTACGCCTATCTGAAAGAATCATCATAATTAGGGGTGGGCAATCAAAACTGACATTCAGAAGCTCGTATTAATGTAATCATGTCCATGCTGGTTATTTCAATTATTAAAATTCTGTGAATATTTTTCAAATTCTGTTCGTAACATTCCCAGTGTGTGTTTATATACTGTCTGCTTAAGAAACATACTATTGCCCTTCATCATTTGACTCCTCCTTGTCTAGTCTGATACATATTTCCTTCAGTTATTTTAAATATGTACTCTTTCATTAGAACAAATATCCCGGCCTTAATTGTTTAAAAGTATATTTACAGTACCAACTTTGTCAGTGCATCAGGAAAGCAAATTTAGAATTTTAAAACTCTAACATCCTGCAAACAGAAAGAGAGAGAGAGGGAGAGGGAGAGAGAGATAGCCAATTCACTACTAATTGCCTTACTGCTAATTGCAAGCAAAAAGACGGAGCTCAAAATTAGTAGAGCACAATTCCACTGACAAAAAAAAAAGCCTGAAAGCTTACACATACCGAGCTACTACCAGAAACTGGTCTATTTGCTTATTGGTCAGCGGGCATTCAGGGTCCCACATCTTCACCTCGAGCTTGGCCTGGTCTCTGTCATCTGGTTCTCCTGTTGGAAGAGAAGATGTGTCATTCTTTGCCATTCATCATTTGATAGACAGTGACATCACACAAGATTCAGTCAGTCAGTCATTATCTGAACCGCTTAACCCCAACCGGGGTCGTGGGGGCGAACCGGAGCCTATCCCAGGAACTTGCGGGCGTAGGCGGGGAACAACCCTGGGCAGGTGCCAACACACCACAGGGCAAACACACTCACACACACATTCACACCTTACGGAGGCCAATTCAGAGTCACCAATTAACCTATATTGCATGGACCGTGGGAGGAAACCGGAGCACCCGGAGAAAACCCACACGAACACAGGGAGAGCATGCAAACTCCACACAGACGGCCCCACGGCCGTCCTCGGCCTGTTTACTGTTTACTACGCTTTTGTGGCCAGCAATTAATGGCTGACAACTCTGGGTGGTTGGCAAATGTTTACGGTACTACGTCATGAGGTTAGGGCTGGGCAATATGGCATAAAAATAACATCGCGATATTTTTAAGCTATATCACGATATATATCTCAATACCTTTAAATTTCCTCTAAATCACTGTATAAATGATAAATTTGGCCCTATGTTGCATAAAATGACACCAACATAATGAATTTAGCCAAAGTTTAACATAGTAAATGCTTTTATTTTAAACCAAAGTATAATATAGCAAACTTTATACTTTATATTGGGGACAGACAAGTGGGCAAGGGGAGCCATTGATTGCATGCTTATTAAACAAGTAAGACCTAACTATTAAATTATAATTATAAGGTCGATAAACTATAACTTGCGTTTAACCTACCTGCCGCTGCTCCTCTTCCTCCGTCATCTTTGGTTTTTCTATATAAACTTTCTGTAGCATGCAGTCAATCACAAAACCAGGAGCCATCGGCCAATAGGATTTGCAGGCAGAAACAGCCAATACCCCGCCCACAAACTGCCAAACCCCGCCCCTTTCAAACCGCGCGCGTAGAAATCTCACTCGAGCAAAAAAGCCGCTCGTCTGTGATCTACTTTGCGCGCGAGGACATTTAACAAATCGAGAGGAAAAAAGACATTCGAGAGAGGAAAAATACAGTTTGCGCACAATATGATCACAACAGCACAGCTGATTCTTAATTTTGTGCTCTCGAGTCACATTTGCGCTCGCGACTTTGAAATTTACGCCCGCGGAATTTTTACGGCAAGCCATTTTGCGCGCTCTAGTTTTGGCAGTGATGTGACGCCATAGGCGGGGTGCGAAACACGAAAGCGGTACAAAACGTGCATGCCAACATGCCGAGATACATTGAGTATATTCGATATATCGCCCACCCCTACATGAGGTACAAAATTTACATAGAAAAGAAAAGTTTTAAGCTAGTCTTCAATCTATCCATTTCCCACAGCACAATCTCCAGACATTAATTAGTACTCTAACTACATTAACATAAATAAATGATTTCCAACAGTTACAATAATAATGCTTATGATAGTTGTTGAGAACAGATGGAACAGAGCGATGTTCATTTACTCTGGGACTGTGTGGGCCTGTCCTCAGCACGAGACCAGGATTGGCCAGCTGAGTCCAATAAGCCCACAGCAGCCATGACAACGGGGCAAATTAGCTAATTAGGCCCAATGTGCTTCAAGCTAATGAAGTTAAAATGTTTGGCATGGTTGACATCACCACCGTCGTCATCACCCCGAAGTTCGATAAAATGATTAGCTAAAGCGAGCATCGCCAGGTTGAACAGCGCCATCGCAAATGAAAGCAATTTCCACATGACACGAATGAAAAACCTTGTTATTTGTTTGCTTTCAGTCTTTAAAAACCACATCAAAAGAAATACACTATGCATTTTAGACCAACAAACAATAACAAGCTACTTCATAAACCTGAACACTGCTGTCATTACAGACTTTCTACTCACCCACCAAACGTCTAAGTCTGTATCTCTCACACAGAAACATACAAATATGCCATCAGTTGAATCTGTTCCACCGTCTATTTTCAGGTAATGACATGCTCTGGCAGAGGCATGGCGGTGGAGTTTTCTCTCCGGTTAGGGAAAAGGAAACATGGTTCAAATGTAAGACCATCAATTACTCCTAGCAAATCAAATGTCCACATGCAAGGAGTGGGGTCGAGCCACCAGATTCTTGGCAAACAGAAGCTGGAACAACTCAATACCTGGTTCAAGTTGATAGCTAAAATCAGCATCTAAAACAAATCAAGGCAGCCATAAAGGTTTTCTGACAAAACAGCAGTGATCGCTTCCTGTGTGTAATTTCCAGACAACAGTGAAATCCTTATAGACAGAACACAGAGCAAAAGCAAGATTCTACAAGCCAAAAATCACACTGATCTACATTGCACTGGCTGCACTTTACTTTACACACCACCGTCACTTTGATGCACAATAACTACTGTTATGATACTGCACTGCTGCCACTTACTTGCACAAACATTATACGCTGCTGTACAACTGTTTGCACATACACTGGACATTGTACACATAAATAGCTGAATATAGTATCTGTCATATTATAACCTTCTACCTGCATATCCAATGTAAAATGTCAATTTGCACCTGTTTAAATGTTTGCATATTTGCACATATACTGAACATTGTACTTGAAAATAGTCCGGATATAGTATCTGTCTATTATAACTCTACCTCTTGCACACTCAGTGTAAATGTCAATTTCAACCTGTTAAGAATACTGCATCCTGACTTGACAATTTTTTTACCTCTATGTCTATGTCTAGCCTCTAATTATATATAAAACCCCCTGTCTAGTTTAAAATGTATATTGCATATTGTCTGGTTTAAAATGTATATTGTATAATGTATATTTTAGTATTTCTACTTATTTATTGTCTATCCCATGTGCCTAGTCGTGCCACTGCCTGTTTATTCTCTGTTCTACTGTTCTTTGTTTGTTTGCACTGGAAATAACCTGGAGCCACGTCGTCTCGTCTCTCTATGTATCTGTACAGTATATAGCAGAGATGACAAAGTTGACTTTGACTTTTGACACAGTCTAAATAAGAGCCTCTTTATTTGCCAATCAATGTAGTGCATTATAATATCACTACAGATGGTCCCAAAATTCCGATGCTTCGACTTACGATTTTTCGGTCTTATGATGACAACGGCAATCTGACAAAATTGTGAAAATATTTCACATTTCGCACAGCAGGCAAACATAGCAGCATATGCGGGATGATAAGGGGATGTACACATCTCCCACCTTGTGAGATGCCTCCCTCTCACCAGCGATCGACAGAGTTAGAGTGTGTATTTTTTCTCTGTTTTCGGTGTTTCGGAGCTCAATTTTAGTGAATAAAGCATATCTTCCAAACGCTCAAGTATGTCTACTGGTGTTAGCCATGTTTTGACTTATATTACGATATTATGATACAGGGTCATCTGTAACACATCTCCATCATAAGTTAGGTACTACCTGTATTTGCTTTACATTTGCGCAGACTGAATATTAGCATTGCTAGACCAGAGAGAACATGAACTTTTGTGTTTAAACAACTTGCAAAATCAGGTATTAAGGACAATAAGCACAATTTCATAATTTCAGCTCAGACTAGCATCAACGAAAGGCAAAAATATTGGAAGATAAAGAACCAAACTCAAGAAGACTGTGCAACAATGACAGACAGCACATTGCAAAATTACCATTATATGTTATGATACGTAATTTTTATTAATTCTGCACAAAGGTCTAGCAAGGAATTTGTAGATAGTCAATTTGTATGCAAATGAAATTATTCAGACATAACTCACAAATCACAATGCTAACTGACAATAAAAGTACAAAACAATAATTAAGATCTTTGTTAGAAGATATGGCAAAGTGTGTGTGTGTTAAGAGTAGTAATGCTATAAACTGACAGAAGTGCAATTTCACACTTGACTGATTTCACCTGCTGATACTGCAATCTACACTGTTCCTACTGTGATGCACCAATGGCCACCAATCAAACTTATCACTACATTTTGCAGTAGCAAAAATGTGCCTCCCTCAGCGTCTCCCAGGGAGCATGAGAGAACCAGCCCTAATTCCCAGCTGAAATGAGATTTATAAACGTTTATAAACAGGGGCATTTCAAAGCCACACCCACTATTTAGTGATTAAACGTAAAAAAAACAAAAAAAACAACAACGAGGTTTACACTGCACTGAACCAGAAGATATAAAACTGAACAATTACATGGATTTGCTGGTGTGTGTGTGTGTGTGTTCTACTCACCTTCTTGTAACATCTCTGGGACATCAGCCTGAAAGCGGGGACCAACACGGATCTCCCCCTTGTCTGCAAGCAAGGTCTTCTGTGTGGGGTCGTACACGAGCGAATAGAAAAATGTGTCCTAAGGCACAAAGAGCACTTCAGTGAGCAAGAAATTTTAGAAAATACATTCAGCAATATAATCAGCGCAGATTTGCTATCAGAAAAAAATGGGTTAAATTATATTTTTGGTCAATAAATTTGAGTTCTGTGTCTCTTTTAGTAAAAACTAGGGATGCACCGATTGCAATTTTCCTGGCCGATTCCGATTACCAATTTTTGTAAGTGTGATCGGCCAATACAGATTTTTCCGATACCGATTTCTTTCCCAGATAACAGAAGATTGGAGTTGCTGCGCCTAGTCGACGACATCGACACAAAAAAAAGGGTTTCAACTTTTTTAATGTAACGCGGTAGTTACTTTCCCTGTTTACCAGTTACTTTTATAATAGTGACATATAATAGTAGCAGCTCTACAGCAAATACAAACAAAAACCAAATTTTCTTTAATATAATGCTTTATTTTCATAGCAAATTTTCTTTACAAATTTAAATAAAATGTAACTCGTAAAATGTAAAATGTAACAACTCCGGTAACTCCACGTCCGAAAAGTAACGCCTACTTGGCACTGTGTATTTTGGGCAGAGGTGATTTATCAGATTTCTGAAGCCTGTATCCTCAACTATGTAAAACAGCTGATCATCTAGTGATCATCTTGTGACTGACTTGTGCATCTGTGTTTATATTGAATTGGGGACAGACAAACCCCGCCCCCAAACTGCCAAAACCCGCCCCTTTACAACCGCGCGCGCAGAAATCTCACTCGAGCAAAAAAGCCGCTCGTCGGTAATCTACTACGGCTGATCAGGCCAAAAATCGGCCGATTCCGATTGCTGGCCGATCGATCGGTGCATCCCTAGTAAAAACTACAAGTATGTCATAGTGGATACAGCTGAGATGATAAAATGAACTTTAACAAAAGCATTTTTCAAACATTTTAACTAAAGACGAATGTGGGCAACTCGCTTAGAGAGAACTCAAATATTCAGGCAGTAGAAGTTAATATACCTCTTTGTCCAGATAGGAGAGAACAGACTCCGTCTCGTTTAGGAGGGCTACGCTGCATTTCCCCCTGGTGAAAAAAACACAAAGCCAGAAGTTAAAACGGGAGACGTACATATAACCTGCGATACCCACATCATCCCCTCAGATGGAGCTGCTGCAATCCCCAAAAGAGGGGGGGTTGGTGTGTTTCACAAGATTATCAAAAAAGGCGAGAGGTGAGAAAAATAGGAGAGCGGTGAGAGGTGACATGGGAAAAGGTGAGACCAGGGAAATTAGCAGCTGAAGGAGGATGGAGGTTGAAAAGAAGTGTTAGGGGCATGAAATGATGCTGCTTTCTGAAAGAGCAAGGATGCAGCGATTAGCCTTCATTCATCTCTTTCAAAGAAGTGTAGATCGATCAGGCATAAACAGCACACTTGCAACAAAACATCAAATGCATTAAAGGCCATGTAAGCACAACCCTGCTAATTTATTCCTAATGCAGATTATACAACTAATATCAGAATCAAGCAATATATGATGTGCCATGTGGAACTGAAGCGCACATTATCCAGCCTGTCTCTGGGAGAGAACTCGTGTGTAATAGCCAGATAATCTCATACCGACCGATTCTCTCTCCTTCATTAGAGTCACAAACAAACCACAGTGAATCAATTTTCCCAACAATAAAATTCTCTATTTCTACACTGATAGAAAGGGAATATAGAGGAGAGATTTATTTTACTTTAGAGGGAAATGCGCACAGCAGGTCTGATCCAAACTCGCCCAGTTTCTTGATAAAAAATTCAGATCTATAGCTCCACTCTGCTACCACATTTATCACTGGAGCCTCGACGGGCACTGCCACTGCATGTGGAGGTGGCAGGGGGTTGAAAAATGAAGACCTGAAACCAGCCAGAGAAGGGCATGACTGTGCAAAGGGTGAGGGCTGGAAATGAGTACAGGTGTTGGTAGGGCTGGGCAATATGCCATAAAAATAACATTGCGATATTTTTAAGCTATATCACGATACACGATATATATCTCAATACCTTTAAATTTCCTCTAAATCACTGTATAAATGATAAATTCGGCCCTATGTTGCATAAAATGACACCAATATAATGAATTTAGCCAAAGTTTAACATAGTAAATGCTTTTATTTTAAACCAAAGTATAATATAGCAAACTTTGTACTTTATATTGGGGACAGACAAGTGAGCAAGGGGAGCCACTGATTGCGTGCTTATTAAATAAGTAAGACCTAACTATTTCATTATAATTATAAGGTTGATAAACTATAACTTGCGTTTAACCTACCTGCCGCTGTTCCTCGTCCTCCATCATCTTTGGTTTTTCTATATAAACTTTCTGTAGCGTGCAGTCAATCACAAAACCAGGAGCCATCAGCCAATAGGATTCGCAGGCAGAAACAGCCAATACACCGCCCCCAAATTACCAAAACCCACCCCTTTCAAACCGCGCGCGTAGAAATCTCACTCGAGCAAAAAAGCCGCTCGTCGGTGATCTACTTTGCGCGCGACGACATTTAACACATCGAGAGGAAAAAAGACATTCGAGAGAGGAAAAATACAGTTTATGCGCAATATGATCACAACAGCACATTTGATTCTTAATTTTGTGCTCTCGAGTTTCACATTTGCGCTCGCGACTTTGAAATTTACGCCCGCGGAATTTTTACGGCAAGCCATTTTGTGTGCGCTCTAGTTTTGGCACTGATGTGATGCCATAGGCGGGGCGCGAAACACGAAAGCGGTTTTCTGGATGGGCGGGGGAGCAAGCTGTCTGCTTTGACGGGGCCGAAAAAAACAAAACTCGAAAGCGAAGTACATGCTGTCTGTTTAAAAATAACGTTAGGATTTATACTCGATGGTCATGATATAGTCATTTAGTACATCGCGCGTGGAACAAGCCGAGATACATCGGGTATATTCGATATATCTCCCACCCCTAGGTGCTGGTAATGCTGGCACAAAATTACTGGAGCAACTCCTCCACCCACCTGGCTGGCCGTATGCCAAGGTTGTGTGTAGCTTCTGTGTGTGGGCTTGTTGAGCTGGTGTTGCTGTGAGCGTGTGTATTTACCTGATATGTGTGGCAGGGAGAGATTCGTACTGGCGGGACAGAAAGAGCTCTCTGTGTCTGAGCTGGTGTTTTTGTTTTTCGCTCAGCTCTGGCTCTGTGGGGCTCTCCTTCTCTTCCTCCAAATCCTCTGCAGACGCATAAACACAAACATACACACTCTTCACCACAGGCAGTGCACTAGAGGCAAAGGCCATCATCAATAAGTGCAAGAAGAAGTGATTAACACAGAAGAGCAGTGTTGCTGATGGGAGATATT
Source organism: Distichodus sexfasciatus (assembly GCA_032718565.1). Lineage (NCBI taxonomy): Eukaryota > Metazoa > Chordata > Actinopteri > Characiformes > Distichodontidae > Distichodus > Distichodus sexfasciatus. The sequence continues at coordinate 3,984,913 of JAVGVS010000021.1, read as the reverse complement.
GCTTTATGTCACCATTAGATACCCACAAAAAGCAAAAGCATCAAACTACAAAAGACAACAGACTACATGACACATAAAATAACTCAATATCAAATCAAAATGAAGCCATGAAAACCACTCAGTGACCAGAATTTAAGACAAAGCTATTTCAATTATGAGGTCTGATGTTCCAAATTCTCCCATGAGAAATTTCAGTCTGATTCAACAGCATTGCATAACTAATAATTAAACAGATAGTTGTCCATCAGTGCATCATCAGGTCAAAAAGATCTAATAAATGATTTAAACTGCAGATGGATAGTTTTTAAAATAGTCGTGAACCATTAGGATTGTTCCTACTAAGAGTATTACTAAAATATGTTAAAAAGAGTAGTGTGTTGGCTATTGTTATATTACAAGCAGATGCCATCATGTAGTTATAAGTAACTAAGTATGCCTGAAGATGCTCTGGTAATACTATATAAATTTAAGATGCGTTTCGAGGCAGAATTACATTTTTTTAAATATTGGCTTAAGAGTTAAATTAGGTCTAGATGTTTTGGGATTTTCCACTGAGAAAATTGAGAAAACACTACTGTGGGGAAAGAAGCAATGCATGTTTGAGGAAAACACAGATGGAAAGCATTTAAGCTGGATTGAAAAAGTGTAGAGCTGACAACCACAACTACCTGTTTTATAAATAACCAGCACTGACAAGCAGCATATTCCAATAGCGTCTTCTGACAGTAATCTTTAACAGAATGACCAAATAATTTCTGCACCAGTTTATGTATTTACACTACAATAATGAAAAGAAAAAACACACAGTAGTCTGTCAGTATGTTTAAAGTAAGAAAATGCATTTCTGAAGATGGAAAAAGCAGTTAAATTGGCTCATCAACACCAATTAGTCAAACAGCCCTAGGCCCCTGGAAGATAGATTAGGAAACCCCGCCAACCTATTATTGCTTTCTGGTATTAGCAACTCTCTGGAGATCACAAGACCCCTGCTGATAAACACAGATTCTCAGCATTGGGGGAAGAACTAAGCCAACACACACACGCACACACACACAATAAATCCATAGTTTTACTGTTCACACACGTACACATGCAGATAGGACAACATAAATCAGCTTTTTTCCTGCTAAAACAGGCCCTTATTCGAACACATGCTCATCCACTGGCACCAAACAACTCGGTCTCACACACGCTCACTCACTCGCATGCTTGTCTGCCAGCTGGATGAGGCTCTGTGAGATGTCCCTTCTTCTGTAGAAACAGACCACTTTCGCCTCCACATTGCCGCTCGCCGTCTGAAATCAGCGAGAGACAGGGTCACCATCATGCCACCACTTCACACTTTAAGCACACACACCTTCCGTGCTGGACACCTTCGTAATCAATAGAGGCAGAGAGGAGAATGCAATGTAGCATGGAAAAGTCAACAGCACAGATGACTGTAGTAAAATACTGGTGTCTGCTATCTGCAGTGCAGTGTTGATAATGCTGGATTTCCTTGTTAAGTACTTTCACGGTACAACAGTATCACAGTCAAGAGTCAGGCTGTGTTTAAGATTAAAAACATACAAACGAAACTGAATGCAAACGTTACATTATGAAAAGTATTTCACATTTAAAAAGTTGTGCACGTTTAACTAATGACCATGAGAAGTTCAGACTAATAGAAATATGTGTGGCATAACTTTATATTGAACTCTGGTGTACTTTTGCTCTAACATTATAGCTCGTGATCTCTGGAACATTTCTCCTATCTTATTGACTATGAGACTCAGTCATATGTGCCTGAACCAGTGTCTGACTGTCTGGAGGATATGCACATAAAACAATATATAACAAGCATCTTAATTAATGACAAATAACAGTCCCCAGACTGTCTTGTCTTTGTGTCTGGTAGTAGCTTGAGGTAAACCGGGTCAGACAGGTGAAGAAAAAAAAAAAAAATAGTGTCAGCCAGTGTCCTCACACATTTGATTTCCTATGAGGAAAAACGTGTATAGGTTAAGTCTCAGAGGTTTTTGAGACTGCACTATCCCCTAATGACAACAACTGAGCCGCACAATACCTTTTCTATCTGGACAAAGTCCAATCAAAAAGCAGAACTTGTGACTATGCCAATTAAAATGCATGCCATCACAGCACTGTGAAAGAAGAGTGACATTTGTTTGCATGCAGAACTGCCCAAGTAAAAATAACTGCCGGAAATGTCACCTAATTAAATCTTTGGACAAGCGAATCCCTAGTTTTGACAGACATGCTAAAAGATAAGTCAAAAATAAACGTGGAATGATGAACACATTAGAGTGTGCAATATGACAATAACTTCTCACAATTAGAAAATACATATCAGTAGCTATGTTTACATCTGCTTAAAAATGTAAAAAATAAAAACTTTATATAGCACCTATATAGACTCAAAGCTCACTTCAGAACATACAAATGCATTGAATAACAACACTGTTGTATGTTACGCATTTAGAGGCATGGCAGACAAGTCACCACAAATGTTTATAAATAATGCAACACTAAATTATTGGTCTGGTTTCTTAAAGGATGTAACAAAATGTCATAACTAAATATGCTGTGTGGCAAGATAAAGCAGCATTGAAAAGCAAACTGATTAAAGTGACTGTACTGGACACATACATACAGACGAGGCAAAAGTGCGAGCCAAGTAACCTTTGCGTTGCCAAGGGAACAACAGTTTTAACACCTGCTGCTATATATCATATTACAGCCATTTCAACAGCAAAAATTACCACTAAAACCTGTACACAGGATCTAGTTCACACACCGTTTTGACAATAACTTAAACTGGCAAAGATGCTGATGTCCCATCTCAGGACTACAATCAAGACTTAATTAATATATTCAATTATAGAAAATGTCGGTATATAAAACAATAATTTTTATACAGAACACTGCAGGCATAACACCAATGTACCCATTAAAACACTTATTTATATTTATTCTGTGAGTATCATGACTGACCTCAAATGACCCAGATAAGTGCTCTGTGCATATATTAATACATAATTCCATGATTTAGGGCAGTTTGTGTCTAACTATGCAATATTCTAGTTCACCACAATCTGACCACTGATGAGGAGGTCTGGTTTCTTAATGTGCAAGTTCCTCTCCTCGCCTCCTAAATAACCAACCAGCCCCAACTCCCTTCCCATCAAGGACTGTACCTTGTTCAGCTCTTCTATTCTTCGGATCAGATAAGGGTTGCTTGAAGAATTCTCAAAAAATACATAATCTACAACAGAAAGAAGGTGTCATTTTGTACAATTTTTTCACGAGGGCAAAACACAGACTCATAAAAGACATCAAAACTACAGGGTGCCAGGGGTGTTGCAAAAGCTTTTCATTCCACAGTAAATGCTGAATTAAAACACACCCTTGTAGATTCTCAATCAATAACATTGGTCTACACTTAACTCATTTATATGAATTCAAACATTCCTCCATAAAACATAGAATGCACAAAAAATAACAAGTAGTGAATAACTGAGAAATTAAGCATACAGTTGCATTGTGTAATTGATCTTTAAATATGGTTGCTCTCCTGAAGCACCAACTTGCCCCCGTTTTAAAAACTAGAAAGACCATATGCCAAGAGAGTGTTTAAATAACTAGAGCCATACTGATGATGACAATACTGCAGCCATGCGAGTCACATTCCGATGCATTCAAGCAAATCGAAATGCTGCCATTTTAATTTTGCAATTAACTGCAATTAAGGGGCAAGTACTAAAATATTCTACACACAATACCGTCTCACACATGTTTACTGAACTGACAGTGCTTTGACTTCGCTTCCACTAACGCCGTTTTCAGACGCCATGAGACAAAGTCGGCCAGCCTGGCATAGCAGGCTAATCTACTACTTTGTAGCTGGCTAATTGCACTGAATAGTGATACCAAAACACTAAGACAACGACAAGCCGCTAAATGGCTACCTGGGTAAAGAATACAAATATTAAAGTGCGAAGGCTGTAACCATAAGCCAAAAGGTTTCTCAAAGACGAAAACACTAAATAAAACTAACGTGTTTCTTCGGCGGTTCATGGTAGCGATAACGCGCGACGCCCAGCACGACGCTAGCTTACTTGCTAGCCATAACTAATGGATACGTGCCAAACCGGAGACAAATGATCACAAAGAAACTCGCGTTTGTGTTATGATATACTAAGACAATGTGCATTTTCGCGTACAACCCAAAAACTGCCAAAAACAATAAATTTCGTTGAACACGTCTAATATAACCCATTCACGTGCAATTGAGAGATAAGATTAGCTGGTGATGTGTTTATGATACGCGCTAGCCAACACCGCTAGACTTGCTAATGCTAAAGCTAAACGGCTAAGGCTACGTCGCGAGCCACATACTACCGTACTACATAGTGTGTCAAAACAACACCTCAAACTCAAGCGGGGCGTTATTTTCACACACTAGTTAGTACGCTAGTGTGCGGTTTGAGACGTAAAGATAGTTTTAGAGGCCTGACCCACATCACAATCCAAAATATTTTTCGATTTACGTTTTCGACCAATTTCATGATCTCGGAGAATCCACACAGCTACTCGTAAACGGATTAGTTTTTAGTTTTGCGATAAAGAGAAAATATGACCTACGAAAGTCTGTGATAATCGTATTTTGGAAAACATTTAATTCAAAAATACAGACTGACATACCTCCGACCCGGTACATGTTGGCCGCCATTTCTGCCCTCCCGGAGTGCTAAAAACCAGACCATAAACTAAAAAAGACAATAAATAACTGAATAAAAATATGTATATCTAGCAACTACTAAAATACGACAGACTGGTGTTGAAATGAGGGGGGGGAAACCAGGAGATGAAGCGGAGATTTCTTTTCTTTTTTTCCTCCTTTTTTCTTTTTTTTTGTTGAGGAGGCCCCCCCCTCCCAAGACTCACAATACAATACAATACAGTAAGAGAGACGCGAGAGGGACTCTGATGAGCCCAATGCTCGGCTTCCTAATGAGGGAGGAGGAAAGTGTAGGGGGAGGGTGAATGAAGGACGAAAAAGAGCTTAAAACCTGGTTTGGCTCACGTTTTACCCCGAGAAACGGGGAAACACATTTAACAATTCCCGTTTCGTTAAAGGTTCAAGGTACTTTATTGTCATCAGTCGCTTTATACATGTATAAAGTGTGATGAGATAGCGTTTTCCCATGGCCTCGGTGCAACATATAGTAACACTGAACATTACATTCAACAGGACAAAAGGTGCAACAAGCAACACACTAAATACAGTAAGAAAGTGACGTTAAGTGAAGAGATGGAATGTAAACAAGTATTGCTTAGTGTATGTTTTTAAGACATTGGCAGCATCAGCATCTAAGCAGCTTATAATAGATGGAGTACAAGAGCATCACAATACAAAACAATCACAATAAATCATGAGTCTTAAGTAATATGTGTGTGCCTTATAGCCATTTAAGTTGTAAAATCATCACATGTCGGAAAGGGTTTAACCTTGGGTCAGGAGGCTGAGATATTTTGCCAAAAAAGTTTTTTTTTATTTATAGAGGCATTGGCCAATTTAGAGCCATTTTTTATCAAAGGCGTTATAACTAGGACTGCATGATATTGTAAAACTGACTTTATACTGTAATATTTATAAAGAAGAAATAAATTGAAAGCTCAATTAAGAAACAATTAACTATAGTGATTTTGTAGACAAGCACTTTTGAAAAGAATGTAAAAAGCAATTATATAAAAGTTAAAACAACTTTTCGCTTACTTTTTTCTTTCCTGAACTTTATCTGAAAATCTTATGCAATAGAGAAATGTTATCCTGTATAAATTAAGAATTTTCCTGTTTGATTCAAGAAGCAAAGAAGTTATGACATGACCTCGCACGTCATGCAAAGTGATTGCGCATGCGCACATCGCGACATCTGTGCAGAAACAATATATTGTTCAGCCTTACTTATACCCTTTCCACCCACCCCAAATTTTACACTCATTCGTGTGGATATTTCCAAATATTTTTTTCAGTTTTTATATTAAGCTTTAATGAGAATTAACTATTTTTTCACATTAATTAAACCACAGTTCTGCTAGAATTGCTCTTGCGTAAGTGTGCTCATTCCAAGGGTAAAGCGAAAACTGGAAAATAGAGTGAAAATTGTGCAAAACCAAAGAAAAGACCGCCTAATTTGTCAGCGGAATAGAAAAGTCACTGCGTCTGGTGCAAGAACGCCTTAACTGTTGTACAGAATGCGTCAACAGAAAAATCAGGTAATGTATTGAGAGAGAGAAAAAAGAAATGATAGAATTAATTTATCATAGTAAAATAGAAATGACGCTGCCGCTGCTGCATAAAAGTGCGTAAGAGTATTGAAGGCTCGCCGGTGTGACATCACTGTATGAAACTGCCCCTTGAAGGCTGTAGTTCAGAGAGACGCTCTCGGAACTCTGCAGCGCGTCTGCAAGCATGAAGTGTGCCGAGGAGCTTGCACCTGTCCGACACCTCCTGCAAAAAGTGGATCTTCGCATTGAGCAAAAACTTCTCTTCTTCCACATGCTTTGCTTTGCATCTTAACAGCATTCCAAAATGAAGTTTGGCAAGAACATATGCATCTTAAATGTTGGGGGCACGAAATATGCCTTCACCAGGGAGGTGATTAGGGATTTTCCTCTCCGGAGGGTGAGTAGATTACACAGCTGCTCGTCCGAGAAGGAGGTCCTGGAGGTGTGTGATGACTACGACCGCGAGAGGAACGAGTTTTTCTTTGACAGGCACTCGGAGGCTTTTGTCTTCATCATGCTCTACGTGCGGTCCGGGAAGCTCAGGTTTGTGCCGCAGATGTGTGAGCTCTCTTTCTACAACGAAATGGTTTACTGGGGCTTAGAGAGCTCGCATTTGGAGTTTTGCTGCCAGCGGCGTCTCGACGACAGGATGTCCGACACGTACACGTACTTTTCAGAGGAGGATCTGAAGGCGGAGGAAGAGTCCAGGGGCGAGGAAGAGCAGGAACGCTCCTCCACGGACAGGAGCAGCAACGCGGGCTGGCTGGAGAGAATGAGGAGGACTTTCGAGGAACCTGCTTCATCTGTTGCAGCGCAGATCCTTGCCTGTGTCTCTGTTATTTTTGTGATTATTTCAATGGTGATACTTTGTGCGAGCACTCTGCCGGACTGGGACACAGCAAAAAACAATACAGTTGAAGAACACAGGTAAAAGACGTAGATCACGGTCTTTCTTGAAGTGTGGAAGTTTGTGTTTATTCTTTGTTTAGAAAGGTTTAATGAGCATAAAGGGAGTATTTTCTCTCTCTCTCTCTCTCTCTCTCTCTCTCTCTCTCTCTCTCTCTCTCTCTCTCTCTCGCATTTTCCGTGTTGTCTATGTCAGTTGCTGTTTGATCCAAATCACTTGTTCTGTTTTATTTTGCAGAGTTTGTTTTTAGGTTCATCTCCAGGAGATAATATTGTTAAAATTGTTTCAGACACGTGTCCTAGAAAAATAAGTAACTAATTTCAATAGTACAGTTAATCCCAACTGACACTTTGAGACATAGTACTCATTCACGTGTGGTATCACACATCAAAAAAAAAGTAACGGCGTTTTTAAGAATCCAAAATTTTAAAAATGACCAAATTCTTGTTCATTATTCACGGTGTTTTTGACACAAAATGAGCTCATTTGGTAAATGATTAATATGCCTCGGTTTCGAAGCGAAGAAATGAGGTGAAGAATGATGGATAATTGTATTTAATTAATGTGTAATTAGTCTATGCCATGTAGGCTACACTAATCCCATTTGGCTCAACTCAATAACCTTTTACATTTGAATGAATTCACAGACTATTTAATGTCGGCCTTTTTTCCCTTTCCTTTACTTGATGGTTTGCTAAGGTCTCATGCTGCATAGAAAAAAAGAGATGATCTGTAAAATAAACGTCTTCAATTATCTCATAAACTATTAGAATGATTGCAGGTTGTTCGGTGTTGAGATTGCGCCCAAAGTACCTCTATTGTCCGATAGGTGTCGCCAAAAAAAACTTTATAATGAATCATAATATGATAATTGCCCAAAATGTGACGGAGTGAACATAATCTTTCTATTATTTATGCAAATCTTACCTATTGTCCTTTTTAGTTGCTTTTGCGTTTTTCTTTCATTGTCTGGGGAGGAGGATTAGCAAAAACCAGTTGGGAAAAAAATCAAAAATATATCTTTAATGAAATATTGTCTTTTATCTGTTATAATCTAAACGCAATTATACTAGCACCAGGAGTTTCTGCAACTTCTTTAGCCTAAATCAGTTTTGTTATCATTTTGTCACACGTTTTACTGAAAGTAATGCTCAGATAGTGCCTTTTGCATGTTTAATTGTGTGTAGTGGTTCTAAGAATTGAAATTGTTGACTTTTGGGCCTCAAGGAATGTTACATGAATAACCAATCCTTTGTGTTTATCTGTATGGTTGTTGGTGTTTCGCCCTCAGTTTCCATTCATGCAAATGCTGGTATTTGTATTTTTTCTATCAGTCTTGAAAATATGTTCCCATGCTTATGTACTGTGCATTCTTGATTCCATTTTCTTCAATGTCACAGAGGTCAGGTAGGTGTCAATGTGCGTTTTTGAGGTGATAGTAAGGAGTGAAATGCTGTGCATGAAAATCAAAACATTGCCAGAAATGTCAGAATGCCATTATATTCTTTACATGCAAAACATAATATAAACTCTTTTTAATATAATTTAATGTACACCACTGATACAGGAGATGGTTTTTGTACGGTTTTCTGAATGATATACCTCATGCACATTTTAGTGCTGAATTTGGCATACATCTGGAATTTTTTTGTTCCCATTTAATTTGAATTTGTTAGTTTCTCTGGCTTTCTGATGTTCTGCCATTGGACAGAGCAAAGGCAAAAAAAAATGAACAAAGACTAAATACACTATATTACTCCCTTTTCCAAAGTAAGACTTGGTGCTGTTTATTTTCCAGCACATTGTTATTGTCTGTGTCTCTGTCAACCATTTGTTTTCCTTATTGTCTGTGTCTCTTGTTAACCATGTGTTTATGCAAAATATATGCCAATCCAATCTTGGAAGTCTACCCAAAATCTTAAGTAACATCTCATATTGCCTTTCACCAGCATCAAACTTTACTTTTCTGTATTGGCAAGTTTACTCGCTAATGACTCAGAACAACTAAAATCAAATTATGTTTCATAAAAGGTATTCATATTGCATGGCTATATTCATAATGTCATAACTCTAAATAGACCATTTAAAACATTGACTAGGCAATAACACTGGTGGTTGACTGTATATAGGACAGTCGTGCATTATTGCTCTGTAATTGTTGCTGTCTTCTCTCTCTCAGGATTATCGAAGCAGTATGCATCGGCTGGTTCACTGCCGAGTGCATAGTGCGCTTCATTCTCTCCCGGGACAAGTGTGAATTTGTGCGCCGTCCGCTTAACATCATCGACCTGCTGGCCATCACACCGTACTACGTATCAGTTGCCATGACGGCCCTGACAGGGGAAAGCCCACAGCTCCAGCGCGCTGGAGTCACTCTGCGCGTGCTACGGATGATGCGCATATTCTGGCTAATTAAGCTCGCTCGTCACTTCCTGGGCTTGCAGACGCTGGGGCTGACGTTGCGCAGGTGCTACCGCGAGATGGTCATGCTGCTGGTGTTTGTATGTGTTGCAATGGCCATCTTCAGTGCCCTCGCTCAGCTTCTGGAGCACGGACTGGACCTCGAGACCAGCAACGAGGACTACGCCAGCATCCCGGCAGCCTGTTGGTGGGTTATTATCTCCATGACCACCGTCGGCTATGGAGACATGTATCCCATCACCATGCCGGGCCGCGTGCTGGGTGGCGTATGTGTAGTGAGTGGCATTGTGCTCCTGGCTCTTCCCATTACATTTATCTACCACAGCTTTGTGCAGTGCTACCACGAACTCAAATTCCGCTCAGCACGCTGCGTGCGAAGTCTCTCCGCTGAGTTTCTAAACTGATTGTCATCAACATCACTGGGGCCAACTGGTCCAAAGCCGAGCTCCATTACCCATCACCAGGACTCGCCTCTCTGCTGTGCCTTTGTTTTACAACCTTTAATAGACTCATTAATGAGCTAAGCTTCGGTGATTAAGGAATACTGATGTTTATGTTGTGTATACTTTTACACTTTACTCACCATGTAAGCAACAAAATAAAATTGAAAAGCCTAGCTGATAAGCACATAGCAATCGTTACAATCCAAAGGAACTATTTAAGCCAATGTTTGTATTGTTACATCACATCTAGTAAAATTTTATTAAACAGATCCAAAGAAATAGCATTTCCTGTAATTGATGTCATGTGAAAAGGACAACTGTAGCAACAGCCGGCACCAGATGGCATGGCCGCCTATGAGGGGCGTCTGGCAAGGCTTTTGGGTCTTGACAGTTCTCCAGACCACAGCCATCTTTTCCCAGAGCACCCTGGTCTGGCTTCACATGCAGAAACACTCTGTTCCCATGGAGAGATTTCTTCAGCTCCTTAGATCATTAATTTAGCTGTGTTTGTCTTTGAAAGCACTCCAAATTTGAAGGGCAAAAGGAGGGTAGGGAGAAATGCCTGAAGGAAAAGGCACAGACACGGAAAACAAATATTTGAAGAGACAGATGAATATGTAGAGGAAAGCAAGGCGTTGACTTTTGGAGACAGCATATATTTCAATTTAAGTGACTTAAAAGATGTCTTAATGCAGCTGTGTAATTGAACTAAGTGTTTAACAGCCACATTGTAATAGTTAACATCTCACTCCCAGAAACAAACATCAGCTGTTCAGCTACGCAGAGATGAAGCCACCACCTGTATCTCAGCCTAGGAATATGACTGTACGAACCGAGAGGTGTTAACTAAATTGATTAACAAACACCTCACCCACACACTCAACAGTAGGAGGGCTGTCATTCTCCTCCTCCATCACTATGCTGCAAGCACAAATCTAGTTTTGCCATCACTAGACGGGATCCTCCTGTGCTATGTGGTTTAGGGATTTTAAATGAGGAACAAAAGGGAAATGTTTAACAACTGTAACTGTAGGGCGCTTTAACGTTGAGTACAATTTAAGGTTTGTTCAAGGGATATTCAAATACAGAATTTGTTTACTTAATCATATCAAGTGTGTTGTGAGAAGAAAACTTACAACTTCAAAATGCCTAATTTAGGTATGCTACTACTCTCATAATTATGGGGTTTATAATTTTGAATATTGTATATCATTCCCTGGTAGATCATGAATCCATTCTGTATTCTCATAGCATCAAACAGAAAAGACATGGAAAAACACAAAGGAAATGAATGCTGACTTTGTCAACCAATCCAGCCACATTTTACATTTTGATATATTTGCTGCTTTGTAAAGGTAAAGCTATGAGTATTTAAAATTATGTCTGTTGTGTGCTACATCGTAAGACATGAATTTGATTTCACATCTTGGATGTACAAGAAACACATGTGAATAGCTATACCAGATAAAACAATTGTACAAAATATTTATTGCACACACTTTTTGGCAAGTCTACTCGCAGAAATACTGGAGGAAATAAAGTGCGCCGTTTGCATAATTGCAAGTTCTTACATTAGGATCTTTTGTCAAGAAATCACAACGACGCCATGGAAGAAAGTTAGTTTTAACTGTTCTGGTGCATTCTTGATGAGAGTAGATACAAAATAATATTGAGAATTAAAGGGGTGGTGGTCTAGTGGTGGGAAATCTGCTGACAGACCAAGAGGTCCTGGGTTCAAGCCTCTGTATCCTAGTCTGTGTATCTGTATCCTACTCAGCATTACCAACCCACAGCAAAACTCCGAGTACGAGCATCTGATGAATGTATTAAAGACATGTGCGCTTTTGTTTAGCATTACTGTTGACTTCCAACATAAACGGCCGTTACAGAAGGAAGCAAGAGATAACTAATAACCTAGCAATCTAATAACCTGGGACGAGAGTGTCGAGTCCATTAAAATCAATTAGAAGTTCTGCGCTGAAGCGAGTGGATAGACATAATGACTAGCTAAATTACCTTGCCTGCAGCCTGCTCCTAAACTTAACCGTAAGCCCTGTAATGAAAACAAAACCTTTCTGCTATTTTGTTCTCATATAAAATATCCCAGCAAAGTACAATTTTTAGTTCAAGTCAGAAACACACGCACACACATTGAGCAAGCAGCACCACTGAAGCACAGCGACTGACGTCATATCCGCGCAACGCTTTCTGATGCGGAAGGAAAAGCCGGCGTCTCTGCGTGCGGGACCTCAGCGTGGTCGCATTGTAACCGCCGCAATGTATTACAAATTCGATGGATTCACGCAGAGATTAACGGGCTCCATGGCGTCTACAGCCTACAGTCCGCAGGTAAAAACATTTTTATATAGATCTGAGATATTGTCGTAATGGACCCAGATGACCTTCGTCTCGGCTAATGGCTAGTTGGTGTAGCCTAGCGTCTCGCTAGCATTGCATTACCTGTCGTGGCTCTTGACTTGTCCGTTTGTTTTCACCACTTTCACTGAATATTATTTCTGGATTTAGTGTTTGTAAATTGTGGTAAAGTGACTCTTTTTTATGTCAACAGATGAATGTGTAATATCACGATTCCAAGCCAGCTGTCATTTTGTTATAAAGTTATATAACTTTGCATTGACCGCCAATACAAAGTCGAATTATTAAACAAACCCTCATTGTATATCACCTGGTATTGAATATATAAAAACATTAAGCATTGTGCAACGAATGTAATTTTTAACAGTCGATGTCAATGTCAAATATTTATTTACAACATAATAGGAACAGGTTCTTTGTGTACCCAAAACATTTAATGATTTTATAGCTGCATGCAGTTATTAATCTAATGCTAATCTTCACTCACCATCATCTTATAACAGGGCTTGAGACCTACTATCCCATCTGAGGCTCCCGCTATGATCTTTGCCACCCCAACCAAAACAATTTCTCAATCTGGAGCCCCTCTTGAGTACATGGGAGCTAACAAGGTCCCAGACCTCCAGAGGCTATTTCAGGTATGTACATTACAATAGTCAGTGTTGGGAAGATTACTTTTAAAATGTGTTCCACTACAGATTACATGCCCCAAAATGTAGTTTGTAACGTATTCCGTTAAGTTACTCAATGTGAGTAACGTATTCTGAACTTTGGACTACTTAATATATTGTCATGCTTTTTACAACTACATAAATGTAGCAGTCACATCCTGCAAATTCTTGTTTGTTTTTCTCTACCAATTGGCTGTTAAGCCCAAATCTCCCTGAATAGACAATATATTTACTGTAGAGGAGCAAAGATGAAATTTCCGAGTAAGAAATGCATTCCTGCCCGGGCACTGCTGGCTCTGTTGTGCTGGTGCCGGGTCCATTGTGTAACTGACGCCACCAACATTAACAGGACGCTTACATTAGAGCCTCTTATTGCGTTTTTTGTTTGGGTTTCCGGCAATGCGTGGAATTACCAAAATTAGAGAGGGGATAGCCCAACATATGAAACAGGAAAAGACCGCCATGTAATCAATTTATTTCAACAAAGTAACTGTATTCTAATTATCACCTATTTAAACGGTAACTGTAACGGAATACAGTTACTCATATTTTGTATTCTAAATACGTAACACCGGTACATGTATTCCATTACTCCCCAACACTGACAATAGTATGTGAATTGTAGTAGTCAAATCCATGTTTTTAGGGGTCATTCTGATATGCTCTCTATTCCTCAGTCTCCAGATGGGATTCCAGTTCACCTTAAGCGAGGTGTTCCTGACCGGCTCCTCTACAGGACCACCATGGCCCTGACAGTTGGCGGTGCTCTCTACTGTCTAGTGGCCCTTTATATAGCAGCACAGCCCCGAAATAAGTGAACAACAGCAACTCTCATCTCCTATTTTCAAATCAGTATTTATGAACTTTATGGGGACTGTATTGTATTACTGTAATACTCTTCTCACAGTAATATTGGTTTTTATGTCTGAGGGCAGTGAGAAGGATTTATTTTTTGACCTCACTCACAGTGAACAGCCATGCTGTCCTAATCAAAGACTCTATAATAATATAAAGGGACAAAATATTTTTTCTTTGTTCAAATGTCAAATTAGTCACTTTTTTGAAAATGGTTTAGTGTGTGTTACTGAGCAATATGTAAAATCCATCATAAATATGTTAATTTATTATTAATCATTCATTACTTTTGCCTCTATGGAGGATGTAAACATCTCTTGGGAGTTAAAGGAGCCTTGGATTTAAATTCTGTTCACACAACAGTCCCGTCCAGTCTAGAATGAAGCCTGAAGTTACTTGGCTGTAATGGATTCCAATGTCTTTTTTTTTCGTAATGAGATTGAGGAGGGCTGTGGCAAGTGGAAAGGGAGGAGGGGTGAGCTTGCACCTTGCAGCAGTGTTGATTGGTGCTACATTGTAATGCTGCTGTTACACACTTGGGTCGGTCATGCTCATGTGAATCACAGTTCTGTTTGAAGTGATTATGGAATGTTGTGAAAGTGGTAAGCTCTTCAAGAGTGAAGAATCATGCTCTTTCTAAGGTGAAATGAATATTAATTATGGAGAAGAAAATGTAGTATGTCCATTGGGCATTATGAAAACATTTTACACTAAAGAGTGATGCTCCTGTAGCTGCCACTTCCTGTGTCAAACCAGTCTGACCTCTTAATGTGGGGCTTGCTTGAGCTCTGTAGAGATGTACATTTTATTGACAAAAATAATAAATATAACTGAAAATGGCCATTGTCTTTCGATTCTGTTTAATAATGGATTGTATCTACAATATTTATCCTCAGATTTGTCAGCTATTCATTCAATATGAATTACTATTAGCAGTAGTCTTAATGCGTTTTGAATGTTGGTTGGAAAAATGAGAATGAATAATTGTGTTGATCATTTTGCTTTTCACACACAGATTCAGAGATTGCAGGGAACGAATGCTTTGGCTAAGCCCTGGAATCTTCCACGCTTGTTCACATGGCAACAAGAGTTTGGAACATGGTTGCAAAAGGACATGGTGATGAACAAAAGCCTTTTGAAAATGCCACTTATTCCAACCAAAATGATAAGGAAATGTATTTTAGAGTTTGCATCTGATGATGGTAGGGATGCTTTGTTCATCTGTGTCTTATTTTTTGTAAGTGTCTTTACAGTCAGTCAATATGAAGTGTATGACATGCGTGACTGCTGGATGACATTTGATAGGCTGTCGCTGTACAAAGCTTGAGCGAGACCGTCTATAACAATGAGTGGTGATTCATACGGTATGAGTTGACGTTTGTGCTAATGGAAGAGCATTTGTCCCGAACGCGAGTCAGAGCATCACCAGCTGAAATGATCCATCACACCAAGCTTGAAAGCTCCATTTTCACTAACAATCAGCACATGCTCTTAAGAGCATGATGCATACTTGTTAAAGATTTGTTAAATCTAGAATGGACACATGGACGGTACAGTGTAGTTTAATAAACACTTTATAGGCCTATCCAGTAATGGACTCTAGCGAGTGAGACTTTAGTCAGTGTTAATCTTTCTCGGTTTGACCATCTTGTAGCTATGGAGACATGAGGACTGATTGTAGGTGTTTACTGCTTTCCCAGAAAGCTGCAATTTTTAATACAATTAATTATTTTGCCAAAAATGTAGATTTTACATCTCAATCAATTTGTGTTGCCTATATTGTAATATAGTAAAACATTTATTCCACACCATAAGCACCATCTTTTCTTTTGCTCTCTACTTCCACCTCCAGCTCTAAAACCACTGAGTCCCTAAGCAAGACCCTTAACCCCAAGTTATTACAGGGGGACTCCCATGAACAGGGGCAGATTAAAGTGTACATGGGCCCCTAGGTAACATTTCCTGTTAGCCCCACCTACCAGGCTTATTTTTAATGCATTGATATTTTTACTTGCAAATCAGGGGCTCCCTGGCAGGCTCGCACACGTGGGGGTCCCTAGGCCCCTAGCTTGTGCGTTAATTTGCGCATGTCCATGAAATTAAGTAAGCCGTTCTGGAAAAGAGCATCTGCTAAATACCATAAATGTATGCATGTTTATATTAAACCCCTTCATTTTCTCTCCGACTGTGCATATCTGTATAGAGGAAAAATCAAAGTAAAAAAAATCCTAATATAGTCCTTCATCTCATGAATCTTTTTGGGACTTTGTAAAACTGTCAGCTGTGCACTTTCTGACTTGACTCCTATATACAGTATTCTCGGTGTGTAGCACCATGCCAGTAGGTAGGGGTCTGATTGAAAGTCAAGTTCATCAGCAAAAATAAGAATGAACCAGAGGGTGAAGATCAGCATGGAAAGAGCAGACATTGCGGGGGAGAGGTGAGGTGGGAGTGTGTGTGTGATTGGTGTGAGACCCCCAGCCTGTGGTCCTGAGGGAGAGAAGGAGAGCCAGTGACTCTGCTCCATCTGCAGCCCTGCTGCTCTCTTGGCTCAGGCAAGCTCTCTTTACACGCTTGTCTTCTTGTGTGTTCCTCTCAGTTTAATCCTGGGTAGTTCTAAAAGATGCAGCTATTTTTTCTAACCTTGACATTTGGGGACCAGTAGAATCTGTGCCTTAATTTCTTAATTAAAACAGCATTTATGATGACTGCCACTACCTAATCTTAGTGTACATATAGGTTCCTCATTGTGCAATTTCAATAACTTATTAATATGCTGTGAAATAAATTATCATAACAAAACAAGCGAGAGACAAATAACATCACTTGTGATGGAAGCATTCATGCATTCCGCAATCACAAACAATGCACATTAATTATTTTCTTAACTTTTCATTAATCAAATTCCATTCTGTGCTGCCCCACAATAATATGCATTGCCATCTCCTCATTTATCAGTTTCACATAGTCCCCCACAGCCTGAAATGCTGATCTTGCCTGGTCTAGTCTAAAGCAGAAAGAAGCCCTACATACCCTCATTAAACGAGCAGATAAAGTGATTACGATGTTAATTGTTATATTTTTTATTATATCATCTGT
The DNA here is from genome assembly GCA_032718565.1 of Distichodus sexfasciatus. Classification (NCBI taxonomy): domain Eukaryota; kingdom Metazoa; phylum Chordata; class Actinopteri; order Characiformes; family Distichodontidae; genus Distichodus; species Distichodus sexfasciatus. The sequence continues at coordinate 3,967,853 of JAVGVS010000021.1, read as the reverse complement.
TCTATTAGACCACATGTGCTCACAAACCATTTGTTGTATGTGTTATTGAGCAATATAGTTGATAAGGGTTTGGTTGAATCCCTTTGGTACAAATACAAGATGTACAAGGTCTTCATGACCTGCATATATACTCCATTTCTTCCTTGACCTCCCCTTCATGGTGTTCATAAATAAAATCTACCTGAACATTGGCAACCAAAGGCAAAATATAGAAACAATAACATCCTCCTCAATCCATTACACCACCCTAACTCTAAACTGCCTTTTGGCACAGATTTTCATTAATTAAAGACAGAAAAACATGTTATCTGTCAATGCATGACCCCCTCAAATAGTAATATTATTTTTAATACTTCTAGTATAATACTACAGCTTTTGTGACTGACTGTTTTGTGGGGTTAATTAATTAAAAAAAAATTTTTAATGGTTTTTAGAGCAAATGAGCTGGGTATGCTATAAAAATACAAAATAAATAACTACAAATTGATTTGTCTCTATTTCTCTCTCTCACCCATTTTATACATATTGTACAAATTAAAACGCAACATCTTTTTTAATCCTGTAACCACCTAGGTACTCATGAGCACGGTACTGTCCCCAGGTGCTGCCCTTGTTAGCTGCCCACTGCTCCTTCATGGATGGGTCAAATGCAGAGGTCACATTTCGTAGTGGTGCAGTGTGCTGTGGTGTGTTCACAATAACAAATTATCACTCACATTCACTTACTCTGGAACAATCAACCTTAATGTAACCTGAACTTCAGATGCATATTTACTCTCTTCTGTAATGTTAGGAAACAAACTTGCTTAAAGTTAGCCGAATTTAACGTTATGCCAAAAGCTTATACACATCTGCTTCAAGAGCACCTTCACAGCATCTAATGCAGAAAAGCAAAAAGAGCACATCTGAAGCATTATTCCCATCTTCATTTGCTTAGCCGCCTGTTGCTTAGCAAATGAACAGAAACCCAGCAGGATCCACACAGTTTAGCTTTCTTTATTGGGCATCTGAATGTTATAAGTATAAAGAAAAGAACTGAAAAGGACTATGAAATTCTTACATCTCAATGTCCTCCACTATGATAATGCAGTCTATTCTTAAAGTCTGACACTGTGCATTTAAAAAACATGGCTTTTGTCACAGTATCATTCAAGGAATAAAACAGGTGGTTTTTGATGCAAAGAAATAGTGCATGGTTATAAAGGTACATTTGTATTGACTTTACACTGACACTAGGCTTTTAAATGTGAGAGAGATGTACACTGGATTATTTAAACTCAAATATAACTGTAAGATCACAATTCAGGTAATTTTTGTCAGCATGAAAAAAGGACCTCCATTCAAATTGTATGGGAATTAGCAGTGGTGTATTCACAAAGGCATTCAGAAATAGCTTTCATTAGCTCATTTACACACGGTTCTTAGTGGAGTGACGGGTGACCGGTACATATTTGTACTGGCATAGAGCCACACCAACTGTTCTACAGACAGACACCCAGCACTAAAATGGCACGCCAAGGCACTACAAGGCTTTTCAGGAAACAGTCACTATTATACAGTCCATACAAATGAACTAACCTATACAGCGACAGTGCTGCTGGCAGAAGGCAGTCAAATAGTTTTGTGTCGACAGCCTCTGATGCTTGACAGCACTCTGTAAAACTGACAAGGATGAGAGCGGCCGCCATCTGCACAAAGCACAAAGTAAAATGCTTGAAATAAAGTCATAAAATCCCCAAATACCTTCTTTTACCTCAGGTGCACTATGTAAAAGATACAAAAAATTACTTTTTTATGAGACATACATTCATCCTCAGTGGTCGCATATTCACGTAACAATATTTAGCCCTGACATTACTAGCTATTTTACCAATAAACTACTGCATTCTGGATTTGTATAAAACAGAGACTTTCCACAATGAACATGTATTATCTTTAGTAGAGATGAACTCAAGTTGAAGCAAATGTATTTCAAAAATTGATGTTTATATGATTTCATAGCAAGTGGGTAAGTCTTGATGCATTAATTTGCCATTTTAATGCACACTAGTGCTAACTAAAGTGTAATGGTTTTGTTAGTCAGGAATATCATCAGAATAATGAAGCAAACATCTACTATAAGATCCATCTTGTAACACTGTGAAATGCCAAACAGAAAATCAATTTTTGTTTGCATGATTAACATTAATAGCTGATTAAAAACAAGAAAAGTGATGAAGCATTTCTCTGCAAGACATGTATTTTAGTACTTTGGCATTTGCAACAGTTTAAAAAACATTAGTGGAATTCTATTAACATTTAAAACAATCATTGCATTCCACACAGGTCACCTGGTGCAGGTACTTCACTTTTGGACATTCTGCACTTTAACCCACATAATCACTGTCATTTTAAATGGCTGACGTCTGTATGCCTGATGTGTCCACATGACGGCTAGCAGGCTGCCCTTCACCCCAGCAGGCCATTGTTTAATAAGGGTCAGTGAGTGTGTGCTGTGTCCAGCTCCTGTAGGCTCATGGGAGTTTAGTTCCAGGAAATGAAAAGGCTGTTCCATCAGTGTAGGATCATCTGTGGACATAGCATATATTTGGAAAGGACCATGCTGAAAATTGACTTTCCCTTACATATAACTGTAACATTAATAAATGCATAGGATGTTGTTCTTTAGAGAAAATGAAAAGCTCATTAAAATATTGCAAAACAATATGACGAAAGGCAGCATACAAAAAGGTGTGAGGAATGGTTATTAGCTAGTCATTTAGAAGCTGCAGTAAAAAATTAAGTAGTAAATTTATCATAATTTTGTGTATGAAAATCAGTCAAGTAAAACAATCAAGTGTGATTAAATACACAGTGCAGTTGCACCCATGCAAGTCTTTACAACAGAAATCTTTACAAAAGAGAATACTTACCAATACCTGCCTTCTAATTTTTAATTTAAGCACAAAATCACATTTCCAAATGTTTGCTTGAAGCATTGCTTTCCAAACACCTTAGTGCTATTGATTTTTAGTGCAGCTAGTTTTATTCTATCCCTGTGTGTTTGTTCCAAGTGGGCAGTAAACAGTTCTGCAAACTCCTGAGACAGCATTTCTCCCCACAAATCATAAGGCAAGGATAGACATTGCTGCCTTTTGTAACATAATATTTCAGCGTAGATCAAATTTAGAAATATATCTAGCAGCTCATCCAGTACTAAACTGTCCTTATTTCATATGATTCACGCAGAGCTGAAGACGCTCCGGTATTGCAGGCCATATGCCAGCGCAATAACCTGGCTGGTAAAGATTGGATTTTAGAAAGGTGTTTGATTTGAGGTTTTTTTTATTAACGTGATGGATGATGAGGGCTCTGTTGGGAATGTTTTCAGAGCTCCCCTTACTTCATTTTGAAATAGGTTTGCAATGACTTCATCTGAGGACACTCACAGAGACACAAAGAGAGAGAGAAAATCATGTGGTATCATAGCAGTCTTTATCCTAATATCTGGTTATGTTTGTCTTTCTCCCCTGTTGCAAAGTACAGAGTAGTGCCAGGGTAATTTCTCTAAATACTTTGAAGACTCCCAGTCAAAAGATAAAGAGAACATCAAATTATGTGATTAGACACCACCCAGGTCATGATCTGGCCCCATTTCCCCATGTGACCTGTAGTAGCTGTCATTTTTCCTGTGGCTCTCTTTGACTTGTTTCCCTTAATGTGTTTCATTTGTGCATATCCTTATTTACTATAACATTAATATTATTTAGCAGACACTCTTATCAAGAGTGACTACAATTTCTAAATACAGGGCCAGTCTTTCTAGAGCAACTCAGGGTTTGGGCCCTCCCTACTCAACATGCACTTCAAAGCATCAATATGAGGTGAAACCACTACCTGGTGCGTTTTATGTTGTGTTTTTTGCACATAAGTTTGTTTCAGACTACCCTCCAGTCTCACCTTTAGTGAGTAGTAATGTCAGCGCTAAATATCAGAATGCAGTGAGACTGAACAGAGTCATTACATCATAACAAGGAAATTTATTGCTCATCTACACTGCTGACAACAGGTTGACAACATCTCCTGAAGTTGCCAAACTTGGCAAATCACTGGAGTTCCCTAGACAGAGTTCATTTAGCCCAGTCTTCACATAATCAGTGCTTGTAGCCTGGAATAACGGAAAGAGAGTGCAAAGGCTTTCAATTAAAATGGAGTTTGAAATGACTCAGCAATACATACAGTGAGTTTTCATTAACATTCTTCTTATGTCTGCAAAGGCCTTCTCACAACATTGTTGTCAAAGGGTTCATAATAAAGTACTGGCTGTTCCAGAACGGAAGTTCAAATTGCACATTTTGAATGGAAATGACTTTTTTTGCGATGTTCAATTATTTCTTCTGCTCTATTTTACTAAATTGTTACTGCTGAGGCCTAAGACAGGAATCCACACTGGAAAAGGTCTGGATCTGTACAAAGGACTTTTATTAACAAAAACTTACAATTCTACATAATGAATATGTTCCACTCTGAGCTCTTTTCTGTCTGAATTGCTTTATGAATGTTTTTGGAATAATGACATCACATGGCACTTTGTAAAAATCACTTAGTAGACCTCACACCCGGTTCTTCACCACACACCTCATTTCTCAAAGGTATAAGGAATATATAGATAAGTAATTAGTGTCTTTTCTCAGAATTAGAATTAGACCTCAGCAACACTATGTTCTCATCTGAGGGCCAAGTTAGCCTGTGGCTTTAGTGAGCGATCGGTGTTCAGGCATTGAGGGTGGTCATTAGAGTGGGCCATTACACTGCTGAAGTCCTGGGGAGAGGAGAAAGAAGTGTGATTGCAACTTTGATTAGCTTCACTTCTCCATGTTTCCTGTGTGACATGCTTTTGGAAGAACATTTCTAGAGTGCCAAACACCACATGAAGTTCTGCAGAACCCCAAATGTGCTCTGTCTGGTTCTGCATCACTGCAGATTTTTTTTTATTACAATGTTGGTCCAGAAGTAGAAGATGAAACTGATTTAAAGATTTTCAAGATTTGTTCAAAAAAATTCCAGCTAAGCAAACTATGGTTAGACTGGGTCAGGTTTGAGCACTTTTTGATAGAAAGAAAGTATATTTTAGCAAACGAATCCACTTTAAATTTAGAGAATTCACTTTAGGGGATGTTTTTATCATCCAGTCTATTTGTGACTTTGATTTCTTTCTCCAATTGAAAATTTTAGATAAATTCTTTCAAGTATGCTTTCAGAAGACATGAAGTGTGTAAAGGAATGCAGCTTAGTATTTCAGGTGTCAGAACAACACAGAGGGGTGTTTTAATATACACATTGTAAACAGCTGAAAAAACTGAATCACCTCACTAGAAAGATGCATGCATGCATCGGAATATAAAAGCCAAGGTGCCAGTGTCAAGACAGAGTGCAAAATGCATAATGAACGAAATATTCCTTGACTTAAACATCGATTATCACTGACATCTGCTTACACCGAAGCACGCTGAAGAATATACAGCTCTGGGAAAAAATAAGAGACCACATCACTTTTTTCTATTTGGTTTGTAATATGTGGCTGTGAGTGTAAAATGTAAAGTTTGCTGTTCTTTTATGACCTATTGCAGTTGCAGGTCTGTGAAAAATTAGATAGCAGTCCATATTGTAATATGTAACTGTAATTCTGTTTTATAGCAGCTATTCCATGTGTTATATTCTAACACCTATACACCTAATTCAGTTTGCTGATTAGAGGAAACACACCTCAGCAAATGAGGATGCCATGGACTTATGGACCATATTCTTTTAATCACATAATTGTAAAATAATACATGTGTAGTTTGTAACTTCCAAGTTAGATTAAGATCATTTACTCCATAAGATAATAATATAATAGATAAGATAAAAATAATTTTTAAATAAGCATGTTAAAGTTATACAAGAACATTTACTTATATATTTTACACAGACACATAGCCACAAATTGTAAAACCAATGAATCAGAAATAAAGTGATGTAGTCTCTTATTTTTTCCGGAGCTGTATTTAACAAAAGACTGCTGCTGCTCTTATTTTCTGCACGATCTCATCTTATTTCCTGAGCACTCAAAACATCTTTGGATTCCACTCAAGCATCTGTTTGGTAATGGATCACACTCATTTTATGCTGTCTATCTGGAATGTAAATCATAAATCAATGTAAATCCTGCACTACCATGGTGGTCATTATGTTGTTGAAAATATATGGAAATAAAAAATATTTCACACAATTCGCAGACCTCTATACAATTTTGTGGACTCAACGTCTGGCTCCACCATTTTGATTACTGCAGCAAAAGCAGGAATATTATGTGTTTTGTTTGTTCTGGGCAGGTTTGTGTTCAGAGAGTTTTCATTGTTCAGCACCAGACTGTTGGGGTAATCAGTATGCCTGACAGCACCGTACTCTGCCAAAATCACTAATCACCCCACACTTCACCAAAGGGCCTTTCTGACATGAGCGAGAGAGAGAGAGAGAGAGAGAGAGAGAGAGAGAGAGAGAGAGTCTTTGTATGCTGAAAAGCGAGAAGAAATGAAAGAGGCGGTTACTCTATAAATCATAAGAAGGCTGGAAGGCTGCTCTATCACACATAAGTGATTAGCTCCTTTGATGAGTATTGGTGCAAATATGTGCAATCCATAATGAGGCAGAACCAAGCAACTTATCACCTCTGTTCGAACGCCACATACGAACTGAATGACTTCCTGAAATGCAGGTTCAGCTTAAAGCCCCAATCTACCTCGCCCCAGCATGCATTTCGATTCAAACCTCGCTCCCACAACATCAAACAAACCTGCCAAATCAATATGTTGCATTTCAACTGGATACCTGAATAGAAGGGGCTTTTTCATACTGTTACAATGCAGAACGGGAGCAATTTCCTTTGGTTTGGAATGGAACCTGCGGATGATGATGGCAATGTAATAGAGAGATAACCACGCAGCGTTACTGTAGAAACTAAAGCATCAGGGCAGGCTGAACAGCCCCATAATGGCCCTTGAGCCTACAGATCTTGCTGAGAGGCCCATGATTCCCCCACTCATCGGGATAGACTCAAACACTCAGGCTTCAAAGAGAAGAGTGGCAGGCCATAATGGCTGCAATTGCAGCAAACAAATTGGCCCCTATATGAAGGCAACCATGTACATCAGTGAATTTCATGAACAACTAATGCACTGTTTGATGGTATTACAGGTTCCATTGAGTTTAATAAGACATATAAAGGTTGGCACAGTAAACCATAGGTGGTCTGATCTATGATACCGTGACTTCCACAAAAGTGTACTAATACAGTGTAAATCATACTTTCACTTATAGTAGACTGTTATGCTGCAAGTGGGAAATTTTTTATTTATAATTTTGGAAGCCAAGGTAGAAAGATCAGACCACCTACAGCTGGCAGTGCAAACCTTTGGCTGTCTCATTAACCTAAATGAACAATGTGATAATTGAGGCATTGTTTGTAGGTATTACAGCCTTCATTGAGTTTAATAAGAAGTCTAAAGGTTTGCACGGTAAACCATCGTTGGTCTGATCTTTGCTGCCTACATTTCCCCAAAAGTCTACCACCATAGTATAAATCAAACCGTCTCCCCTTGCAGCCTGAAAATCTATATCAGGAGCATTGCCTCAAGTGTGCCTTAAATATTTACAACTCCTGGTGAAGTCTAGAGGAAGAGTGACACCAATATTTACTTCTTCCTAACATTGCTGTATGTCTAATCACAGCTCCCTCAGTTCTGGCGGTGTGATGAACCCACCCTCCCTCCCTCCCTCTTTCATCCGTGGGTGTGAACAATGGTCTGAGGCTAAACCTAATGGTCTCAATAAAATATAACTCCATATTTCACACAGAGATAAAAAATTCATGTGCCTTCCCTCACAAGGCCTGCAGAGCGTAGTGCTGCTCTAATATTAAAATGGCCCTTTTGTTTCTTTTTGCAGGCGTGGGGTTAAGGGGGCTTTCTGACAAGGCTCCCTGTGATACTTTTTATTCACTGTGACGTATTAATGTAGCCACATGTAGATTTGTTACAAACACACACCCTTAATGCTGTTTTAAGCAAATGAAGTACAGTTCTGTCATTACACACAGAGAGACAGACCAATATAGCAAAGGGATGTTCAAACCTTTTCAACCTACAGTCTGCAGTACACAGACTTAAATTTCCAGGATATATTTGGTTGACGAACATTGGAATAGTAAGACAGTATTTATATGGTTGTACTTACGCTGTGCATTTTGATAATGTATGTTTTCTGTATAAATAAAACGTGCAATAAAAATTCTTAAAATTATGCTTGTTTACTTATTGTGATGCACAACTTTAAGGGAAACTACATCTACATTTACATTTACAGTATTTAGCAGACGCTCTTATCCAGAGCGACTTACAACAGTGCTTTGGTGAAGGTGAAACTTTCTGCTATATTTTCTTCCTAAGCCTTTCATTTGAAAAGCAGGATGGACAAAAAGTATACTCAAGGTGCTAATTAATGAAAGTAAATCGGTATTTTAGAGTGAATGTGGACTCATACGCTTTCAATAATTGTTTGTATCATTAGCACTTCAAATGCAGATGTTTGTGTGCATGCATGTGTGAGAAGTGTGAGAGATTACGTGGCAGGGAAGCTGATGGATGTTTTTAGTGCAGTGAAGTTGTAGTTGTGTCCTTGCAAATCTCCTTGCAGTGACATTTGTAGAAATCATATAAAATAGAGTTCCATTTAGCAAACTGTGCATTGTGGTGAAAGCACAGTTAGTTTCTGTTGTTGATTCACATATGGCTTTTTTGCTTTTGTGTACTTGTCCAAGAAATCCATTCTTGCAAGATTGCTGCAACAAAAGCTTACAGGTCAGTTGTAGACACTTGCAGTCAGCAAAAAGAGGTTTCAAAAGTTAGTTCCGTTTGCCAAAGACATCCAAGCAATCTGCCCATTGAGATTTGACAGTATTGTCCCAACACATTAAAGAGGCGCAATAAAAAGTGTACTTCAATTTGTCTCCTATCTCTCTCTCTCCCACTCTTGTACACTCAGTCTTATCCTCATTAATATTAATGAGAAAAAGATAGATAAAGCCTTGTGTCCACACGTGATGACTGTACAGGGAGAAGCTCGCTAAAAAACACATTAATCTGATGTTTAAAGGGCAAGTGGCACTCACTGAGGCTGGCAGAGTACCTGAGTCTCTTTTTTTTTTTACCTTATCTCTCTCACACTCCCTCCCTTTGTCTTCAACAAGTGTCAGAGAAGAGATGCCCACCACAATGTAGCAGAGGGAGGGAGACAAAGGGAACTTAATTACAGTTGAGTAGAGGGAGAATGGAGAACACACACAGAAGAAAGAAGGGAGGTGAGCACAGACAGTGAGAAATGGAGAGAGGTGGCAAGCAGTGCTCCGAGACGTGTAGGGAGAGAGGACGGTGAATTTGAGATGAGTTTGGGTCGACACTGGACTTCTGGGCCTCGGGCGACCAATTACATTCCACAGAAGAGGAAAGGCCATGTTTCAGCAAAGCATGCATTATTAATCGGCCCTTATACGTACTGCACATCTCTCAGTCTGCATGCGGAACCTCACACCTCCTGGAGCTCCAACTGTGTTTCAGAGTCCCCCGCTCAGTTCATTTCTCTGATTTGGACACCAGCTGGGGCCTTCAGAGACGTGGTTAAGCAGGTTTGTTGTACAGTATGACTATTTGATCCATAAGAAGCAAATATCCTGATACTGATGTGTCTAAGGGCATTTTCCCTTCATACAGATCAATTTATAATGACGCAATGTTTGTTATTTTCTGGTGTTTACTTCACGGTTCCCCAACATTGTGCTGTTGATCAACAGCACCATCTTCTGGATTGTACTGAATAATTCAACTGTAAGTAAAGTGCATTTTCTCCATGTTTTACTGTTTTCCAGTTTTGGGTTTGTGCATGCTTTTAGTGAGAAATATGCCATTTTAAAACAATAAAATGCAGGTATTTATGCTCTGAGGGTAGGGATTTATGGATGTATATTTGAGATACATATATACACATCACCCAAACACACTTATGTATGTAACAATGAAAAGTTAACAGGAAATCATCATCACCATCAGTAGGCCTACTAAAAGGTGTCCAACATAGTTTTCAGTTATTGTAAAGTAAGTCACATTATGTGACAAGTTATGTGGGTAGAGTATCTACTTACACCTGGTCTTACCTGGGAGAGGAGTGCTTTTAGCTTCAAAAAATAAAATAAAATCAACATAGAGTTGAGATTTAAATAATAAAAATATACAATTTTTTTTAAAGTAAGCTAATTAAAAACAAACTAATACATAACATTTGTAACGCTGTTCAAGCTGAATCTGCAGTTCCAAATTTGAACACTGGGTGCCATGGTCGCAATAAATGATTAATAGTGCGTCTAATCTCCAAGTATATCGTCCAGAGAAATACTACTTGTCAAACAAAGTCAAAGTCAAATTAAACTTTATTTTCATCTCTGCTATATACTGTACAGATATACAGAGAGACAAGACGACGTGGCTACAGTTTTTACAGTGCAATAGGAAATAAAGAACAAAGAACAAATAAGGCACACAGAATAAACAATATATAAATAGAATACAAAATATACATTTTAAACTAGGAATTGAATATTAAATATAACTTTCAACTAGAGCTAGAAATAGAAGTAGAGGAGAGACTGTTTGGATACAGTATTACGTACAAAAGTGGAAGTTGACTTTTACACTGGATGTGCAGGAGGTTAGAAACAGTTTCAATTTGAAAAATTCTATATCCAGTCTTTTAATAAGACAGTATTCTTAAAAAGTGTGACTAACATTTAAGTTTTGCAGATATTTTAACAGTAGTGAACCAGAGTCTGTGCAATATTTTTCAATAATTTGTGTAGAAACAGTTAGTTAGAAAGTGACCAGTGATATATACATTCAATGTTCAATGGTTGTGCAAATAAGTAGCAGCAGTGCAAAATTATTATAGTAGCGTTGTAGTAACAGTCAGTAACACATCTTTCCTGAGACAGTTTTAGTGCAACATGAATGAGATCTGTATAGCAGCATGTGCATCACAGCGACAGTGATGTGTAAAGTCACCGATTCCAAATACAGTACATGAAATCTAGATTCTAAATGCATGAAATTTCATGACAACAAGAGTATCTCTTAACTGCGCTTAAACAGATATGTGTCAGTATAAATTAGCAGTAGTGAAAGAATGCAATGTCATGAAGCATTCTTGAACTAAGAAAGTATGTTTAGGTCATTTACGCTTACTGAACAAAGAAACAAAGCTCTCTGATGGCTTGTCAGGTCAAAAGAACCATATTTTGTGCTAACCCCAATTGTTATTTATTAAGCATTATTTATCATTGTGAACACACCACAGCACAGCACAGAGTACACCACAACGAAATGTGACCTCTGCATTTAACCCATCCATGAAGGAACAGTGGGCAGCTAACAAGCGCCCGGGGGGCAGTGCTTGGGGTTGGTACCTTATTCATGAGTACCTCAGTGGTAACTTTACCAGGCCTGGACTTGTGAAGTCTGTTCCTATATTTTTGTTTATACATTATGTAATCCATCTGTTGTTTAAAGATTTCTCTGTTACCATTTACGTTATTGATATAAATCTTTTTTGTGTTCAAATAAAAAAAATCAATCAGCATTGCTGAGATTCCTGTAACTGCCACAAGAGGGAGACATAATGATAGCAAAATATTCACCTTTCACTCTTTATTGTAAGGGGGACCTGTTAAAAGCCCAATTACAGTAAGACAATTCAATCCTCAACCTCAATCCACTAATTTGTTTTATTTGTTGTAATTCTATGCAGCACGCCAGAATGCTTTTACTTATTCATAAGTATAATGCCAGTCAGCTGATTCAGTCCCAAAGCCCTTTTCTTAATCCCTAAACAGCAGCTTATTGAAATCAGATAAGTCTGACACTACCAAGACTGCCAATATCCACAATCTGGACACAGTCAGCATTCAAATTCTCATAAAAATCCAGCAGGGAGGGCACAGTCTAATGCCCCTGTGGCACCGGGATCAGAGCTCAGTTGGGGAAAAATCCCTTCTCATCTGGGAGCCTCAGCCTAAAAGAAAATCCATGGTACAGCCGGTTGAGATGTGCATAACATATGATTAATTCGTGGTTACATGTGTACTGAGGTACTGTAATTAATTTTGGAACACTTGGAGGAACTGACCACGGTCCAGTTAGGAGATTATAGCACATTATATTCACATTGTAGATTTAAACTTAGAAAACTGTAGCTATTAACTTTATGTTAAATTCTATAACGATCACTTACATTGTTAGAGTATAAAAACATGAAAATAAATTTATATGCTACCCGTTAATGATCATACAAAGTACTGAAAATGCAAAATGCATGTAATCTAAACTTAAAATTAATGAGGGGTTTAACAAAAATGGTTTTGAAATAAACTGTCAAAACATAAGTAACATAACTGTAGTTGTTTTATACAATAAAGTACTAGCTGCTTATATCGTATACCATCTACCAAGATCATATGCATGTAAACAGTTCATCTAGGACTATAAACAGCCGTCACCATTTTAGTCGTGTGGGCTACCTGATCATTATTCAGCTCAGAACTGCACAGAAGCTATTTTTTCCAAAAGTGCAAATTAGCAGCAAGATATCAGTAGTTACACGGACACGAAGCGTATATGACAACAAACAGTATGCCAAGTACCTGCACCGTTATATAGACTGTGAAAGATGTCGTGCAACATGTAGCTTACCAGTAGATTTTGCTTAAGTTAAAAAAAATAAAAAACATGTAACGGAGCTATACATTACATTTAGTTTTACGTTGGATTTCGCTGTGTTTACTGCAGCTTTTTAATGTATCTGTAGGCACATTCATCGCAGTATTTTATGTGGTGAATTAGGGATTCACCGTCAACATCGATGTCCAAACGAATGGGTGCGTCTGCACCAGATACTTCTACGCCTGCGCGCGCACACACACACACACACACACACACACACACACACACACACGCACGCAAGGTATGAGGTAATTGTTTGGTCATGTGACTCCTGCAGTAGCTGTCAAAAGTGATACAGCGGCACATCCCCGAGCAGCCTCTCCGCTTCCAGCTGATTGGGCAGCGATCAGGTGTTAGGGATCATCTAAAAAGTTCGTGCCTTGGAGCTCAAATCAGCAAAAAGACTCCACCCTACAAGCACAGTTCCAATCAACACAGAGTTCTGCATTCTGCTTTTGTCCTCAGTATCATGTTGCTGTTGTTGAGTAGGTTATAGGCAAGATTTAACTACATCATTTCGGGTCCATCACATTATTGCAGTGGAACATAAGTTTGTATCTCTATAAAACAGCTTCAACACAATTTACACCCCCTTTAAACTGTGGGTGCTATTTTCTTTATTTAATCTATAGTTGTGGTAGTCAGCATCTTAAGAAAAAATCTAACAGCAACTTCCAGTTAAAAACAACATTGAAGCATCTAAATCCCAATTACCGAATTATCTATGAGGGGGATTTTAATTTATGTGATTACTAATTGACATCAACATCTTAACAGATCTAACCAGCAGAGCATTTCTAGAGAGAAGAGATGTGTATACTAGCCGAGACACAGAAGAATAATCTGGGCCTGATTTATATGTTCATCATTGGGATAAAAGGAATATTGTTAATATACAGTATATGACTATTAATATATAATTGAATAAAGAAATGTATGTAGCTACAGTCCTGAACATCTCCACATAATTCAATTAAGCTAAACCAGTAATGATATGACCAGATATTTGATATCTGGATCCTTTTTTGTAAGGGTGAAAATAAAAGTGCAAAGCATGATATAAGGAACAAAAAACTTGGGCCCATGAGCGAAAGTGGTGCAGTATCCTCTATCTTGACATACTTCAGTTCAGAATTATACAATTACATAAGACGATGGCAATCAAAAATGATCATGACAATTGTGTAAGAGAGTTTGATTTTGGCTTTGTGTGTTCAATTCAAATTTAATTTGAAAGAAAGTACTGTAAGCTCACATACGTGAGACAGACAGGTGATAGTGTTTCAAATGACCTGACAATGAATACATTTAAACACAACTGAACACACACCAGAAGTACATTTCCTAATAAAGGGGACAGTCTCCCTGAGCAATTTGGAGGTATGAGCCTGCTCAGTGGTGGTGGTGCTGTATGTAGGCACAGTGTTGTTTAACGGTTCAGTGGTGTTATAGCTGCGTGTTATTTCGCTCATTAATGTATTCGGTTTACATACAGCTAAAACGTATACCACTTATGTAGTGACTATATTAGCTTGACGCCGAACAAAACTGACCAAACTTTTGCCTCGCTCCCTCCATCCCCAGTTCTTACCCCGCCTACGTGGCGAGTCGGTGCGGGCTGAAGAGTCAGAGCAGGTGAGGCTCAGGTTTTAGAAAGTGGGGGAAAGTGGGACAATAGGAGCGGTTTACAGGAGCAGCGCGCAGGGAGGAAACCATGGCGGTGGGGACAGCAGTGTGAGGCGGAGGCGGAGGCGGTGAGGAGTTCAGCGGGTTCTTCTCGGGGAAACGGACTGCTGCGTTCAGAGAAGGGAAAAAGCTCCACTCCATGCCAAATTTGGGAGTCGGGAAGGAGAAGGAGGAAAGAGCGGCGAACCGCGGCTCGGGATTAGCGCTTCAAAGCAGCGGCAGGAGGAGGAATCCGACGGATTGAAGATGATTCCGTGCATGTCATGGCAAACGGGACCGGCTCGATCATGTTGAAATGCGTGGTGGTCGGCGACGGCGCCGTCGGGAAAACTTGTCTTTTGATGAGCTACGCCAACGACGCCTTTCCAGAGGAATATGTGCCCACCGTGTTCGACCATTACGCAGGTAAATCAGCACAACGGTGTTAAATTTTATAGGGATTTTTTGCAGTCATTAAAGCTTTAGGATGCGTCCGTCTTTAGTGTTTGCAAAAATGTCTGAAGTGCTACTGTGTCTTTCATTGTCTTGCTTTCTCTGATCAAAACCACCTGTGGGTTTCAAGGAGGGAGCTGGTGTGTTACCACGCTCACACCCACACACACACCCACCCACACACACCCACACACACACACCCACACACACACACACACACACACACACACGTTGAATCATATCTTTGCTGTCTCTGTGAGGTACTTCCAGTGACTTATATAGTAACAAGATTTACACTGGACCCTAATCCTAACCTTATTAACCAAGACGAAAATCTTTTGACTTGGTCTTATTTAAGTGAAAACTGGAACTTTTATACCAATATGTCCTCTCAAAGCCACAAAAATCACATCTCAAGATTTCTAATCTTTTAGGGTATCCTTTTCCTAAAAACCTGCCCCCTTAAAAACCTGATACTTACACACACACACACACACACGGCTTTACATTACTGGATGATTGTCATATTAACAATATTCACAAGTGAATTTGGTTATGTGAACAATGTTAATTTTCTATTTTGCAGTGAGCGTGACTGTTGGAGGAAAGCAGTACCTTCTTGGGCTGTATGACACTGCGGGTCAGGTAGGAACACATTCGTGCTTCTATTCATCTCATCTGTGACTCTGTTTTATTAGAAGTGACAAGGACTGTGTCAGTAAACAACACACAGTGACCAGTAGCCCTGTAAATATCACTGGAAAAGCGGGCAGCATTTGTCTCAGGAAATTTGGCTCAATGAGGCACTCAACAGGTGATTGTTCACTAGCGACAGAGGGTCACAATTTAATTAATCAAGCTGTTTATAGTAAATCTGATAAATGTCCACAGCAGATACTTTTCAGTATATCCTATAGTTTGCATAACTCAACAAATTAGGAAGACTGAAAATTGATTTCTCCGAATGTGGATGTTTGAATTCAGGAAGTTGTGCAAGTGCCTTAATGCAGGTCATACGTTTGAACTGATGGGGAAAGTACAACCACACGGTTCGAAACGAGGATCTAAAGGAGTTCGACAGCTCTGTGCAAGACTTTCAGAGGAAGTCTTTCTCTCCGTTCTTGGAAGGTGGTCTGCTTGAAAGAAATGAATCTCAGTGGCTCTGACATTCTAATGAAGAGGCAGAGGAGGCCTGAACGGAAGCAGATCCCTTGTGTGGTGCTTAGAGTGGAGTATAAGGAAATCACTGAGTCTGAGCAGTCTCTCTTGGGCGAGGCGGATGGCCGGATCAGAGGTGGCTGCTGTTTCTCATTCAGAGCGCTTTAAGAAGATGTGAGGAGTGGGCCAGATGTGGATAGAGGTCACCAAGGGCCAAAAGCTGGGATTTGGTTTCAAAGCTATTGAAACTAGAAAGCTGTGCCCCACTTATACTCCCTTACACACACTTTTACACTACATCATGAACATACACACAGATACACAGTAGGTGTATATGCACATGCACACACACACACACACACACACAGCTGGGTTTGTTTAAATACTGTATAGGGACTTTGCTCAATCAAATGATCAGAGGAACCAAGTGGGTGGGTCTGCAGTCTCCCCTAACTATGTCTGATTTACAAAGAACAAAGGAAAGTTTTAATGTGAGTTTGAATCTCTCTCTACGATTGCTGGTGCTCTGCCATCCGTCCGCCTAAAGAAGTTGAGGCACAGACATTGCTTAAGGAGAGATCAAAGCAGTTGGAGCATTTGGCTTTGGGGGCTGTGCAGAGTGATATCAGCCTAGAGAGACTTCACCCACCCACTCACACAACACCACCAATACTAACCCCATTTTGAACTGGTCTCCTTAACTGCAACAAACCAGGGCGCTGGACAAATATCTCACACAATGGTGCTTTGACCCATTTAGTCAAGATGTTCCAAGTTTATATTTCAGTGTCCAAATGTTTTTCCTCTCCCTTTACTTTCTTTGAACCATCTGAAGAGAAGGTATTGCCTTCACAGCTATGTTTGAATAATTAGGTAGCTTCTAGCAACTGTTTCCATATCTTGAATTTTACCTCTCGGATATGTCATCCATTAAAACCACATCAAAGTGGCGCCATTATATTGTTTGAAAAGTGTCTGTTGTCATATCAAACTGATTTTTGTGAGATTCTGTATGCATGTTTCTGTCTCTTAGCTTCTGGGCATAATGTCTGGTTTTGGTGATGATGAATAGCCTGTCCTGTCGTCTGGACACCATCACATCCTATCTCAGTCAGTTGATTAAGAAAAAAAACCTTGCAGAGACATCAAACATGGCTGACTTTATTTGACAGCTCTCTAGTGCTGCATACGACATTATTCTGGATATAGTGATGGACATAGAGAGGAAAAACAGACTGATAGGTAGCCAAGGGCAGCTCCCAGTATCATTCCATCCCGATGAGATATCTTGTTAGAAATGTCTTTTCCTGTCTATAGTTTTCATAGTGGCTCAGAGCAGAAAAGCTCTTAGCTCACTGGCAGATGCATGTCAGTATGACTTCTTAGGCTCTGTCTGATCGGTTCTGACGTCAAGTGCTGAGAACTGAGAAAGAAAGCAGAATTCTCTCTTTTTAAATTCTGCCTTTCTGCTGTTCAGAAGAATGGCAGACAGGTGAGGTCCACAGAACTCCCCCTGAAATTCAGCAACCAATTCCTAATTAGACTCTAAAAATCTGCCTTTCCTGCTCTACGCCTTCACTCTGTCATCCCCAATACACTGCATCCTGAGCAGACTGGCTGTCTCTGCGCCTTCGAGAGCAGCCTCCACTCCAGATGTGAATACCAGCTGCTGCGATTGCATGCTGTTTTTCACGCTGGGAAACTCCCTCCTCCTTGGAGGACCTGACAGGCTGCTGGTGCAGTGACCTCTTCAGAGGAAAGCTCAAAGTCAATTCTTTAGAGTTCTTTTAAAACAGCTTTACAGGATTTAGGACCTCTTATCTCTCTCCCCCCCCTTTACATTCCGTGCATTTTCACCCCCACTCCATGATGCTGTCACTTGGCAGCTCTCCTGTTCCTTTAGGGATGGAGTTCTATTTTGGGTTTCGTGATGAAAGATGATTATTGATTTTGATCCTCTTGAATTTGCATACCCATGACAGCACACACGGATATTTCCATGTCATAAACCATTAATCACTTGGCATGGGAATGATAAAGCAGGCCGATGGCTGCAGATAGCCCACCCCCTTTAGGTTTGTGTGAAACACGTTTAGGTTCTGAGTACTGTGTTGAGATGTTAGCACGTGCAGAGTGTCTGTGTGTGTGTGTGTGTGAGATCCAGGTGCAGGAGGACAGTAACATCACGACATGGCATCTGGCCCAAGCCTGATTCAGCTTTGGAGAATGGCTGAGGAGGAAGAGCTTCAGATGGGATGAGTGATTCTGTAACTCTGTACTGTGTGTGGACTTGTGCAGAAATGCACAGCAAACTTCAATTAATCTGCATTGGCTGTGCAAATACAGGCATGAATTATTCTCTTTAGATAACAGCATAGCACCCCCTTACCCAACACACACACACCTCTTTTCTGCTACTACCCATCTTCATAGCACTTCATCCTCTTCTTTCGCTGTTCCCTTTGCCTGTTTGTATTAGTAGAGATGTAAATATAGCTGCTTTGCTCACTCCTCTTCTGCCTTACATAAGAAACCAGGTGCCGTCAGTAATGAAAACCCTCAACAGCAGATTGACCCATTTACTGCAGCAAAGGGCAGATCTAAAGTCGCTAGGGCTGGGTGATGTGACCCCAAATCCATATCTTGGTTAATTAAACGTTTTACCTTGATATGCGCAACTGTTAAAGCTGGAATATTATTTACTAATGAAAGAGAGCATAGCTAATATGCAATTTTAAAATGACTAAAGAACACACACTGAAGTAGTGTCAGACGGGGCAGGGTCACGTGACAACAAATGTGGTAGAATGTTTTTAGGGTGACATGAACATAACATGAACATATACTGGGAAGAGTGTTAAAATAATATTAAAAATAATTAATATAGACAACATGGACAAGATTACGTCAATTAGGGGCTCTGGATGTAGGTTTTGATTCATTTTTGTTGATTTGCCCAGCCCTAAAAGTCATGCAAGCAGACGTACAAACAAATGCATGATTTTCTTCAAGGGCAAGAGAAACCAGACAAAGGCAGAGCCCAGAATGCACAGTCAGACAGTGAAGCACCACACACATGCATACTGTACATTCTGACATTCATATACATGCAGACAGAGAGGAGTGGCCCCAGAAATGAATGTTTCATAGGACTGGTGATGTGAAAAATGCATTCTCTACTTTCCCCCATCCCTGCTTGTGTGTGTCAGTGGGAATCACATACAGCTCTCTACATGAGCTTTTCAGATGGCAGTCAGATCTGAGAGACAAGGGTAGAGGTAGGACAGGATAGGAGTGGCTGCTGCTGCGTGAGTGTCTGAAAACAGTTGAGAGAGCAAAGCGTCCTGCTACACATAACACTCCTGCTAATCCCCGCCAGACCTTCCGTTCCAAGCCAGTATCGGACATCTCCGTGAACTTGTGTGTGTCCTTTGTGTATATAGGAGACGCCGGATGACGGCACGCGGCACAGGAACACGTGTACGTGCGTGGTACAATTAACGTCATTGTTGCTCGGCTCACACTCCGGTGTGCGAAACATTGAGGGCTTGTATGTTGCTGCACAGTGTGAGGGCTGCATGCTGGGAGCTGGGTAGTGCTGGCTGTCGTGGCAGCTGGAGTAAGAGAGCGAGAGAGAGCGAGCTTTATGGCTCATAGGGAAGGGTGTTTCCAGGTTCACTGCATTAGACTGCTGTCTCTGTTTGTTCCAATCCATTTCCCTCAGCTCTTAAAAGAGCTGGGTTAGCGCGCACAAGCACACGCTCATATACACACACACTCACACCCACACAGAGGCAGCCATGTGGCCTCCTCTGAAATGCCCCATAGTTCATTATTAACGAGGTTCAGATCGTTGCCACTGGTAACCCGTCACCAGGCATATCCCGGGGAGTGAAGTGCTGATCTAATAGGCTATTAAAGGGAGCCGCGTTCACATCTGTGTCGAAATGCACACACACTTCATTATCAACAAGCAAATTAACCCACTGTCACCGAATTACCGTGCCGCAGTGTAAACACACCGGCGCCAGCATGTGCTTTTGGCAAAGGGGGGAGATCTGGAGAGATCTGTGGCTGGTTGGGAGATCTGTCGGCTCACGCCGCTTTCGGTTGGGCAGAGGCCAGCTGTAAATAATACTCTGCCCTCCCTCCCTGCTGAATGTTTCAACAGGCCAGAGGAAAGCTTGAGGGGTGTATTTATAACACCACCGGCTAACAGAGACAACAAACACACATGCATAATCGGATCTTGCACGCACCTGTTTGGTGTTGTTTTGTTGTTTTCCAGCTGGCCCAAGTTGCCTATACGGCTGTGTTTAATGCTTTGTAATAGTGGTCGACCGTTAATCGGCCAGGCCGATTACCGGGGGTTGATATTAGACATTTTGCCAATTATCGGTGTTTAACCATCACTGATATTAAGTATTATCACTGTTTTTATTTAATGTCTCACCCACAACAGTCTCTGATTGGCTATATGTCACACGAGATCTAGGTTAAGTGGAGAGCATGCTGAGCAGCTTTGCTTTCTTCACCACAACCTGCTGATGCTTAATTTGGAATACTGGTTTCAAATTTAAGTTTCAGTTTTAGAATGTAGCTAATATGTTTATTTAATATTATGTAAAGTTAAAATAATGTAAAAGTTCAAGTATTTACAAACAATACATTTATTTAAATAAAGTTTTGTGTTGGTAAAATTCAAACGTTTGACAGATTTTGGGGTTAATGGTCTTGCTCAGGGTGGTGCCCATTGGTGGTCACGGACCTTTTGGTCCAGAGGCAGGTATCCACTAGACCACCACCAGCCCAGAATAGAGTTGGGGATGGTAATTGGGGACAAAAATCGAGATTGCAAATACAGTTTTTTTAACCAAATGATATTAATAGCTCAATTTGGAAATAATTTGGTGTTATAGCATGAGTTAATCTGCAAAGAACATAAATAATAAGTACAAGCGATTATTTCTTGAAGAATTACATCTTCAAGAACCCTTACACCAGAATACATTATATGACGTCAGACTTCTGTTGTAGATTAGTCATGGACATGAGAAGTGGCTGAGTTTTTTTTCCCCTTTGTATTAATGGGCCAAGAAGTTGTGGCATGATGTGTTGGATTTAATTTGCCTTACTTGACATTGCTCATCTTGCCATGTTACTGCACACATGCACGCATAGCAGTAGGGATGCACCAATACCACTTTTTGACAAACCGATACGAGTATGAGTATTTTTATTTGTGTACTTGCCGATACCGAGTACAGATACCGATGCTTCTTAGATTCTTAGAAGCAGATAAATGAAATGAAATGTACTGCATAGTTAACACAGGCAACTTAAAAGTCAGCAAAACTTACTCTGTTGACACATTCAGGGCTCCAGACAAAAGAAAGCAGTTAGGAGCCTGGCTTATATTTACATTATGACTAACGCTTCCTCGATTTTGATTGGCTAGCAAGAGAGAAGCGATATTGACGAGCAAAGCGCTGTTCTAGAAGTTGAACAGATTTCAACCTGAAGCACTCTGAGCGCTGCGATAAAAATTAAAAAACAAAACAAAAAAAAAACCCTGTCCACCAAACGCTTTTTTTGCGCTGAGAGTGGATCAAAACCTCACTTCCAAAGCACTTTCTCGGCGCTTGTTGTTACTAAGTTACAAAAAGCGTTGGGAAATTCCACGTTCGTTCCTATTTCATATAAACATTGTAGCATCTTCTTTTGAGTTCGGAAGTTTAGATGCCGCTATTCGGCTTCATCGTAACGCGATCTTCTTTTACTGTCTATGGATACAGCGGGATTTTTATGTTTATTTATTTATTTTCTCCGCAGGGGACGTAGTCACGACGGCCACATTCACTATAAAGCATTGCGGGAAACGTTGGGGCTGAGACTATCTGCGCATAATTAAAAGCAGTTTCTTGCTTCTTTAAAAAAAAAAAAATCCCTTGGATTGAGAGAGACGGTTGCCATCGGGGACTGGAAAGAACAAACTAGTTGGAAAAAAAAATCCAGTCGCACTGGCGAACATTGTAGTTGCCATCTGGAGCCCTGGATTTTACCCGAGCTTGTGGGCAGGACCTCTGAACCTAAGTTTCTGGATGGTTGTCTCCCCCTAGACATTGAAGTCTGGTAGGACAACAAATTACATCCGCTGACTATGACGTTTGTTGGAGTGAAATACTGTTGGGTGGATTCGGTGCGTGGTATCAGCAATTTATTTACGAGTACGAGTATATTAATGAAGTATCGGTATCGGTGCAACCCTACATAGCAATGATAATGCTGAAATAATGTATTCTGCAGTTCTGCTGTAACTATAAATGAGACACTCTACATATGGGAAATGTGTTCTTGCAGAAAATGTGCTAATGATCTTCACATGGAACTCTCCAGAACCTGTTGTTGATTTATTTAAGATGTAGGACATCATAATACGCACGATGTGCAGTCATGTCACTTTTGTATCTATGTATCGCGATACATTGTGTTCATATTGCTGTGAGGAGGCCAATTTGTGTAGCTTTCTGCAGAGATAATCAGAATGAAGTTCATTCCCAAGTATGTCGAATTTGCTTAAGTGGTTGTTGCTAATAGATTTAAGAATATGGATTATGAATATAGAAGTAAGACGGCTCAGCGATGCAGTGATTAGCGTTACCGCCTCACAGCGAGAAGGTCCTGGGTTCGATCCCTGGGTCGGCCGTAGGGCCTTTCTCTGTGGAGTTTGCATGCTCTCCCCATGTTGGTGTGGGGTTCCAAAAGCATGCACTGTAGGTTAATTGACAAATCTAAATTGACCCCGTAAGGTGTGAATGAGAGTGTGATTGTGTGAGTGTGTTAGTGCTTGCCCAGGCTTGGTCCCCACCTTGCGCCCGCAGTTTCCAGTATAGGCTCCAGCTTTAAATACAATGGCCCTCATTTATCAATACTAGCATAGATTTGGGTGTAAAAAATTACCATATGACAAGTTCCACGTGTGATTCATGAAACAGGTGTACTTGTGCCAATCCCTGCGTACGCACATTTCCGCGTTGATAAATCTGGCGGCTCAAACCAATCGTAATTTACCGCGCCCCTATTTATTCATGGTGTACGGGGCCGCGCCCAAAAACTTTGCGACATTGAGGAACGGAAGGTGGCAAAAAATTGCTCTGAAGTGGAAATCGACCTTATTACAACCGAGGTAGAGAAGACTTTTTTTACTATTACTATTGCACTGAAAGCATGGCCTTCAATGTCATCGTACAAGCACAATAAAGAATGGGTCCTGACTAGGGATGCACCGATCCAACTTTTTCAGTTCTGATACCGATACTTAGGCTTTGGCAATCGGCCGATCCCGAGTACCAATTCGATACCAGTTTTTAACCTTGCCAGCCCTAAGAGAGGCATTTTCTTTACCTTTGTTTATAGGCTTATTGTAGTGTTTGTGTAGAAGTTAGCCATAATTGCTTTATGTTGTTGTGTTCAGAATGTCCTGCACTACTGAGATTTGTCATAGTTTGATGTGCTGACACAATTAGTCCTTTCTGATAAAAAAAAAAAAGTAGAACTTTCTTTTTTAAGCTTTATATAGTATAAAATTGCTGACACTGTAGACATGACTACTAGAAATAATAAGAGCCGTGTGTTTTATTGGCTTGCAGAGTTTTTTAAAAATATTTTACATATCGGCTCCGGAGATCGGCTCAATGCCACCGATAACCGATCCAGCTATGTGAGTCATTATCGAACCGATATCCGATCCATGTATCGGATCGGTGCATCCCTAGTCCTGACTGAAGAAGTCCTTAAGAGACAATCGGGGATCTGTTGTTTATTAGCTGAAATACACCGCTCTCATTTCAATTAATGACACAAAAGATATAAATGAAACCATGAAAAAATAAACAAGAATAAAGTGTCTATAAACGTTCTGGTTTGTATGCCAAACATGAGTATTTAGACTTTTAGAACTGCTGAATGAGGGCTGTCTCCGTTTTTGCGAGTAATGTACGCATAATCATCCATTGATGGTGGCTTCAGACACACATGCGTACAATCTATCGCACCAATCACACCAGGAAACCCAGCAATATCATAAAATTCCCTGATGGTAACATTTTGCTGAGCAAATATAATGACATAAAATACGAAAAAATAATGGTAGCCATAGGCATATCTGCAATAACGTAACTTTGTGCATGGAACAGTTATAATTAGTGTAGTCTGTAATCTTACAGTTAGATAAGTCGATAAAGAAAGTTCATTAATCATATATAACCCACAATAAACATCACCTGAAACATTAATGCTTAACATAATTTAAGGCCAACTATGATGTAATTAATTCTGTGACACAGCTTGATTTCCACTGACAGGAAAGTGCGTGCACGAACTGAGAGCTGGCGTGGATTTTAGCGTATCCTACGCTTACGTCAAAATTGATAAATCACAAAAAAAAAGATAAATCACGAAATTGGCGTTGAAATGATCGTACACCCGTTTTTCTGTCGTACGCACGTTTGATAAATGAGGGCCAATGAATGTACAATTTGATCCAAGGATGTGCAACACCGCTACGTTTACAGTATGATGACAGCCCAAATTGAGTTGTTCCAGCGTGTTAACGATCATAGGTTGGTGCTCGCACAGACACACTCACACAGCTGTAAGGCGGGATTGTGTAAAAATAATAAGGCTCATCTGTCTCTATGACCTTTGGCTATGTGATCCATTGAGCTGGTGTCAGCAGAGCAGAGCAGAGTTTTGTATTTTCCGTGGCCACTCCCCTACTGCCTGGCCCACGGGACACTGGTCTGGTGAGGTCACGCAGCATCACTCCAGGGACGGAGAAGGTCAGTGCTGCCCGAAAACGGAACATGACAACAATAAGAGTGAGACTGTTCAGAGCTCGAGTCTGAGTCATACGTTGCTGGGTGCAGATAATGAGGTGGGCTGTGCTCCTGTGATCTCACACACACACACACACACACAACACACACACACAGCACAGAACCTCAGTTCTGGTAAATGGTAGCTCTGTGTGAAGCAGCCTCTGCTTCTGTATGAGCCTCGGAGGCCTAATTTCTGGTGCTCATGTTGGCTGCTGACAAGCGTCTTGCACTAATGAAACGTTTACACAGCATTTCCTGCAAGAAATGTGGCAAAAAAAAGGATGCTCATATGTAAAATGAGAACTATGACTGAATGATTCTCTCTGTTTCACACACACAGACACAAATATATACATGCCCGCCCAAAGCTGAGCTCCCAGAAATATCTGTCTCATGTCCCCTGTAAATCCAGGCTTATCTGTTGTAGTGTCTGTGGTCTCTGGTTTCCAGAGGACACTGTGCACCCAGACCGTCCCTGTCGTGTGCTGGAGGGCGCCGGAGCAGAAAAGCTAGTGAATAAAACACGGATATCTGGGTCATAAGGCCTAATCTAAATCAAATTAATCTCTGCTGGATCATCAGGGCTGTTGTACATCCAGGCGTCTACTTAGATTATAGTTTTTAATGTGTCACAGCTAAGCATTTGCAGAGAACAGTTTTCCAGTGATCTTGAGCATGTGAATCGAAGGCAGGTGGACTTTGATTCAAGCTTAGAGGATCACTGGAATAAAAGTCGTCTTGCCTTCGATTCAGTCTCTAAATGATCATTGGAAAACAGTTGTGTGCAGATGCTCAGGGTCTGGAAATAATTTTAGCCATTTTCACGTCTGGATAAGTATAGGAAAATAGGAGTAACAAAATTTGGAGTAACACTTAAATGACTTCAGCACCTAACTGTGACAGAGTAACATCGCATTGGAAGTTTAAGTATTGCTGAATGAAATGCTGTGTGTTGAGCTTGTCTGGGTTTGGTATAAAAAACAGTCTGATTTTTTGAAATAGAAAATGTGTAGGAACCCTTGCTGTTTACACTGAAGGCAACTGGACTGTTAAGACAACTAGACTTTGATTCCATGTCCTTCGAAAGCAACTGGACATCTATTACATCCCTTGAAGATGTTTCAACTCTCATCCAAAAGGCTTCTTCAGTTCAGAACTGAAGATTCAAGAGTATTATGTCCTGGACGTCTGAGAACCTAGACAGGCATATTGTGGTTAGGTTGCAGTTCTAAGTTTCTGTATTCCTTTGACTTACGGTTAGATGGGGAAATAGCCACCGTTTTCTCGGAAAATGTCTTTAAGACCAAACATTCTGGCCTGACCTTTGGCAATGAAATAACTTCCCATTTGCCATGTACTGTGATTAAACCATTGTTCCATTTTGTACGATGTGCACTACTTAGAGAGCATCTGAAATCTAGCCAGGGTCATGATATTCTTTTTGTTCTCATTCTTTTCACTACAGGAGGACTATGATCGCCTCCGGCCACTTTCTTACCCCATGACGGACGTTTTCCTCATCTGTTTCTCAGTGGTCAACCCGGCCAGCTTCCAGAACGTGAGGGAGGAGTGGGTTCCTGAATTACAGGAATACGCTCCCAACGTCCCCTACCTCCTCATTGGCACTCAGGTAATTGCCGCTACACTCTCCCTATGTGTATCACACCTTCAAGTGTTGGCCACATTGGGCCTCCTTATTCAAACACCTTATTTAAGAGCAGAATCTATCTACATGCTTTTTAGTTTATAGCTCAAGTCTTTTATTCAGCATTATAAGAACAGTCTTGAGTTAATTATAGCAGCTTAAGAACGCATCATAAATCCCAAGTAAACTTTTTCTTGGAATTTTCTTAAGAAAAATGAAAGAAGAAAACTTAAGATATTGACTAATTAGGTTCTTTGTCATATTACAAACATACGTTGATCAACTGATCCTTTAAAATTGTTCATGCTATTGGCTTTTGTGTATAGACATTTGTCAGCCTTCATAGCAGACTTATCTCCCACCAGTGTAGGTCAGTCTCATTGTAGAATCCTGAAATGGCCTCAACAAACCACAGTTCTTCAAATACTGTACATGTCTCTTATGTCTGGCATAAAACCCAATCTACTTTGTCATGTTGGCTCAACACTGGCCATTCTGCCTCCATGCGTTAGAATTTCCATCCGTCTTGCTAATGATAGAACACGACTATGCTGCAAATGACCCTCACTCATAATTCATTTAAGGAGGATCCTGTTCACTGATATTTGATTGTCCTTCAGAAGCAACCGCCCATTAAATTAGCATGGACTAATTGAAGGGCTTATTGTCACCATTTGTCCAGTATGTTTCCCCCAAAACATTTTGTCTTGCTGTGTGTTTTTAAAAAAGACATAATGTTATGCGATACAGGTTTGTGAGAGTTAAACAACTGCTAGAAATTAGAATCTCTTCTCTATTGATTGGGGAAAAAATTCACTTGAAAGCTTTTGCATAGTTATGTGAAGGGGAGACGGGTGTAAAATGGCAGGTAAAAGAACCCTTTGTGTGTCGATCAGTGCCATTAACCCGGGTCTTGTCAGGGCGTGTTTATCGCTGTGTCAACAGCTACAGTCTTAATCGTCCAATAAATGAGTTGAATACAAATGCACCGGCAATCAATAAAATGAAGTCAAAGCTGATTCCATCTCCTGCTGCACTACCCAAATATTGGTCCTTGCCTTTACACTGAAGGAAGAATGTGCTCTTACCACCACACGACAAATGAACACCAAGAAAACCTGTGATGTTTAGCCAGACCATCAGTTAATTAATTATTGCTGGATTTCATCTGCGTGATCCATGACTGTGTTCAAAAAAATAAAACCGGGGGCATCAGAACAGAAGGGGAACTGAAAATCAGACTTAGCAGCGGGGGAATTTTAATTGGAAACAGAGACATATGAAAAGGCGGAGACTCTCCAAGTCAACTGTAATTGAGCTTTTTAGGTGAAGGGGGAGGGTGTTCATACATATGCCAGCATCTGGCCTCAGGTCAGATTTCTTGAAGCCTTCTGCTCCAAAAAGCATACCCCCCTCCCCCAACATATGGAATCTCACCCTACACCCCCCGAAATAAAGACGCAGAGGCGCACGTGTGCTCACTCCACCCTCTCAGTACGGCGGCGGGCCAGGAAATGTCTGAAACACTGTGCGCTGTTGAAACTTGAGGCTGAAAATGTTGTTCTTTCTCACTCCTTCCACTCTGTTGACTTTGCTACAGATTGACCTAAGAGATGACCCAAAGACCATCACAAAGCTGAACGATGTGAAGGAGAAGCCCATTGTGACAGAACAGGGACAAAAGCTAGCAAAGGAGGTGAGGCACGAGGGACATGCCCCGACACATGTCCGAAGGCGAATATTTGGCTTTTAGTGAAATGAGAATCAAGATATAGTTTAATAAATTAGTCCATGAATGTCCAGTAATCCATGTGCCTTAAATCACATTTAGAAGGCAATTTCACATCACTACATAACCACAGCTGTCACTACAGGTAAATATTGTAATTCAGATTTTGCCATGTGAAGTTGCTTTAACATTGAATACTGATATAAAAATCCCCAAAATTGTCACAGTGCAATTTCCACTACCATGTCAGCATCACTGCTGTGTTAAGAATTATCTACCACTTATAATACCAGAACAGCTGGGGTCTGTAGTCATAAGCTGAAAAGTGGAAAACTGTACGGGGCTGCATGGCATTTGGCATGCCAAGTGCTTTATTATTTACATTTATGACTTTTACTGCACGTATTTACAGCGACTTACCTTTTCCCTATTAAAGGAAGGGGTGTAAACATTATTTGTACTATTCAATGGACGATGATTTGATGTCTTCCAGTATTAATGTTTGCCACAATACAATTTCAGTTTAATTCAGTTCAGGTACCAGTCATCGATATTACACTATCAGTTCCTGATTTAACACAATCACTTCCATTAACATTAAATCACAAATCAACTAAAATATCATTCGACTTTGTTTTTCCTTAGCTACGCCCCACAGCATCGAAACTACCTGACATCTCTTTGCTGGCTTGGCGAGAGATGTTACAATAGGCATGACGTCTGATCAGTGTTCTCATTTTGGATTGATGCTAGGGGCTCATTGATCACTGAACTGATGTATCGTTACATCCTTAATTACAGGGACGATGTCTCTGCCGCAACTTTGGGAAATGTTAAAAGGTCTTGCTCAGCTGCCAAATGCTGTTACTGTTGGAGGAAAGATAGAGAACAGTGGAACCCATAGCTTTTGGTCCTTAGGCAAGTACCCTATCAGTAGGCCACCACCCTGGATCTGAAAACAATCCCAATATTCAACATAATTTGTTCAAACTGAAATAAACAAGGATTATTTGTTTTTTGCTGATAACAAGGTTAAATGTAATTAGAGTCTAAAACCTCCCTTTGGCCAGCGAGTGAGTGAAACCCTTATGCCCGAACTGCTCCTGGGAGACCATCCCGTTAATTAGGAACTCGCTCTTGATGACGGTGCCTGATAAATGCTGTAAATGCAAATATCATTAATTTTGAAGCTGAAATAAATTTCTTATTGGTCATTAAGACGTGGAATATGATCATTTCCACATCATGTTCCCACAGATTGGTGCCTGCTGTTATGTGGAGTGCTCAGCGCTGACGCAAAAAGGCTTGAAGACGGTGTTCGACGAGGCCATTATAGCCATCCTGGCTCCAAAGAAAGGTGCACTGAAGCGCCGCCTTGGCCCGCGCTGCATAAACTGCTGCCTCATCACGTGAGCAACCCAGCGCTTCAGTAAAAAAGGGGCGACGGGGGGGCAACTAAGGCGGAGCAAAAACCCCACTTTCAAGACTAACATACAAGCAGATTTTAAAAACGGACAAAATGGAGCTCCACTGCTGGGCAAAAAAGTACAAAAATGCAAGCTCATTCTTAAGCTGGAGCTTTAAAAAAGTGAACAAAAAGGACTCATTTTGGTGTGAGCTACAGGAAGGTGTGAAGCAGAACGAGTGTCAAAAAGAAAGCGTTCGTCAGCGAGACGTGACGTACGAGAACACTAAGGCATGAGATGATATGAGAGCAAATGACATTGACTTTCGAAGTGAAGCACAGAAACAAGAAGCTTTGCAGAGAGACCCAGCCGACAATGTTCTAGTCAATAAGCTCGGGTGGATTTAAGAGAGAAAACAGACAGGCTCAAGAGCACAAGCAAGCACACCAGACATTTTTACAGAAGTAGGATTTATTTAGCTTCAAAAAAGGGGAAACTGCATCTTGCGACTTGTGGTTGCAAAATGCTTACTTTTCACAAAAAAATCTCTCTTGCCATTACTGATTCTTAAGTCCCTTATTTACCAGAAAGATGAGAGGAATGATCTAGAACAGATGAATAGATAAACTGCCGATACAAGGAACAAACACTTTATTACCTGAGGAAAACGGATGTTTTATTGCTGTGTCAGAACACAACGTACATGTCTTTTAAAAAGATTTGGGATAAGCATGTAAAACTTGTTTTAGGGTGGATTTTTTGACTCTCACAGTTCGTAAATATCCATCCAGTATTTGGCCTGAGCCTGCGAGTACCTATTCTTCATTTAAGCTTGTACGTGAGTTGCTTGCGATGCCACCGGATCCAGAGCGGGGCGGCCAGGAGCCCTGTCAGAAAACCGAAGGTTGCCCCCAGGGAACAAGAAATAGGCCACACCTAGAGGGAGGAACCACAGAGAAGATTGAAATCAGCAACAACCAATCAGCTCCCTGCTTATACCGCAGGTGCACAACTAACTGGCTGCAACAAACGAGATCACTGTGGTGTTTTAATGGTCAACTTTTGTACTTTCCTCTTTGATTTTAGTGTGCTTTTTTCCCTGCTTTTAGTTTGCAATTTTAAACTTGATTAATGAAAAAAAAACCAACAGGTACTAACTATGAGTTGGTATTTTAAAGAAAAAAAAAATGTTGCACAACATGCAAACCGTGATATGTTTTTTAAGCTTTCAGCATTAAGTGAATTTTTTAAAAAAATATGAGAGTACCATATGAATATAATGAAATGAAAACCTAATCTGTTGCAAGTGAGAATCTATGTGAAGTTAGCAAATGGCGCAAATTATTTTCTTAAAAAACGATGCAAAGTTCCAACGACTTTTTAAGCTCAGTGAACGGTGATTCATACTTTATGAACTTTCTGTTTGACTTGCCTCAAAATATTGCTGAATATAAAGTTGGTTTTCATAAAGGTTGTGTCCTTTTAGTCTTACTACCTGTTTTCATTGCTATTGGTGGTGCATAAAAAAGCAAATGGGGCTTATTTTATATTCTCTAGGACTTCATTTAATTTTTCAGTGAAAATTTATTATATGGTCAAATTTGATCCAACTTTCCCCAGCACCTTTAGCTCAAATGTTTATCTGACTGAAGTCTGGACACATTCATGTACACAGATGGTCTCCAAGTTACAATGGGTCGTTTTTCCATCTTACGATGACGATAGTGATGCAACAAAACTGTAAATATATTTAGTTTCGCGAGGCAGGCAAACGTAGCAGCGTACACGATACAACACGTTGGGACGCTGGGATGTACGCATCTCCTGCCTTGTGAGAAGCCTCACTCTCGCCATCGATCAACAGTTGTCTCTGTGTTAGAGTGTGTATTTTTGTGTTTTTAGTGTTTCAAAGCCCAATGTCTCTACTTATGATATTTTCAAGTTAAGATGGGGTCATCGGAACACAGTTCCATCATAAGTCTGGGACTACCCATATAACCCATGTCTGTAAACATTTATTAAGGACAAAAATTATGGACAAATCCGGTGGCTCACTATAAAGCCGACATGAGTGACCAAAAGGGGCAAATATGAGAAATTTCTCTGTGTACTGAACGGCAAATGTCTCTTTCAAAACTGTCCCGATAGAAGTTTAGATAAAGTTGTGTTCACATACTGCAGTGATTAACTTATTACCAAAGCACAAGCTTTGTAGCTGCTCTTTAAGTCTGCAGTTCATTATGGATGTTGTGGGCAATGGCAAGTTAAAAACAAAGCTGTTTTTTCTTATCCTTTACCATGGATTTCTACATGTTAATGCATACTCCGGTACAGCACATTTCAGTTGTTCCATCTAGTATTAACAAGTATTGATTCCCAGCACTAATATTGACAGGAACTGATTTATTAAGAGCGTCTGATGAGGAAATCAACAGCAGGGAGAAGCCGGTTTTGATTTACACTTTCCTCATGAAATACTGATGCTTAGATTTCAGTCTTTCATAGCGAGTTCACTCAGTATTCTCACTTCCCAAGAAAAAATACCTGAATGGAGTTTTGAAGCATCAGATATTTTATCCGTGCTTAACTTTGGTTTGGTTCTTACACAGTAAACACCAGCTGAACTTTGGCAAACTTTCATGGCTCTTTCAGAGAAAAACCTCCTTCACTTTCCAAAGCAGATCATTTCCAGAGCTGCTCAAAATTAAAAACTGTCAGCAAGATTGATTTTCCAATTATCTCTGGGTTGTGGTGGTGATATGGGCTCTATTATAACAGTATGTCAAAATGCTGAGAATATTGGGGTGTGAGTCATGGAGCTTCCACAGGAGATGATGTTCCATCGTCGCAGCTTCTTCATCGAGCCTTACTCTAGTCCAGTCTTAACTGCACATGCAGCTTTTTCTAAGCTGACCCCATATTAGTGGTCTAGACAGTCTCCTTGTGCTTTGTGCATTTGGGGGTTGGGAGAGACACGACAGACATCAGAGTGACATTTTGAGGGCACAATGAGGGCAAACACTGGCCCCTTCTCTGATCAATGTGCCATGTATGAATAATTCAAGTCGCAGTGCGGTACTGCCATGCTTTGAAAACCTTTAATTTTTCATGAATGCAAGTTCATTCCTTACAAAACTATTCTTTTGTGGCCAGGACGGGTTTGTCGGTCACTTTGTGTCCAGTGGTATTTACCAGAGGTTTTTTTTTCACCCCAAATTTTTCTTTGCTGCTTTACAAATGGTTTTTTTTTTGACATTTTCAGGATTATGCATTATTGAGAGCTGCAGTTCTGGAGATGCTTCAACCCAGTCATCTAGCCATCATTTACATTTGTTGCATCTTATCTTGAGCGGCTCCCATCGCAAATTTCAGCAACTTGGGGGTTAAGGGTCTTGCTCAGGGACACAGTGATGGTAATGCGGGAGCAAAACTCAAATCCACAACTTGGTCAAGAGGCGAGTGTCGTAACCACTAGGCCACTACAACTCTGTCATAATTTGGCCCTTGTGAAAGTCACTCAAATCCGTATGCTTGCCCCTCTCATTTTACACTCATATATGCATATTCTCATGTGGTTTTAAACACATCTGGAACAAATTTGTAAGTGAAACCACCCTAATCTTTAGTACAACATTACAAACAGAAGGCCCACTGCTCAATGAATTAAAATAAGTCTAAGACTTAATGTACACATTAGTGACATTGGGTGCGCTGCCCCTTTAATAATGCAGCATAAGAGGGATGTGCTGCCCATTTCACCTAAACGCACTGTATAACACTCAATTATTGCGGGTATATCACTTGTATCTGTCAGAACTGACCTGCCAAGGTCTGTCCCAGTCAAGGGGAATTGGGAAAGCTCCAAGCCATGTTCCAAGAACACTGCAGCCGGTGGTGATCTGGAGTGAGGTGTCCCACACTGACATCGCACTGAAATAGGCATGTACATAAAACTCCATTAGTACATCATCTATTATGTATGCAACACAAAAATAATTTGAACCACAGAAATATTCTGAACTTAAACATGCAATGTACCAAAAAAACAGATAAACCAAAAAACTAACCTGACACACGAGCAAACAGAAGAACAAACTGATTACTGATCTTTAAAATGATATAAGCTACATAAAAAATTTGACAGTTGGTTGTAGACGGGTAACATTCAGATCTGAAAAGAGACATGTTTTCCGCTATGCTTTAGCTGAGATAACACAGCTGCATAAACACAGGACATTCCTGACCAGGTTAGCAAGTGAATAGGCAACTTCTAAAAGAACATCACGATCCAAAAAGTAGGTGTTTAACTTTATCTGATGAATTGAGTTTACTCCATGAAACCAGAATGTTTCTACATGTTTATGCTACAACTGATGGAAACTTTCACAACAGGATAGTGCTTCATCCAAAATTACAAACTCCATTCACTCGGGAAATGCACTTTTTGCATGTATTCCATTCAAAAAAAATGTTTAGTAATAATTTGCAAAATGGGAAAATTAACATGTCATGCTTGCATTTGATTGTCCGAATCAGTTCTAATGTACAAATTATACATATTTGAGACTTTATAGACTCAAAATGCATGCCCCATAAAGTACTACAGCCCACAACTTGGGGTGAGCACATGTCAAGGTCTCCACCTAGTGGTATAGAGCAATAAGAACAGGATCCTTACACTCAGAGTTGATTCATCATATAGGTAATAAAAGTAAGAAAAGAATGTTTTGCATGAGGACAATGTCAAAAAAATGTCCTTCAAGACAGAAATCAGGTTGGTATCAACAACACTCACCCATCCCTACTTAAAACCCGAATCCATGCTTGCACATTTGGGCCCAGAATACACATACACCTCAGGGTGGTGAAAGTGGAGAGCAGCGCAGAAAGCGAAAAGGTCTCCAAGGTTGATCTGCACAATGAAGGTAAAATCCTCATTTTTTCGAATGGCTATCCTTGCTGAATTGGCATTCCATACTACAACTTTAGCAAGTGTGATAATTAAGCAATTCAGTAAAGAGATTTAACTGATGGTGCATAAACACTTACACAGCGTTACTTTGCATACCTGCTGTGATTCACATGTTATTCATAGGTAATCTTTACCTTGAAAAAATATGGCACAACTGTGTTTTTCAGTTTCTCAATTTTACACAATAAATGAACCCTTGAGCAATTATGCACATTTTGATTGCTTGTTTAGCCACTCAAATCAGTCACAGGTAAATAACTTGTCATATCTCCCTTATACTTACTCTATCAGTGGGGCTCCATACAGCACAAACACAGTGTGGAAGAAAAGACATGACAGTAGAAAATAAACGCAGGATCTGATCAACCTAGACAACTGAAACAAAAGAGAAATTGAAAAGAGAAAAAACTACCACACAGCACCGAGTGTCTTTTTCAAAAACATTTGCATCCATACCTTATAGCTCACTGTGTTCTTCTTTGTTGGTGGGCTAATGCCAAGGAGCCAAAAGACAGCGATGTTGGCCACAGCAACTGAGCCAGCAACAGAATACAACCAGACCATGTGGGTCCTGAACACTGAGAACTTTTCCACCAAGACCGCTGGCATGACCGTGGCCATGAAGATGGAAGCAGCAATAATGGCATGAGCTGATGCCATGCCTCTGATCTCCACATCCCACATGATTTTGCCTTTATTTAAAATGAAGGAAACAATGAAAAGATCAGTGTAGTTATGGGTGCATAAATAAACACACCAATAAACATTTTTGACATTTGTAAGCACAAACATCTCATGACACATGCCTTAATACATTAAACTACTTTGCATTAGCTACAAATAATGACTTGTATGATAAAATCATGGCTATAAAACCCAAGCAAAATAGTTCGCTACATTTACCCACTACTGTAAGCAAGTAAAACATTGCACATAAATTAAATGCCCAGAAATACTGAAATGATCACTTACTTTGCAAGAAATCGAGACAAAGCTGCTGAATAATTTCTTCTCTGACTGACTTGATGGCTGCGAGGCAGCGCAGTTCCTACTGTAGATATTGTAACTAATTATCAGTGGGAAAAAAATAGCGCAAATCTAATAAGAATTAAATATTAAATAAATAAAACCATAATATACGAACACATTAAGTCATCGGCATCACCAAAACAATAATAAACAGATTAAGGATTTCTCTTCAACAGAACATCTTCCGGTTTTGTGAAGCATGCTGCAATGACGATACTTTTGAACGGTCAAATAAGCAAAATATTTAAGCAAAATAAAAGCATCGGTAGTCGAGTATTGCGCTTTGAAGTATTCTTAAAGACTAAAGTGCGCGTGTTAAAATATACATAACTTCTGTGCTTTGAAGTAAATTTAAAAAACTTTTTATTGACTCTAAATTGCCCTATTTTCAATGTTACTTTATCTTACATTATGCTTGCCCGAAACCACAGTCTTACCTCGAATGCTTGTTCGAAATAAAATTCTAGGAATAAAGTATGGTAACTTTATATCTTTATAGTTTCCGAGCTGTTCGAAAGCTTGTAATTATTACACAATATTTTCATTTCACTCATAGCTTAGTAAAGATCTATGTTTCACGAGACTTCAGGGTTGTACACAACTTTTATTTTGAATAATGCTACTTTTCTGTTGCGTAGAATTTTCAATTTCGCAGGCGTTGGATGTTTTCTAGGCTTCAAGGTTTTGTTGCTGCGCTAAACAACAATGGTTTGCGACAAGTGTGAGTATTAACATCAACATATTTGACTGAGAATATAATACATGTGGATATTTCTATTTAATACAGCATCTGAAAAATAAAAAGATATTTCCGACGCGTGGCCTACCAGGTATTTGGTGGTTAGCTTAGCCAGTTAGCTAGGTAGCTCGTCATTAACGATAACTTAGATCGAGTACAACGTAATTTCCATAAGATCACAGCGACATTTAACCAAGCTTTTTCGGTATTTAACCGAAGATGATGTTTTATCATTAACATGTAACGTTAAGATAAAGTATAGTTTCAAACGTTGACGGAAGGTTTATTTGTCATGGATGTTGTGAAAAACAACACTGGTGAAGGAGCCTTTCAGTTACCATCTGCTTTAGTCCCTGTTCTAGTTTAGGCTGTTAAGACACCAACTGTACGTAGGACGCTCAAGTTATGTGTTGCCATTTGTTTTGGTGAGGATTTTGCTTTGTGGCAAATTATTATCTATTCTAATGAGATATATACATACATATATGTATATATATCATTAGAATAGATAATAATTTGCCACAAAGCAAAATCCTCACCAAAACAAATGGCAACACATAACTTGAGCGTCCTACGTACAGTTGGTGTCTTAACAGCCTAAACTAGAACAGGGACTAAAGCAGATGGTAACTGAAAGGCTCCTTCACCAGTGTTGTTTTTCACAACATCCATGACAAATAAACCTTCCGTCAACGTTTGAAACTATACTTTATCTTAACGTTACATGTTAATGATAAAACATCATCTTCGGTTAAATACCGAAAAAGCTTGGTTAAATGTCGCTGTGATCTTATGGAAATTACGTTGTACTCGATCTAAGTTATCGTTAATGACGAGCTACCTAGCTAACTGGCTAAGCTAAGCTGAATTATTGTAATTAAATATCTTCTCTCTCATAAAACAGCTAAAAGTGTACAGTCAGGTGCATTTTTAACATTGCACAACAAATTATTATAGTTATTACATAAATTATTTAAAATTATTATTTGTTTTGGCTTTATGTATTATAGAAGTTCTGAACTGTAGATGTAACTGTTTCAGAAATAGTATGAACAGCATCTTTATTGACTCATAGAGTTTTTTATTATACAGAGATATTCTATATTTATAACTGTGAAGAAAATAAGAAGTGCCAGGTGAAAATATTTCTTTATTAATTTTGTATCCAGAATAAATTCTTTGATGCCAAAAAAAGATTTTTATTTGAATTTGTCTTTTCCTGTTGGTTACTTTCTAACATTATAGAATGGAAAACATGTGTTTACACAGCTGACCAGCGAGCTGCATAATAAAGTGAAAGTGTCCACTCATATTTAAAAGCCGTTTCTTACTTTTTTGTTAAATTTTTTGATTGATCACATCACCACATCCTGTTTTAATAAGAGTTTTAAAGTCTTCGCTGAAAACTGAAAATGATTTCTTTGTCCATTCTAAATGTGTATGTATGTGGCTGTAAATAGCAACCTAGAATGTATTCTCTTAGAGATGATGCATGTTCCTAAATTTGTTTGTGCCCCCCTCCCCCAGGTGAGAAGAAACTCGGTCGAGTCATTACTCCCTTGACACTTGGAAAAGATGGTGTTCTAAATACAAATATAGGTGATGACATGACGAAAAAATCCCCAGAATTAAACGTGAGTTATTTATGTATCACCTTTCAAGACACCTAAAGAGATAAACAGAGTAAAAAAAAAAAGTGTAGTGTCACTTCATCCACTGCCAGGAGCATCTCCACCTGGATGATGCTCCAGCAGCCATTCTGCATCAATACATTCACCAAACATTAGCAAAGGTAATACAAAAATATGACCTCAGTATTTATTCATGTAGGTTCTCAGTTGTCAGAAAATGTATCAGGTGGAGGAGAGGAATCAAGGCAGTTGGCCTTTTAATGCTCTTGAAGATTTTTTCATCTCTCATCTGAAAGGCAAGGTTCAGAACTGAAGAAGTCTTTTTTGGAGGAGAGGTGAAACGTCTTCAAGAACTCCAATGAAGTCCAGCCTTTGGATTCAAGCCCCTGCTAGAGATAGACATTAAGAGGTTAGATTAAAGGGTCATTGTGGGCAATCGCATCAAGACATCAGGGTTCCATCTCTACTCTTTTAGACATGGGGAGATTTTTTTAAAAACTCAGAGAGTCAGAACCTTATTGTACCGCCTTCTGGAAGGACAGAACCAGTTTTACGTAAGGAGCGTCCTTATCAGTACTCAGGAATCTCAATAAAGCATAGGATGGTTGCCCAAGTGTTGGATGCAATAACATTCTTAAACAGCAGCAAAGCAGCTTAATTGTTTTTCCTTTCCAGTATGGATCTAGGCACTCCATGCACTTTTTATTTGCTAAATTATGAAATCATACTCTTTTATGCTCTGTAAAGTATTTTCACTTAATTGAGTGTCACATTATTGCTAAGGATGCAAAATATGTCTATAAACTGTTATGATGCAATATTTTCACAGAAAGTGGAGGCCGAAGCTAAATGAAAATAAGATGTTGACTTCAAAAAGCACAGGTATGGTTGTTCTTCACATTATTATTTAATATACTTTTTACTTTTTGTACTTGTTCCTTTGAAAGGACTCCAGTGTACACACTACTGTGTTTTATTTAGGTTCGATCCCTACGGAAAGTCAGGTTCTTTGCCATATGCAAGGATATGCAAAGTTCAGTGCATCATGCTGGATCTCACTACTGCCAGGGATGCGCCAAGGGGCACAGTTGCAAGTGAGAGGGCTTAACTGGATGTTGGTTAGCTGGTCAACACCTCTGATGGACAGTTGTACAAGCTGCTTATCAAAATAGTGATGCCCCATGTTTTTTTCTTTTTGCAGAATTTGTGCTATGTGTGGGAAGAAGGTGATTGACACGAAGAACTACAAACAAACATCTGTGTGAAACCTTGTTCACCGCCCTTTCTTGTCTTGGAGAGGTGAGGGAGGAATACTTGGAAGTGATGTTTGTCTAATGGCCGTTTTTGAACTCCTCTGTTTGTATTCACTTTGGTAAATTAGGGAGTTTGTCTATGTCTTAGTTCGCAGAAAGTTGTGTAGCGCTATATCAGAGCTGCAGCACGTTGAAGTCCCTCCCTCAGTAAACCATGTCAAAGCAATATATAGGCTTGCACTGTTTGAATAAAATTAGATGCCTTCCCTAAAGTAAAATGATCCGAGTGCTTGTTTTTCCAGAAGAAACCATGTTAAATGTTCTGCAGTTAACCTCTGTATTTTTAAACCCTGTTTAAGAAATATATTTCACCATGGCATTTATTACAGATAGTTATTTTTAGGTTCTTTTATTCACTTCTTTGATTTATCTTGACTAAGCCAACCTGGTTCAGGTTTTGACATTTAAATATCACCCGTTCCCTGAAGCAATGGTTATTCATGACCCACACAGCTCTTTTTATTATACCTGTAATGCTTTTTGTGTGATGAGTACTTGAAATACATTTGTGCAAGCGACCTTAACTTTACTGAAATCTGTTTTTATATATCATTTATGATGATTGTGTCATTATTGATTATTTCTGTGGAACAGGCATGTTCTTGTAATTCTCAATTTTATGCTTGTAAATATGTTTCATTTGTTTTCTGGAAAAAATAAAATGCAGACAAAAAAAGCAAATAATTAGTTTTTTATATATGTTAAAAAATAATGTTAAAGCATTTTGTACAATTGTTTTATTTGTTTATTTGTAATGTATAATCTTCATATTACATGGTTTTAGTGGCATATATCTAAAATAAGTTCTCAAATATGAATACCTAGTACTATACAGTATTTGCACTAATCAAGAAAAACTGCCAAAAATTTCTTTTATTCTTAATGAATATGCAAATACTCACACAAGACATACTGTATGTTGCGGAATTCTGTGCATTTAAAGTAACCTACCATTTTGAAAATAATGCTGAGTAAATGTAACAATGAAACATTGAATACAAGGAAGGACATGTACCAGTTCATTTAGTCATCATGGTCAATGAAAAACTTCTTAAAGTTTGTTAATGTGTCTAACTAAAAGTAATGAAGCTTTTTTATTATAATTTGATTTAGTCCTGGAGTTAAGAACTGTGCACTTAGTGAGGATATTGCACATGTAGCAATATTTTGCTTTAACTTTGATGTTAATATCAGGAACAGAATGTAACTAACCTGGAGAAACCGTGATATGTCCTGCAGAATATCTACCTGTAATATAAGACCACCTTGATGAATTGGACATACAGGACAATTTCCACATTAAACATGATTTAAACGGTTAGTTAATATTATTTAGAACGTTTTAAGGCAGCTATAATTGTATTTGCAACAATTATATTAGACAACAAGAGTAAAATACATAAAGCAAAGAAAATAATGAAAAGTTTTTCGTGAAAACACAGTGTTTTATGGGTCAGTCTTCACCACACTGCAACTGTCAGTACTTGGGGATCAGTATATTCAGCACTTCACATATCAGATTTTTCAAGAGAAGTATGCAAGTATTTGCAATAGTAATACTTTGATGATGACCCTGAGGACCAGCTGTAGACAATACAGTACACTCTACTAAAGAAGCATGCTTTGGTGAAACAACTCCCCTATGGGTTCTTGCTTGGTAAAAATCTATTGGCACCATATCATGTTCTGAATGTAATGATTATGGTAACAAATCCTGCCCTAAAAAGAACACTTGCGGCCCCCTAGGTGGGCCAAGAAGGACTGGAGATGGAGGTGTGGTATAGCTCAGTGAGCTGGAGTTTGCACTGCCAATGTTGCTCTGCAGACCTGTTGTTCAAGTTGGAGGAGAGTTGCAGGTGCTCTGGAGGACACTATGAGGTCTTGGTCAGGCTAAGAACTCCCTCCCGGTCTTTCTTGTCCTCTCTGAACACTCCCAGTACATATGCTTGGTCACGGCAAAGCGATTGTTCATCTTCTCTGCACACTACGATGACCATGCACATGTGACTGCAACAAGGTATGAAAAGGCATTCTGCTTAAAAGCTGGACACTGTATTTATATTAAATTTGGGGGAAATAACAATCTATAATCTGATGTCGCTGGATATCACAAAGTCTACTAAGGCCGCTGTAGCAGGGTAAGAACAACTTTAAAAGCATGTATTTCAATAGTTGGGGTGAAATTATGGAATAACTAGAATAAACAGATGACGAAAAAGAAAGTAAAAAACATAACCAGTTTAAAATAAGATATAAACCAAATTTAAAATAAATATAAAATGAAGAATATAGTTTAACCAAGGGGTGGTACTGAAGGAGAAAAAATAGATACCACTCTGGTTTGGGAAGTGGTTATTTTGCTCAAGCTGTTGTTCTATTCAGTTGAAAGAAATTATTGTAAAAGGTCTGTTCTGTTTTGGTTTATGGCTGTTTTGTTGTTTTATTTTGAGTTAGTGATACTTTGTATGAGGATAGGGCTAACAAGTTTTTTTACTGCCTAATCCTTTTTTTTCAAAACAAAAAACGAACTGTGTTCTGTAATTATGAGGAAAGTGAATATGTTTGACATATGTTCATTGAAAATATGTTTGTTTGAAATGTTTGTTTGTTTGCTTGTTTGAAACTAAACTAAACTAAACAATACGACTAAAATATTTGACATTTTTAGTCCAGAGCTACTGCACTGTAATCTGTGTTATCACAGTTCATAGAAGTTCATAGAACCAGCTGACGCCTGGTTGCTCGGCGAGGCAGATTATAATATGTATGACGTCTGATCAGTGGTTTAATTTCTGATCGCCAGTTACGGGCTTGATGATCATTTTATCAACGTATTGTTACACCCCTAATATTCAGACGTTGTGGTATGTTTTCAAATTAGTCACAAGATGCCAAAAATAAAGACAGAGGCGTTGTAGATGCTCTGTAGGAAACATTATTAAGTTCCTGTTTTTTGTGGGATTATGTGTTTGGATGTGTGTATGTATACATATATATATATATATATATATATATATATATATATATATATATATATATATATATATATGATTTAGTTGTTTGAGGGCATGGTCAAATACTCACGCTGCCTCAATAACTACTGCTACTCCTGCTGGCTGCAAAGCTTCTGAGATCGCCATGGCAATTTGCTTTGTCAGACGCTCTTGCACTAAAATGGGAATTGATAATTGAGCATACATTGCAGATGCAGACATGGAAATAACAGTTCTTGCTAAGAGATGGTGATGATTACCTGAAGTCTGCGATCGTAGATTTCCAACAATCCTGTGGATTGATAACATCAGAACAAATGTTAAATACATGTGACAAGATTTGCTAACAAAATCAGGATCACTATTACATGCATATGATCTTTTTTCTAGATCTAATCATTTTACTGCACTAATCCTTTACCTCCTGTGCATTTCACCGAATTACCCTGCAGTAATCAGCTAATCTAACAATCGATTTTGTTTTTTCAGTCTGAACTCAAGTCCTGCTGTGAACTAGGTCTGGCAATGTTCTTGTAATCATTCACACATTTTGTTTTATGTACACAAACACACCAA
Organism: Distichodus sexfasciatus; assembly: GCA_032718565.1. Lineage (NCBI taxonomy): Eukaryota > Metazoa > Chordata > Actinopteri > Characiformes > Distichodontidae > Distichodus > Distichodus sexfasciatus. The sequence goes on along the minus strand of JAVGVS010000021.1, from coordinate 3,924,826 downwards.
ACAGTGTGTAAAGTTTAGAGTGATCCCCTGTCATCTTTGGCTTTAACCCCTAGGTGTACCATGGCAGTTCTCAGTCTCAGTCCTCAGTGACTTTCAGACATGGAGTATACTCAGCCTCTCAACAATGCACTCTGATCCAGCTAGATTGATAAATAGCAGAAATATCTGATCTATGCATATAAGAGAGTCTCAAGTGTATGGTAAAAAAGAGATGCTCTACCGCTTTGAGAAATAATCTGACTTCAAAAGGCTTAGAAGGCCTTTTACGGTTCTACAATAAAGACACTAAAGATTCATTCTAATCTAGGCAAGTAGCATATACATGTGGAGAGACTGGCACAGGGTTGGAGCAGAGAGATTGTTGGTATAGACTGGCTACGACATTAATGCACAGTTTAAAAACAAAGTATGGCTTTTCTAAAAATGCGGCCAAAGCTAGTTGGTCTGGTTGTTTTTAGATGGGAAATGATGCAGTGCTCGGGCTTTAAGGCTAAGCCTCAAGTCAGCCAGTTTATCACAACAGAAGAACTCAGTGGTTTCCACATTAACACGCCTTCATTCTGTCCTACTCTGATGTAACAAATTAGCAGTTTTTATCATGGAATTAAATGGAATGCTAAATCTGTGTGTGAGTATGAGAGAGACAGTGTGTAAAGGCAGGGGGCACTTACCTGGCAAGTTTACTAAGGCTAACTACTTTTTTGCTTGGCAATACCTAATGTGTACTCAGGATCAGAGAACATGTGAGGATGTTCAATCAAATCTGCTGTGTATTTTGGCTGCCCTCTCTCTCTCCCATTTAGCAAGGTTCCACACCCCTATATTTCTCTGTAGTGTTCTCTCTCTTTCACCCCCCTATAACACACACATACACATACACTATCTAAAACAAAGTCTAAATATCCAGACAGATAAAATTCCATTTGCTTTTACTCCTGCCAAAGAATGGTACTAGATGATGTTCATAAGAGGGAGAATATGTCGATGTCTTTCACTATAACCATCTCATCATGGTCTTCTAATTTAAAATGGCATCATTATGATATATCTGCAGATAGAAACATCAGCAATAATTGGAAAATTAGAAGAATCAACTACTTACAATAATCAGTGAATTAACTGTTGAATAAATATACACATTTTACCTCAGTGTTTCTTTTCAGTAGTTCTCCATCACAGAGGCCACTTAACTACTGCACAGCTACTGCCCTTATTATATACATATAGTTAGTCTGTACTATAGATGTATACACATACATAGTATATATGATAGATAGATAGATAGACAGATAGACAGACAGACAGATAGACAGACAGATAGACAGATTTAATATGTGGTATATATATTAAGCTGACCTGCCACTGCATTACTATTATGGGCATTCCCATTAGTCCTAATCAATCTATTCATTCATTCATCTATCTATCTATCTATCTATCTATTCATTCATTCATTCATTCATCTATGTCCGTCTGTCAATTTATCTGTCTAATACATATTTTAGGACCGGGATGCTCATCCATAATCGTGATGTAGTATGAATTAAAACAGAAGCTTGCCCAGTGTGGACAGAACGTCACAGATGCACTTGTTGTTGCAGATGGATAGTGTCGGCGACTATTTTACTGCTGCACACGCCGTTCATTTCTGCGGTGTTCTGATACCCATTTACAAATAAGAACTGCTTGAGCTTGCTGTTTTGCTGAGATGAGATGTGAATGTGGCTCTGCGCAGAACTGGTGCAGCCAGGTGATGTGGAGGTTCGCTCCTCCATTTATACGCGCCATATCGCTCACTGCACTAATTTGTTTCACGTCGGTGTAATACGCACGCGATTTGACATTCTGTCCGTGCCGCTTTAATTAACGTGCAGTATTCACACTATACACTGTCTCATTTGTAACTGATCTTCTGGTAATGAACTTCTTTCACGTTTACTTTAATAATAACAATAATAATAATAATAATAATAATAAATAATATAATAATAATAATAATAATAATAAACACGCATTTCACTTACAACACGCATTTCAAGAACTCTGATATGTGATTGTTTTTTAGTCTTTATATTACACATTTATATTGGAAACTTAAAACTTACATTTATAAATATAATTAATTTCATGTTATCTGTTGTTAGACTCCTAGAACATATATGTTAAAGTGGACACAAATTGTATCAAATTCTTACACATTTATGGGTGTGTTCTGGGACAATGTTTTAATGTGCTAATTTTAACGTTTTAACTAAAGTGCTACACATGATTTGTGTAACTTTTCTACACATTCGTTCTAAGAGTGTAGATACTGCTGATAGAAACATAGGAAATTGTATTTTAATGTATTTTATTTATTTATTTCTATTGTACTTTCTATAGTATTATTAAAGTGTGTTGACAGTGGTTGTACTATTATAAAAATCTGTTCACACAAACACATGTATAAATCATCCTTGAAACGAAAAAGTTGAAAGTTAAGAATGCATGACTGTTTGCAATCGATTTTTTGCTCAAAAGTCACCTTGAAAATAGATGATGTTTCACTTGAGATTTTCACTTGCATTTTTTTGGTGAGCATATGACCTTCAGTACAGTAGATAAACTGCTCTACTAATCTGTGTGTGTGTGGCCGTGTGTGTGAAAGAGAAAGAATCAACTGTGGGTTGAAAGTTCACTCCATGTCTTTTAATATCTTTGGTTACCATATGACTAGCTGATCCATTATATACAGTGGAAGTAAAAAGCCACCTCACAAAAGATTGTGGTTTAATTCAAAGCCTAACATGATGTCTAAGATCCACATGCCTGGTTTTCTGAGGAAGTCATGCAACTGATGGTGAGATAGATATCACCTAAATGTAGTGTGCCCTTGACTGTTATCCATGAAAAGAACCACTTAGACTATAAAGTTATTTTCAGCTCTATGTCTTGATTTATCCATATTTGTTGCTTTCTTTGATTTATATGCTTTATATGGTCAGGTGCTAAAAACCTAAAACAAACCTTCAGAGAACAACTGTGTTTGATGATTATTCAATTATACAACCTGTTAAAATAGCTCGCTGTACGATAATAGATTGTTGCATCATGGTGTTGCATGACGTATTTTTCCTGTGTTGTCAAGCCTGTGCAGCTTTTCTGACATGGCAGGGCCGTGTGGCGGAGTTGCACTTTTCTACGCCATCAATGGATGACAGGGTCATGGTGTCAGATTATGGCATGAATCACTGTAGCCCTGGAGCCAGATCAAATCAGCCAGGTTGCCATAGACAACAAGTGAACCCATTTGCTGCCCTGAGGGCTCAGTGAGTGGTTCGTGACCTGCGTGCTGGTGCTTTTAAATGGGCAGTAGCAAGAGATGGAGAAGCATAGTGGAGTTCTAATTATAGGATTTATAGCCTGTCTGTTGTACATTCTGATTAAAATGAGATTATGTGAATTTTTCATTTAGAGATTGTCAGTAAAATACATTAAGAACCATCCAAAACATGCTAAACTAATTCAATGTTCATGCTTAAAAGACCCTAACTAACATTTTAAGTAACAGTATTATTATTTTCTATAATACTTGGATCTTGGGCTGTCACATGTACATTCAGTACTGTGGCTAACAACTTTGCACTTACATATGTATATTATTGAATTTATATCTTTTCATTTGTCCAAAGCATCTTACATCACCCTGTTGTAATCAAGTCTTACATTCATTATTATTTTCTCAAATACCTTATTTGACCATGTCCAGGTCTTTTAAATCGGAATAACCTTCTGGGAAAATCTTAAACCAGATTATTGCTGTTTCATGAAAAATCAGATAAGATATTCATTGAGCTGTGTACTAGAGACCATTAGAAGTTGAGAAGGATGAAAGGATCAACTCATTCTCGCTGTGGCGACGAGTACAACATGTGCCTCATGCACGAGATTTTCTTTCAACGTGAAAAGGGAGGTCGCATGAGGAATCACGTGCCATTGATCAGAGAATGCTCTTGTGCCCAGTTACATTTTAGTCCAATTTAAAATTAATAAAAAAAAATTCAAAAGGCATAATCATATTAAAATATTATTTAGGAGCTGTTAGATTGCTTAGTAATATATATAGTATATATATATAAATGTTAAAAAAAGTTCTTTCATATAATTCAATATGTGATATACATTACATTTATACTAAAGGCATCTTAAAAGACAAACAGAAAAAAATGACTGCAAGACTACAGTTTGGACCCAGGCTATACCTTTCTTTCTTCTATGGCATTCCAGTTACTTGTGAATGAATCAGTGGATGGATGAAACCCTAAACACAGCAATGGTGCACCGTTCTTTAGATATGGCTAGTATCAGTCTATTATATAGTGAAAATACTCAAAGCTCCAGTACTTAAAGAGGACACTGTACTTAGCCATCTTATCCAGATAAATAAAAATACACTAGGTACTAAATATTATTGAATGCATAATTTCCTTAAAATCAATCTAAGAAATAACTCACACAATGAAATGAAAAGTAGGTGTAATGTATTTGTACTGTATTGTATATTTGAAACAGTTTGAAGCACTTTGAATCAGTGTGAACTTGATGCATGTCTGCAGTCTTATCTATTATGAATTTGGTCTGTTTTACAAACATTTTATTTATATGCCTTCTCACTCAATCTCTTCCAAACCTCTTGACCCTACTATTCCAGAACCTTGTGAGTTGTCCCTGCAACTCTTAAAAATCACATTTATTTAAGCATGCCAAATCATGGATAATTTCACTACTGCTGAATTATTTATTTCCTGACCAAAAATAAGTTCATTAACAACTAGAACTGTGTTTAGATGATCACCTGAAGCTGATTATCATGAGTGCAAGGTTTTCACACTGTACTTTATATAATCAGCTGGAGTGTAGTAGAAGGAGTTCCCCAAATGCCTAAGTAGCAGAAGCAAATGTATATTAGAGCACAGTCTAAAGAAAGGCCTCTAATGTGTTGCTGTTAACATATTAATAATAATATGTTTGGGGCAGTAGGTAGTGTAACAGTTAGTGTGTTCGCCCCGTGATCAGAAGGTCGTGGAATCGATTCCTGGGTCGGTAAAGTTACCACTGAGGGAGTCATGAGCCAGGTACCGTCCCCAAGCACTGCTCCCCGGGCGTTGCCCATATTAGCTACCCACGGCTCCTTCATGGATGGGTCAAATGAAGAGGTCACATTTCGTTGTGGTGCACTGTGTGATGTGTTCACAATAATAAATAATAACTCACTTTCACAGCTTTAAATGAGGCCAATATTTAAAAGTGTAAAAGTAAAATACGTATTAAATACGTACTGTATTAAGTTGGTTATTGATGAGTGATCTTGCTCATAAAAATATTGACTTTCTCATAGACATATTAAAAATTATTATGGCAATCTTTCAATTTTATTAATACTTTAATTGCAGCAAAACTCTTCTGACCGGCCCAAGCATTATGTAAAATTAATCTTTCCTGTCTGAATATGTACACAATCACAAGAAAATCATTTTATGTCCTTTTTTCTCAACAACAGGAATTCACAGACTTTTTATGACAAAAATAGCACACGTTTGCTGATTCAAGATTTCAGACCTCAATTTGCAGTATAAAACACCAAGCTAATAAAGAATCAGAATGTCTTTGGATTGATGCAGAATAAGAATGGGAATAGTGGAAATATGAGGGAAATTCTGGAAGTTAGTGAAAAGAGATCATTGTAGTGCTTGTGTTGCTAAAAGTAATGACTGTATACAAACAGTGACTACTGGTGTGTTACACAGTTTAAAGGGGGAAGGCTTAGTCTTTGTACTAAGATGTGGAATTCCAATTCTTAAGAGTTACATGTATAGAGCAGACATTTATATAATCCTGTTCATGAGTATGCTACTGACTGGAATTTAGGGCAGTCAACCTTTCTTCTTTGGACTGTTACATACATGCACAGTCATGCATGCTAAATTCCCAAATTGGTAAAATGAAACCTATATATTAGTCTTATATTTTCTTTTATAATAAAGTGGTATATTCAGAATAATTTTAAAGCAGGCATTAAACACTGCAATGTTTTTCACTACAAATTAAGAAATATATAATATGTGAGTTTGTAGTTAATATCATAGTTGGACTGTGGGTGTGTGTGTGTATGTGTGTGTGAACCAGCAGCTGATTTCCAGGCTTACATGAAGAATTAAGAGAACAGTCTGCCTTTGTCATACAGTACACTTTAAATCACATGATACTGGACATGGAATAAAGAGGGACCCAATCAGATGACTTGAGACACCTCCTCCTTCCACTCCTTTCATAACACCTGTCTGGCACACACAGTCTAAGAACGCTACATTACAACTGTATTCAATACAATTCACCAAATTACAGCAAATTAATGCAGGTGTACTGACAAAACGAATATCAGTATTTACTGCATTTTCATGAGGTACATGGACATGTGTCTGGAACTTTTAAATAGATAATAATAATCAAATTGGCCAGATACTGCCACCCTCAGGCCGTTTTACGCTATTACAACAGAGGAGTTTTACAGCAGGCTTTACAGGCGTCAGTAAAAGATTTTCAAGATCATTTGATAATTACTGAACACTTTTACTAGGAAAACATGCCTATAAGTTACAGTAATTTCATATGTACTTATTATGAATATTTTATGAGACATTCGACGGGTTGTCTCAGACCTTTAAACTCTTTCCCTTGTTACATAACTGAACTGCAGACAGCACGGCTCGAGCACTTCGTGTAACTTAGCTGTACGTTAGCACAGAAGTAAGAACAAACATTTTAAAACATAACACTCTGACTCTTCACAGGCCCAGCTTTCTTCCCCTCCCTTGGCAAAAGGGCTGGAATTCGAGGGGAACTGACGCGTCCGGCAGGTCACGGCACCCACCGAGGCCTTTCCCCATCCGTATCCGTCGTCGGAAGCCTGAAATCCGGGGCCGCGTTCAATTGGAGTCCGTTGACGTCACTCAAGAGCCGCACGCCTCCCTCCTCTCCAGCTTCTCTTATTCCGTGCCAAACCACGCAGTCGTGTACTAAGTAGTGCGTCAAAATAGCACGCAAATATGGGCGACTCGCTATTCTGGCGCTCTACATAGTAGGCGAGTGAGCGATATGGTTAGCGACCCCTTCGCTGCAGCGCCTGGCGACCAAATCGGCCGTCAGGGAACGAGAACGACAACGGGAAGAAGGGAATGTGACTCGTTTCTCGAAAATTAATGATTTCCCACAACATGTCGACGATATTATCGCTGCGGTTTAGTGCAATCTGCTTCTTAAGCTGCTGTTTATGAGAATAAAGGTGCCTCTTTGTATTTTATTTGCCCACATCTCCCGACACAGGAAAATGTACCCGACTTTTCTTGCTCGCATTTTTTTCGCAAACAAAAGAAAACCTTCCAGAAAATAGTCAAAGAGCTCGGCAGAAGGATCGGTAAGTTCGTCTTACAGTATCATTTTGTTGTGCGTCGACCATTTTCAGTTTTGGAACGGGTTGTTTCGGTGGCTTTTTACATAGTTTTCTGTCGGCCCTCACCTATGTCGGGAGCCGGTTCAACTAAAGCAGCCGTGACAAACTGGCAGCCTGCGAGTTCACTGTTTTATCTTTTACAAAGAAAGACGAGTCCAACATCGACATGAAGCTATGAGTGTTATTTATAAAAAACACAAATTAGTCCTGAGATTAATTAGACACAAGAAATAATACAAAAAATGTCACCATGATAGGAAAAATAATACCGCTATTTCCATGCCTATGCTGGGGCTTGTCCTCCTCTGGCTTTCCATCCTCACGTTAAGGGCCTAAACGACACAAATCAGATCATGTGCTTTTACCAAAAAAACGTTGAATGTTTCCTTATTTTAACACTGATCACAAACACAAGAAATAAACGCTTTGCATAGATCAAGGCCTGATTGGGAGGCTTCAGACCTATTCCACCCTTGGGGCCATTCATCAGATAACTGGACATACTGTTTAATGGATGCAAACTCACAATTAAAATAATGTGATGTTAAAGTGCTTTACATATTTCATCTGAAATGGCTATAAATAAGTACATATGACAAATAAGTCGAATTCCATTTATCTGGGATTGTTGATGAAGTAATTTTGGTTAGCTCATGAGGTAATTGATTAATAGTAAATTAGTCATTAATAGTTAATCAGTATGCTGAATGGGCGAGGCGTTTCAAATCTTTAAAATTTCACGATTTAATATTACTGTACTATTCATGAAAGTGTCTTAAGAGTTCAGTTTGTGTTGTCCTGGAGCATATTGAAAAGACCCAGCAGATTAATGAATAATACATTTGAGGGCACAGATGTGTATCAGAAAACTTCTAAATGGCTCTAGTCTACAAGAACTTGCCCAGCCTGATAACTGGTCCATGGTGGTGGATATTTTTGGTGTTCTTGGACACACTTTGTTTCTTGCTGATTCCAGATGTTCCAAGAAAGTGCTTTGGCCACACATTTGGAAGTACTTTTTTGTTGCTGCTGTTTGTACACTATTGTTGCACATGTGGTGGTTCCTAGTGGCATCCTCTTCAGTCTCCTAATTGCATTTTTGAGGTGTCCTGCAATTTTTAAGTCCCAGTGCTGCACTTACATCTATAGGAGTAAAAATGAGTGCAACACACTCATATTCTGCTGGTATAAACACATTTCTTTTTATTGCAGTTAACACTTATTATGTAGTGTTTTGTCAGGCAAGGCTTAACCGATTTCCCTCAGTGGCCTTCTTAGTTGAGTGGATGTACACATACTCCTGCAGGTCAGACGATCTGTTTTTCAAAGAATCTCACCTAAGATTTATATGCACAAGTGTTTAGTTTTAAGCTTTCCATCAGTATTTTTTAATTCTGAGGTGCCAGACTGATTTAAGATCTTTTGCTTTATTTATTATAATAGCTTCTAAATGCTTCTTAAACAGTCGGTCATTTGTTTAATAGCCAGCAGCATATGGGGTGATGCCTATTACATGTAATATTAAACACATTTATTACTGTCAGGATACTCTCTGATAATGTGTATGTATACAGTTAACAGTGTAGACTTTATTCTGTTATCACAAGCAGAAAGAAAGGTCAGAAACCAGAAACTGGCACCTAAACTTGGTCCAACCACAAGATTCTTTTAATCAGTCCTGTTAGGAAGTTCAAGCCACTAATCTGTGTGTTGTCCTGGTCATGGGTGTTATCAGCTGTCCGTATTACTCCACTTTAAGGCAGCCCGATATTGAATAATTCTGCATTCTTGCAATATTTATTATTATAGAAAATAATATAAACCTAGATGCTTCAGCTATCTATATGCAAATGATTTTATTTAATGAACAACTATATACAAACGAGATAAACTTATAGTAAATCCCAGAGCGAAGATTTACTACAATTGCAGCGTTCAGGAATTGGCACCGATGCTGTAAATTCATGACTTTATTATTATTTTATCACTGATTTTATATCACTGTCTAGCTGTTAGATGATGCCATGCAAGTAAATTGATCATGGCATTGTAAGGTCTGAATATGGTAGAAATGAAATATTTATAGTATTGCACACACCTTTGTGGTAAAACAAGTTCTGGATGGCAGATTGAACTATATCTTGACATTTAGCACGTTGCTACAGCTGATTTCCTTATTAAACATGTGGGATACGTGGTAAACCTTTAATGTGATGTAAAATTGAGGTTGAGAGGTTCATCTTTGTCGACCTATTCAATTAATACTTTGTAAGAAATGAAACTCTCAAAATATGCTTTTTCTTAAAGTTGGTTCACTTGTACCAAGAAGGTTGTTTCATAAGTATAAGTGTTTTACTGATGTTCTCCCTCCACTGTGGCTCAAGTGCTGGAAGTGTTTGGTGCAGTGTTTGGAGCTTGGCTGCAGAGTCGGGTGGAGGTGGGGACGGGGAGAACACCAGGGTGGGAGGGTCTGGACTACCAGGAAGTGGCAGCTCTCCACAAGGATTGTTAGCGTTCTTAGGAGAAGAAACCAGAGCTGGGCAAAGAATAGCCTTGTATTTAACGGCCCAGTGTTTTGTGATCTGGTGCCAGGGCTAGTCCTGAGACTGCCCGGGCGCGTCCAGGCTATGGCAGGAGAAGGGGTCTTTTTATCTGCTCATAAAACTTTTTGCGGTGGTACTCCAAAAATGATAAGAAAGACATTGTGGTGCAAATTTAGATTAGTAAAAATGTTCTGTATATGTCATTTCACTAGAAGACCATAGACTGTTGTGTGTACATGTCTTATATATTTTGGGCAGAAGCTTTTTGTTGGTCCATGGTCTTGACATATAAATCAGCATTATAGATCATTGCATACAACATTAAATTATAATAAATTAAATATGTAAAACTAACACGTTGGACATAACATTACTGTTAATAATAATCATTCTGGAACATTCCCATTTTCTTTGAAAAGAAAAAAAAAAAGACCTTTAACCTTCACTCTTCTTCTCTGGAACATCTAAAGCCCATCTGTCACGTGCCTTAGATTTGTGAAAGTCTGTGTTTGTGCCACACATTGTGTATCTTCTGCATATCTTGTTAGCCATCTTGACCTTTGTTTGCTAGACAACATTGCATCTTACATTATTAATTAATATTTTTCATACAGAAGATCTGCATCATGGTCAGCGTAAACCTAATAGAGTGAAATACAGTAATGAAGCTCTTTCAGTTGCTCGGAGTTTGTCCTGAGCCTTTCATCTCTGTCCCACTTAAAGCTGTGACACTTGGGTTTCTGCTTACTGTCCCTCAGGGACGGCTCAGCCAACCCTGTCCTTCTGATCTTCATTGTCATTCTAACTCTGGAGATTATTTAGGACAGTGAAATGCAACCTACATTTATTAATGTGAACATCATTACATCTAGGGGTCAGCACTTTGGTTTGGAGAGATATGTACTCGTAGCGACCACCCCTGGGTGGTCTCAGATGTGCTCTCTGAAATTCTATTTTGTGTGAGGGAGTCGTCCTGCATCATTTTTTTTGCTCCAAATATGTTTTGTTTGTTTATTTAATGGGCGCAGCCCTGTCTCCTAGCCACGCAAAGGAGTCGTACAACCAATCAGGAGCCTCTTCTGTGTCACATGCAGTGTGAAGAAAACATCATGGCTGGAAACATTTAGCAACATTGAGTGTGAATCATCCCTGTCCACATATTGCTGCGGAATATTGTTTTGGTCTTTCAAATGGATTCTTCAAGACAGACAAGAAAAATGAACAGGTCAACCCACAGACTCTTGCCTTTTTGTTTTCAGAACAGATTTCGTGCATGTGTTGAAATTTAGGAGGGGCTGAAAATGGAAATTGTCTCAGAAACTTTTGTAATATGCAGTTAGTTATTGAGAAAACTACACATATGAAGCCTTCATATTCCAGGTTTAAGAACAGTGTGAAAGAGAGGAACTTATGAAGTAGGTGTGGACTCAAAGACCAGATTGGTCACTACAGGTTTCACATGCACTCACTGTGGCCTGCTTATTTTTTAGCCAAGCAGGGGTCAGGCAAGTTTATAATGTTCATGGGATGATCACCAGAGTGCGACTATTTTAAGAGAAGCTCGGTGTGGTTAGGCGGCACAGTTGGTATTTTCTTTGAATAGCCTATGTGGCACAATTTAAATCTGTGATATACAGACGTCCAAAAATTCATGAAACCTTAGGGGCCTTATTTCATGAACTCAATCCGGTAGATATGCTTGAATATCTGTAAAGATTGTAGAATAGACTAATTTCACTCAGTGCTGAGGATTAATAAATAGGGAAGAGGTTAAGTTGTAAAACCTAAAATTTTATTTTTTCTTGTGAATTTTTACATTATTCATTATTGAGAATCCTTAGCTGAACCCACTGATCTCTCCTTTGAGTACACATGAACTTTAGCTCCAGTACAAGTCTACTTTAACATAAAGTGCTTTAAGGTTATTGAGTTGGTAGGAAAGTAAAGCCCATTGGCCTCCAAGCACATTGTCATCATAACTTCACAGCCAAATCTGAGCTTTGATTTATGGCCATGCTTTGCATTCTCATTGTACAAAAGGGATATGGGAGAAGAGAACAACACTCAGTACATCTGATTCTCTTGGTGGCCTGCTTGCATGTTGTATAAGGTTACCAGGGGCCACACTTATGAAAGGGGGACAATAAGATCCAATACAGGTCACTGTATTCCTTTGAGCTTACGGCTTGGGTGAAGCAGTGAAAATTAAGTGGTTGACACTCGCTGATCTCATTCTGAACATCACACAAGTTCTGTTCAGCTTTTCTCAAGTTATAACTGTTATATGGCCCTCGTTTATGTAGCTTACGTGAGATTGGAGTCTGTAGGGAAGATGTTAGCAACCACTTGCTTAGAATTTGTGGATAAGAGAATCATCTCGTCTCCAAGTGTAGCATGTATACTGTTAAAGCATATGCCCCTCTTACGTATTAATATGGCATATGCCCCTCATTGCCAGATGTGAAATAATTTTGGCCTAATTCTCTGTCGGAAGGTTAGTGAGGCAGCAAGCCACATGCCTTTCAGTTTCAGAAGATGAATAATAAAATAATGTGCTTACATTTCCCACAGTGGACAAGTAGTATTTGATCTTTTTACACTCCAATGAAATGGGTCTCAGGATTCTTTGATTAAATGGGATTTGCATTCAGCATGATCATCATGTCCCTACAGTAAAACTAGAAAGAAAATTTTCTGTTGAAGGAAAACTCACCTGAACTGGGTCAGTATAGCTCCTTGTATATTATCTTGTGAAGGGCTGAACTGTCTACCTTTACCCAGACTGTATCTGCCAAGTATAAATAGAACTTCATTTTTTTTTTTTGTATTCAAACATTTTTTGTTCTTACTCAATGTAAAATTAATTTGGCAGATTAATAATTATTATTAATTACAATATTACGACCACTTTTAAATAACATCTGATGATTTTATTGGTTGCTTCATGTGTGAACTGGAGAAAAGTTCATCCTTCGCAAAGCAGGAGGTCAGCCAGAGTACATATGCTGAATAAAGAAGCCTCTTATGGTCGGCACTGGGAGTACCAAGGCTCAGGCTTCACCTTATGGGAGATCACTCAATGGAGGGAGCAGCTTTATTTTTTGCTTACTCATATAACATAGCCTTACTGTGAAGAGCCAAAGGAGGTTGGTGGCACATTTAAAATGAAGAAAGGATGGCCCTACAGACATCACTAGGCAGACCTGAAAAGCAATCAAGAACCTTCTTAATGCACATTATCTGTGTGGTCTGTGAAAATGTCTTGAGTGATACTGAAGCTTAGCCATGTGTTTGCCCACCTTGCCTTTAAGTCATACAAATTTACAAAGGTTAGATGTGGAGACACTGGTCATTAGCAGCATGGGGCTTTACTGTCTGGTCAGATAGGCAGACAGGCCCAGACTGGCATTGTAACTCAGCCCGTGGCAGCAGGTTGACTGGGAGCGTATCCATGAGTTCATTTTTAGCGCTGGCCTTGGGTCTCTGCGAGTCTGCCTGGCAACACTTTAATCACTCAGTCATTTAATAGTCTTGCTCTCGCACAGTTTCTTCCTTCTTTATCACTCATGCGAAAATAATAACATGACATTCAGTTGGATAGCATCTTGTATCCTATTGAGAGCTCAAACACTGATGCGCTCTCTCCATGTGTCCTATTTTTCAGGTCCAGGTGCCCCCACCTCATGGAGAAGGTAGGCAAGGTGTGGAGTAACCTGAAGAGGGGATGCCAGTCTTTGCTACACCCAGAGGGAGGTTCCCGTGGGGAAGCACAACCACAGACTCAGGCCGAGACACTTTGTCAGCGCATGGACCAGGTCTCTCGAGAAAGCCCATCAGATGCCTCCAGTCCTTCTCGCAGTCTTTCGGCACTTCCTCTAGTGTCGCAGAGGGTTAATGGCAGCGTGGCACGCCGGGGTCATAATTGTGTAGCGGACATGCCTCAGATATTGGAGATCACAGTAGAGCAGGACACAGAGGATGGGCGTGATCCTCTGAGTACTCGCAGGGACTCATATTCCCGCCATGCACCTTGGAGCGGAAAGAAGAGACATTCCTGCTCCACTAAGGCACAGAGCTCTCTAGAGACAACAGAAAGGAGGAGCGGCCGTTCTCGCCGTAGGCATGGAACAGTAGGAGGCAGCAGAGAGGAACTGGATCCAGGGGCGCCACGTTCACTTCGCCAGCAATTCCATGACACAATGGGCCTGTGCCTACCGCTGCGTTCATCATCCCGTGGTATAAACTCAAGGCCACCCAAGCGCAAGATCCAGATCACTGAGCTGATGCTGGAGAAGTGCCCCTTCCCACCTGGCTCAGACCTTGCCCGCAAATGGCACCTCATCAAGCAGCACACGGCGCCTGTTACAGCTGTGGCATCTGACTGCCCAGGAGACACCTCGGATGCTGCTCGGGCATCTCCAGAGGACGAGGAGGAGAGGTTACGTGAGCGGCGAAGACTCAGCATAGAAGAGGGAGTGGACCCTCCTCCTGATGCCCAAATACACACTGTGGAGGCCATCACAGCTCCCTTAGCCTCCATCTATAAGCTGGGACCCAAACTGGCCCCTGGGATGGGGGAGACGCTGGGTGAGACCCGAGGGGCAGCAGCCGCCAACTGTGACTCAGAAGATGAGGACACCACCACACTTTGCCTGCAGGCACGCCGACCCAAGCAGCGGCATGTCTCGGTGGAGGGCCACCTAGGCGGCAAGCAGCCCGGCCCATGGAAGGTGCATACACAGATCGACTACATCCACTGCCTAGTGCCGGACTTGCTTCATATCACAGCACTGCCCAGCTACTGGGGCGTGATGGATCGCTACGAGGCCGAGGCATTGCTGGATGGCCGACCCGAGGGCACCTTCTTGCTCCGTGACTCTGCCCAGGAAGACTACTTGTTCTCTGTTAGCTTTCGCCGGTACGGGCGCTCCCTCCATGCGCGCATTGAGCAGTGGAACCACAACTTCAGCTTTGACGCCCACGACCCATGCGTGTTCCATGCAGCAACGGTCACGGCGCTGCTGGAGCACTACAAGGACCCCAGCGCCTGCATGTTCTTCGAGCCGTTGCTTACCACCCCTCTCCACCGGACCTTTCCGTTCGAACTACAGAGCCTGGCACGGGCTGCCATCTGCCGCGGGACCACCTACGACGGCATCGCTGCACTGCCCTTGCCGCAGGCGCTGCAGGACTACCTCAGGGAGTATCACTACAAGCAGAGGGTGCGCGTGCGCTGGCTAGAGCGAGAGCCGCTCAAGGCCAAGTGAGACTGAGCAGGCCTGGGCTTACGAGAAAGGGGTTTTAGGTGTGGGAGGGGGATACACTGTGTACCAGGCTGCCGAGCGTTTTTTTTTTGTTTTTTTTTTGCGAGAGCGGGGTAGGGGGGTGGGTGGTTTGTGACTCTCCCAGAAGAGTAGTCTATTCAGCACTTTGCAGAGTTGGAGGATTTAGGCTCTTTGGCGGGGGAGACATTTCGGAGTTGGTAGGAGGGCAGAGAGGGAGAGGGTGGGCCTGAACACACAGTACAGTATATAAGCTTCTGTCATTTTCTTTTGTCTGTTGGTTATTATTCTAAACAAATACACATACACAGTTATTGTGGCTCTGTCTTGAACACATTACACTTTGGCTTCTGGACTAGACTGAAGCAATTTGGTTCCCTATCCCCAAGCCTTTTTCTGCTTTGCACACCAAGATGGTGCGAGGGGGTTGTCATCAAAAACGGATATTCCTGCACCTCCATTGCTTCACTACTTTTCAAAATGTTTATTTTCTTTCACACACTAATGTACAGTTGTGTAGCTGTTCACCTGCCTAATCAATCACAAATGCTTTGTTAACTTTTACGGTCATATCGTTGACAATTTTTAAGAGTCATACGTTCTGCAAATCGAGGCGGGTTGTGGGTGGGAGGGTTGATAGGGCCTGAGCTGTGATCAAGTTGTTACGTTTACCCATAATCCTTTACTTTCATGGTGCTCTAATCGAGGCTCCCAAGGAAAAGATCTGTGCTCACCCTGTTGGAGGAGAGTGGAGCAGGCATTGAAGAGCAGGAAACAGAACAGGGATTTGCCCTATTCACAGAGAACAAGTTAGAGAGGTCCGTGAAAGATGGATTGACTCAGTACTACGTGTCCAGATGGCTGTCGGAGCGGCCCTGTTGTTGGCAGAAACTTCAGCTTCTTTTTTCACTTCCAGGAAGTGATGTGGACGATTATGCATAACGTGGCTACAGTGTTGATTGTCTTGTGATGTGAGTGAGCCTGGTTTTCACAAAAAAACATAGTCACTCTACGTGTGACTCTGTTGCTATTGGTATGTTTTGTAATCATTTATTCCTACCACTAATTGCACAGAGGGTGGTTGATTCTAAATCTATGTTGTCTTTTTTTGTATTGTGGATGGACTGTCAGTGCCGTGAGAGAAGGGCGCTGTTAAAGGGCACTTTAACTCAACTGTGCTTACGTTAGTGGGAGCAGCAGAGGCAATATATAATCCTGCAACACTGGGACCATTGATGTTATACATACAGACCTATTCATATATAGATGCTCACACATAAACACGTACATAAATAAGCATATACAGACTCTTTAAGCTCACTTTATCTGATCCGCATTGCACTAGACTATACTGAGGATACTGAGGACTTTTTTTTTTTGGTGGTGACCCTGTCAGTACCCAGTTTTACTGGCTTGTCTTGGTGCAGGAGGCTTGCTTGGTAAAGCGGTTTTAGTTTTGTCAAGAGAATGTTGAATTGTGAGTAGTGTGCAAGTTACATTACATGTTCAGATCCCATCTAATTGAAAGCAATGTCTCAAATGCCACACATTTTGTCAGCACCAGATTTAACACTGATCATCAGCGAGGCCGGGTTTAACACTTGAATTTATTTGTCTTGAAGAATGGATATAAATTTGTCATGGGCGGATCTGTTTTTTTACTCTGCCAGTTTTCATACACATGACTCAGTGATGCAGTTGGCCTCAATTTTATGGTTGTTAAAATAATTGTTATCGTGCACATCACTGCATCTAATGATAAAATTGGCACGCCACAACCTCATAAATTAGGCATGGTGTCCTCTTTGATGTGTAGCCATCACACATTGTTTTGCATAAAGCAAAATAATCTTTAATAATCTAATTTAGTTCTACCAAATATATAAAAAAAACGTACAGTGCATACAGTATGAGAAAAAAGTGTTATCATTTAATCTTCTGTCTACTCGGATGCAGATGCTGATAGTATTTTGAGTGTTAGCATGGTGATACTCCAACTCTCTTGATGATTTGTTTTATTTCACATATGTACTGTGATGGACCAGGTAGATAAGGTAATTCTTTAATACCTGGCTAAGCTCGGACTCTCTCAAGTCCCCACTTCAGAATCTACCTTCCCCTAATGCACAACACTGCCGCTCATCTGTGGACAAGATGTCTTCCCACGTGTCATCCCGTTGAGATTTCATTTGCACAAGGGCAGTTAGGTTACAGATGTCGAGCGTTGTTGAGTTTTGAGGACTGACGTAAATAGCAAGCACAGGGTCCCCCACAAAGCGATTCTGTTTACTTCTCCCTGGGCTCTGCCTTTATCCGGGTGGGGTGGGGTGGGACGGGACGGTGTTAACGGGGCGGGCTGCAGGCTCATCTGAGAACAGTGGGGTCTATTGAGAGGATGTCCGTCTCTCTCACTGCCTGTCTGTATAGGTGTGTCATGCTTGGCTTGGTTCCAGGTGCTCTCATTAAACTTGATGTGTGTACGTTTATCAGGGCGGTGGTTGGCCAGGTGGAGGAGGATAGAGGGGTAGAGAGGGGTGGTATGTGTAGGGTGGGTGAAGTAGGGGTTGGAGGATGAGAGGTGAAGTGTGTTGTCTATCCAGTGGGCCTCCTCTTGCTCTTTCCCAGGTTTTACTAGAGATGTACTGGATAAAAGTATATTGATATAGATTTTTAAATGAATTATTTTATTAATATGATTAATCATAAGGAAAAAGGCAATAACTTTGCCCTTGGGCTTTAGCTACCATTATGACGCGACAGAAGTGGGTGAGACCTCTGGCGAGTTAGAGAGGAATTTTTTTCTTGAAATGTGAGAGTATTCAAAATGGAGATTGTCCAGTTCACATCGAGAATCAAGACAAAGCGAATGAACTGGTTCAGTCTCATAAATGTGTATGAGAGGAAGTATGTATTAAAGTGACCAAAGGTTCTGGTTTTGACTGTAGCAGACCCAGATCAATCCATTGAGCAGAGAAGAGATGGACTAAGTGCATCTTCCTCTTCTGCTTCAATACCGTTAACATTTACAGAAGAAACATTTCAGAAATGCGGAGGGGCACTTTTTCGAGTCCCAAAAGTTACTTAGAGGCCCTCTGTGTGAAGATTTTTTCAAAAGTGCCTTTTCCCTTCTATCGAATTATGGAATAATGTCCACCTACTTCACTTTTGAGTCATTGTTCAGGTTTGCAAAAGGGCAGCTTGCAACAAAGTGGAATTACAGCCCCATTATGTACTGAAAAATAAAATGTTATGTATGAACCTTTTTTTTTTTTTAATTAGTTGTGAGATTGTGTAGATATGTATGTGTTTTGAAGGACAAGGGTGACTATGCTGTAAGGACTGGTGTTAGAGGATGAAAGGCTTGCAATCACCCATGTTTTAGCAACTAATTTTGTTTTAGGCTGATATTTCTTTTTCGCCCCACACTGTCACACTTTATATGGTACAGTTTTTAACACTTATGTTCAGAGGCCACACGGCGTGCCCGGAACGCGTTGCCTTCCCGCAATGAAAGAGGGAAGCTGCATCGTCAGGGGTGTTTTGTCTTGAGTCCAGATGTTTACTTGATTCTGAAACTTGGAGCAGAAGTATGAGGTGAGGGTTTGAAATAAGAATTAAGATTTCTGACCACACTCATGTGGTCAAATTAGTCAGGATATTCTGTTCTTCATTTTATTAAAGGTTTATCCTCTGAACCAATAACACAGCAGTTACAAACTTAAGGGAAAATTCTGCAAGCCATTTCTTGAGTAATCGTTCGCACTTACCGTAGGAGAAGTTGTTTCCTGTTCAATGTTACCTGGCATGCTTCTGTACACATAGCATAGAAAGGTTGAGTATAGCAATGCTTAGATAGAAAAAAAAGTGAATTAAAAGAATGACTGGTTGTCTGACTGACTTTTGTTTGAATTATATATATATTTACATAAATAAAGAATGGGTCCTTTGTTTGAGATGCAATGGATCATGAACATCACCATGATTACAACTCTGTCACTTTAATGCTGTATATGCACATTTAGTTGAGGGGAGAGACGGGCAGACATTGGATGGGATGAGGCCAGGCCTGGGTGTTGGGGTGAGAATTATTGGACACAACAGAGATGACTTTTTTTTGCCACCCACTGCCTGTGCCCACCTTGTCAATTTGTCTGCCAAAAAGCCCCTCAAAGCACTTGCCCAGTGTACCATCGTGGGCTGTCTTGACTCACAAGTATATCACTCTCTTTCTCACCATCTTTGATTTGTCTTTTTATTTATTATTTTTTACACTGCCCAAGGTTTGTACTGTACAGTGTAATCACTCACCACTTTCTCTGTTCTTCATGTCCTCTCTCTGTCCTCTTTTTACCTCTCCTTCACTCTCTGTGTCTCTCTTATGTACAGTTAATGGTCCCTACTTCCAGGCTATGTTACTAAGTTGCTCTGTTGTATTTTTTTGTTTGACTTCGGGTTACAGTATGCTGTTTGGGGGCAGAGGGGCAGGGCTCTTGAGTGTTCCTCTCCCACCTGTGGCTGTCACCCTCGGTGCTCTTGGCTTATGCTTCATTGTCTTAATATAAAAAAAAATAAATAAAACTTGTATGTGTAGTATGATTTTTGTTGTTTTTTGTGTTACATCCACACACACACACACACACACAAATCCTCCAGCAGCAAATGGGACTTGGGAGTAGATGATGGCCTGGGCCCAGTTTGGCTTGGGACTCCCCATTTTACTGTGCGCTCCTTTTGAAGTCAGTTAAAAATAGAAAGTGGGTTCTGGGTTTCAAGTGATCTGCTAGAGCCCTCTGAATAATTGAAGCACAGCATTGATAGGAGGAAAAAGAGGAGAGATAGAGACTAGATGTGAACAAGCAAGTAAAAACACTGAAATGCCTACAGTCTTCTAGAATGGCCTGTAAATTGGACACACACACACGCACAGATTGGTGATGAATTAAGGGGAAAACATTACAGGAAGGTGGCCACCACAAACTGCCAAAACAGCTTTACTGTGCCTTGGCATAGACTCGAAAAAGCATTTGGAACGATGTTGGATGGAATACAGTTCTTCAGGATAATATTACCACCACTAAGTCTTGAAAATGGTGGTGAACACTATCTAGCACATCTATCCAAAACCTGCTGTAATGTCCAGTTGAGTTTACTGTTAAGGTCGTAACCCCTGACCTCCAGCATTTCTGTACTTAACCATTCAGTGTATTCTCACACTCTGGATAATATTTTCAGTCTGGAAAAGATCAGTCCCAACAAGAAAGGTGATGACTTGGAATGTCCTTGTATTGATTTGCAATGACCTGACTGGTAGCACAGGTGCTCTCTCGCTCTCTTAGGAGCCCCCGGTCCTCCTTCAGCTGACTGTGTCTAGGGCTCTGTAGGCAGGAAGTGTGTATCTGCACTGACTGAAGCTCTGTGCAGATGGACTAAGTGTGAGACTGCCTTGAAGAAGCTGTCCTGAGCTATATATACCCAGGCATCTGGGCCCTGGAAATTACACCAACCATTTGAAAAAGTGTTTGAGCCCAGACTCTCTCCCTCTCTCTCTCTCTGTGACTTGTTCTGTGTTACTCTCTCACATTGTCTATCTCTGTATTTAGACTGTCCTGTATCTCATTATCATTCACCAGCCTATAGATCAGAACACTTTTGATGATGGAAGTATAATTCAAGAGTATATAGGAATTGTATAAATTAATCTGCTTCAAATACTCAAATGTTGAGGCAACGTGGCCTTTATATAATAATACTATATGAGTATTTGGAGATTATTGCACCAACCAATAAAAAAATAAAAAGACAGCAAAAACCTCAACTTGAGAAACCCCCAAAAACTAAAGCTGGTGGCATCCACAGGTGTTGCAACTTGATATCTGACTGAAATCATCTTAAAAAATTGGACTTAAGCAATCTCGGCAAGGCAAGTCGCCATGAAACAGAGGAGTCCATAAAACAACCCCTTTACACACACATATATATATATATATATATATATATATATATATATATATATATATAGCAGGTAAACATGGATTTTGTATTGCAGTAAAAGTGAATCTTACTAAATGTAACCAGCCTGTGCATTGAAATCACAGGACTGGAAATAATAACTGGTGCACATTTGGTAATGTGAGGAGAGGGTGAATGTACCCGTGGTATCGCTTAATTGTGATTAGTAAGGGGTGAGTACTCAAGCCATCAGCCCATATTTAACTTCAGTTATTGCTTGATCTGTAGGATCTCTGTCCATTCATGTATACAGTGCAATATGGAGATTAAACCAGATTATACAACATTGTTGTATAAGCCATGTGCATGCTTGCAATTATGGGGATGCCAGGTCACAAATTCCTAATCACTGACCTGCAACAGTTACATGGCCCTTCCTTACCTTTCAGGTACCAGTGTGTATTCAGTTTTCAGTGTATCTTGTCTCTGTTGCTCTCCCTCTCATTCGTGGAAAAGGGGTGCGGAGAGTGTCATGTTGCATGCTGTCTTCTCTTCATGTCTGCCCGGGTGTTTGAGATCCTCAACACATTTCAGAGACAGTGGTGCACCAGACAACACCACGCACAAAACCTATCCATCAGACACACCGTCCAACTCCAGACATGTCTCTGGCTACCAATAAGTGTGTGTGTGTGTGTGTGTATGTTGATATTCCCAGGTCTAACTGTGTTCTTTTTGATTCTGTTCCATCTTGATTCTACTAAAGTTTGAATATCTCTTTTGTTTGTTTTGCTCGGTGGTTTTACAGCATCTCATGTTTTGTATGATCCCAGTAATATTAACAAATCTGTCAGTCTCAGATCAATGCCGAGATGGATTTCCTGGAACACAAATTCCATTTCCCTGGGTGATGATAGTGAAAGGTCTCTGTGACACGATCTGGTAGCATTGGGGGGTAACTGTGGGTTAAGACATAGTGGGTGTCAAAAGGGCATTCCAAAGGAGCTCTAGCTAACATGTTCAGGCATTACGATCTCACACATCACTGAGATACCACTAAGAAAACACCACACTTATAAGCAAATACAGTGCAGACTTTTAATAATATGTGACCCTGGCAACTCTGAATAAAGCACAGTTTACATTCAAGATGTAATGCTAGGCTAATATTGAAATAAATGACTTGTATTAATAATAAATAAAATGAATGTTCCCTCTAAACCTATTATTTCTGTAGCAATATATCGGTACATAACAGAAATCTGGCATTTAGAGTAAAATTCTGCCATAAAATTCATGTTCATGTTGAATTTTCAAGAAAAATGTTACAGTTCAGCAGGGCAGCTGCAGCTTTCATTTTAGAGAAAACAATAATATGATATACCTTTTGTTTACATAAACAAGTCACATGCATTTTGATATTTGGATGTTGTTCCTGGATTTCTGCATATTGTATGTATATGTATGTATATATATATACAGTGCTATGCAAAAGTTTGGCCACCCCTCCGAGGTTGCATGACAATTAGCTCTGTCTTCATAAGAGAAGATCACAGCAAGATGTGGGTTTTTTTTTTCTAGAAATATATAGACAAGGGGATGTTTATCAAATCAAAATTCTCAATGTAGCATTATTATTAAATATGAAAATAAAAATAAAGTTTTAAAAATGGGACGCGGCAAAAGTTTGGGCAATTCCCTCTCACTTGCATTACTTTTGAAGACTCCGGTAGTCATTTACTGACAGTTTGCAGCACTAAATTGCTTTTAGATTAGCTCAGTAGACCTTAAACTAAAACCAATTAGACCTTAAAGCAACCAATCAAAAAAAATGGTTTAACATATATAAATTGCTAATGGTACTTGTCTTTGGTTTCCTCTTAGAGAGTGCGTGGCAACATGTGAACCTTTGAAGAACTCTCTACTGACTTAAAAACTAAGATAATGCATTTTTATGAATTAGGAGAAGGGTACAAAAGATTATCACAAAGGTTTGACTGTCTGTCTAAATGGAAGGCCAGGAACAGTCCTTGTGAAGGAAAGAAATGGTAGGCCAAGAAAAACATCTGAAACGAACAGCCAAAGGCTCGTTAGAATAGTCACAGACAAAACCAAGGTGAGACCACCTCCAGAGCTACAACAACAACTGGCTGTTGATGGTGTCATTGTACATTGTTCCACAGTCCAGCAACAATTTTAAAAATTCAGGAAGTAGCCCAGTGGAAGGGTGATGTGCAAAAAAGAAGAGCGCCCATGAGGTATGCAAAGAGCATCTGAATTAACCAGAATATTCTGGAAAAATACTGTGACAGATGAGACTAAGATAGAGTTATTTGGTCATAACCTGAGTGCACCATGCATGTGTGAAAAAAATACACAGCATTCCAGGAGTAAAGAACCTAAGGCCAACAGTAAAATTTGGTGGAGGGTCCATCATGTTATGGAGCTGTGTGACTAAAGTACAGGTATTGGAAACCTTGTTAAAGTTGAGGGCTGCATGGATTCCACCCAATATCAGCAGATTCTTGAAAAGAATGTTATAGAGTCAGTCACAAAGTTGGAGTTACGCCAGGTTGGATGTTTCAGCACGACAATGATCCAAAGCACCGCTCAAAATCTACTAAGGAATTTATGCAGAGGCACAAGTACAATGCTCTTGAATGGCCATCCCAGGCCCCAGACCCCGGAACATCACTGAAAATGTATGGATTGAGTTGAAGCAGGCTGTCCATGCCCGGACGCCATCGAACCTGACTGAACTGGAGGCATTTTGTATGGAAGAATGGTCCAAAATACCACCAGTCAGAATTCAGGGACTTGTGAGTGGTATATAGGAGGCGCTCTACAGGCTGTTATTTCAGCAAAAGGAGGCTCCACGAAATACACGGGATTATTTCTTTGGGGTGCCCAAATTTATGCACCTGCCTCTTTTTGTTTAAATGAGCATTACATTGTTTCTGTTGGCCCAATACAAAATATTATTTCTACACTATCGAATTGTTGCTATTTCAAGTTATCGTAAATATGTTAAAATTAAGTTGCTGCCTCTCAAGCTTTCAGCAAGTGTTAAGCGAATTAATACAGTTATTTCTTTTATCAGGGGTGCCCAAACTTTGCATAGCACTGTATGTATATATATATATATATATATATATATATGTATATATATATATATATATATATATATATATATATATATATATATATATATATATATATATAATGCATGTATATATATGTATGTATATATATGTATATATATATGTATGTATATATATATGTATGTATATATGTATGTATATATATGTGTAAAAATATATATATATATATATATATATATATATATATATATATATATATATATATATACATGCTGTATACTGAAATTCTCAAGTGTGTTTGTTCACTGTGGGGTGGTGGTCTAGTGGTAGGATACTTATGGATCAATAAGTCATAGGTCCAGTCCAGCACTGTCCTACCTCCAGAACCATCTTCATTTGTAACTGCACACATGGCCAGTTGAGGTTCTTTTTCCCGTCCATGTCTTTGTGCTGTTTGCCTTTTTGTTTTACTTGTGTATCTCCCTATTTAAGGTGGCTTGTACCCTTCTTCTCTGTGCGGCGGTTAGTTCAGCAAGTGTCTTTGTCTGCTCCCCCTTTCTCAGAATTTATTGTTGTTGTTTTTAATTGCACTTGCATCCAGCCTTGTCACATTCACAGAATGCCAGCACCAAAGGGATGGATGGAGCAAAAGTCGTTGTGCCAACCAGCAATTGGAGCAGCAGACTAGAGAATTGCATCAAGTTGGGGGCCATGGAGGACTCCATTCAGTAGCTCAAGGTGGTGCTGCTCCCACTAGCAGTGTTAGGGGAGTTTTTAAGTAGTAACTTTTCATACTCCAATCTACATATGATTAAAAGTACTTAAGCTACAGCCAAGCTACTCATTTAGTATTTAAGTTAGCTACACTAAAAGCTGCAGAGAAAAAGTAGTAACTACAGCGTAGCGGTTCCACAGCCATTAATTCTTGCTTCCATTTTGGAAAAGGCCTACCAACGATGTAGAGCATCACTCTGACTCTTCACTCATTATTCTGACAACTTGTACGGCCTAGCCTGTGACTCCCCACTGTAACCACTAGAGGCCGCCATTTTCCTCATCTGTGTCTTTGCCTTGTTTTCCCTAACGTGTTTCACTCGTGTTTCTCCCTATTCAAGATGGCTATTTAACCTTTAACTTACATTGGGATACCCACAAGTAAACGTCGTTTTTTCCTAACGTGATTTAGCTGTGAGTTTCCCCGTTTAAGTTGGCTTGTTCCCTTTGTCTCAGTGCTGCTGTAATTAGTTTGTTCAGCGAGTGTCTTTGTGCTTATCCATTTTGATGATTTCTGGTCTGTGCTTGTTTTGAGGCTGTTCCTTATGAAAAATATTATTTTAGTATAAATAAACCTGAACACAGTTCTTCATTTTGCACATCTTGCGCGTCATGTATTTTATTACATTCATAGCATTTAGCAGATAATCTTATCGAAAACAACTTCACTTTCCTAACTTCAGGGATATTCACCCTGGAGCAATTTGGGGTTGGTTAATGACTTTACTCTGAGGAGCAACTGTGGTTCCTGGGAATAAAACTCTGAGTCTTATGACTACCAATACAATCTTTTTAATGAATCAGATTTGACTTAAATGACCGTTTCACACAGTGTCACCAGCATTTAACAGGAATGGGGAAACTAATAAAGCTGACGGGGCTTCCAAAGAGTGGGAAAAATGTCATTACTATTTGACTCAGACATTTATGGGTAGAGTGTCCCTCAAGAGCATGTGCTGTAGTATTGCGTTTACCCTGCAGATGGCGCCATCCAAACATTTTCATCAGCAAACTTGCATTTCAGAAGAACTATAGCCCAAATTAAGTCTGCTATTGCATGTGCAAATACATGTAACTGATCTAAATTAGGTTTACATAGCATATTTTATTTTTCCTCATTGTATGTAGGATAAACAACTTTCATCTCTTTCATGTAATTTAATTTCTTCTCTTTAATTTTTCCAGAATGATGCAGCCCATGTAGAGCCTGGTTTGTTACACAGCTCCGATGGTTAAAACTTCAGACCAGTAGGCAATCACAAAGGTATAAAATTACTGCAGATATGACTGGTTTAAAATTTTGGCTTAAATCACCATACCAATATAAACTAATGTACTTCTTGTTCTAAGAACAGTTATTGATTAGTCAGGATATTGTCAAAACTTGACATAAGAATTAAATGAAATTTTCAGTGATTTTGGCAAATTGAAAAAAATGAGAATTTAGTTTTAGTATAAAAAACTACACTGGAAAATAAATATATATAAGTGGTGTTAACACTGAGTGTATTGTAAAATGTAGTGTGTTTTTTTCTTTGTATGAGTAGGTCATGTGTGCGGAAGCTGTAATATTAAACCAGGACCACTTGGTGGTGGAGCTGTGCTGGTGAAAAATAAATGAACATGAGAAGGACTCCACTATCTACTGACCGGAACAGTCTTCTTAAATCTCAAGCTTCTAGATTGCACTAAGACTCCATTTACTGGGTTTTCAGTAAATGAACTCAAAACACAAACAAAGGTAACATTTTGCTATCTTTGTGAGGCATGTCCGTTGACTCTTATAATTACTAGATGTAAATAATAATACATCTACACTTAACTCTGAGTAATCAACCAAAAGCAAAATTTTAGATTTGCTAATAAGAGCTGGAACTTTTCTGTAAAAGCACACTCAAAAATGTCCTCCCAAAGTCACAAAATCTATTTTTAGAAGACAGTCAGTTCTTCACAAGTAACTATAAACCTCCAGGACCCGACCCCCAAAAATCCAGATCCTCCAAACACACACGCACACAACAAACTTGCAAGTGTCCATCTGTGATACCTTATTAAAACTGATAATATTGGATCAGGAACAGACCCCGTCTCCTGACACATTATTATCAAATTCAACAACTTCTTCAACACCTATATATTAGTTCTTCTCTGTAATTGAATGACACCTGCCTCTCTCCTCACAAACCTCCTTTTAGATTTCCTCTCTGCGATCATTCTCACTCCCAGAACATCCGGTCAGCTTTATTATCATTATTATAGCACTAATATCCAGCTGAAAGAGGCAGAGCACAGTAGATTGGTATGTGTTCCGAGAAAAAATCAGTGGGTGGCTGAAGTTAAATATTTATTTTAGAGATTTAATCTCATGTAAACATAGCAGTTGGTGTGTATGCAGGCGCTGCACCCTGCTGATACCTCTTAAGTCCAGCTTGTCGTTGGAGTAAGTAGGGGTTTGCTTGCTCCACATCGGATCCTTGTGGCGCTATTCAGGGCTGTCAGCGCTGCTTGCCTCTGATGGAGGCCAGACAGGCCTGGGGGGGCGTGTTTGTTCTCTGCGGTGCCCCTGCGCAATCAGGTGGCCTGCGTTCATGCGGGTAGCGTCCTGCTGCAGAGTCCTGGAGCAGGGCCAGAGGCGAGGGCTTGGATTCAACGATCTGACTGCTAGCCATGACAGGGCAGAGCTGGGAGCCACTGCAGGGGATTAAATCATCAGACCCTTCACAGGCACTACTAACCGCAAGGACTTTGCACTGTACCAGCTCTAGTAAAGATCAGGCCCAAGCTGTAATACAAGTACGAAGCACAGTGGGTAGGAAGGGAATGAGTCAAGGATCTTTTTATTGAATCATTCTGATTTTAGTGTTATATGTACTGCAAAACTCGTATATCTTCTACAGCGAATCCCCTGTGTTTTCAGTGCATACATTAACCACAGAAGCAAACATGAAAGTCTTGATTTAAAACACAGGCAAGTTTAACCTTTAGCATTTTGACACTGATAGATTTTGCAACCACTTGCTGAATGAAATTTTCTTAATAGCATTAACAGTACATCCTTATACTTTGGCTATATACTATGATATATACTTTATAAATCTATCCAATCATTTATTATTACATTACAACTATTATTGGATATTATTAGATAACTTATAGTTATGCAAATGTGCCCTGAAACTATGACTAATCATGATCTGTTATGAATGACATTATAAAATCTCCAGTCTTAATGAACATCAAGGACATGAGTGATAATCCATTATATTTCATTATCTCTTTTGTTTGTCCAGTCAATTCTACAGAACTGCTCCTGTCAGCATAATGGAGTCAGCAATTTAGTCATCAATTAGTTAGCTTTTATCATACATCTAATCTTTAATAGACCACTAGCGAGAAGCGAGCAGTTTAGTAAGCAGGTGAGCAAGCAACACACAGAAAGAGAGAGAGAGAGAGAGAGAGAGAGAGAGAGAAAGAGAGAGAGAGAACAGCAGCATCCTTTACTTTCAAACTATATTATTCTACATTACAAGTTATCAAATGCCATATTTATAGTGCATTGTGTGCGAGTCTGTCTCGGTAGGGTTATATCTATTTTCAAAGTGTGTAATTAGCTGGCACGTTTCGGCTGTGGTGGATAGGCCCTGCTAAACACTTACTAAAATATTGATGCTGGTCAGTATGAACAAATGAACCCTGTGCAGCTCTTAAATTACAGTTACAATTTCACATGGTTGGATATCACGTGTGTTAATTGAGACTTTTCTTCAACCTGCAGGAGTGACAGTTTATGGTTATGTGAATATTTTGACTTCATCTAAATAGTCATGGTTATACTCACAGCTTGTCAAAAATCTCTTTTGCAATATTAAAATGTACTTTAACCCATGGTTGATTGTTCACAGCAATAAAAAAGACTATATATCTTAGCCCCAAAGAACAGTTTTTGTAGTTTATGACATGGTAAGTTTCCAGTGCTAAAAAACCTAAAGAACACATATTATATCCATTTGTAACTCATAATTACTTTTGTTTTGTTTTATTGACAACAATGGCATTTCTATATATGGGTTTTAAGTAAAGTAACACTGCAAATATCGATTAGAATTAGGCCTGGCTGAGATCTGTGCCTTAGCAAAGCACTCTGGAGCAAAAGCCATCCATAATTAAATCTGAAAAATCTCTTGTCACTGATCTCTCTAAGCTTTAGTGAACTGGAAGGCTGCATTTGCCATGAGGCATCCAGGGGACTCTGTTCATTTGGTAATCACTTTCAATTATTTTTTATTATAAATGGCAAACGAGCACATAGATTATGTGGACATAAATCTCTTTTAATCAGCTTTAGCTATGTGGTTCCAGATCCAGCTTTTGAGAACAGGAGCATGATACTCTCAGACTTATCTGTCTGTCAAATAATTACATTTAACAACAGTTTTTTCCAGTGCATTTTGTATGAGTCTTGCAAAAACTAGTGAGAGTTGCAATGGTTAGAATGAGAGACAATAAGTGAAACAGAAGAGCTGATCACTTTTTTGGGACATGGTGGGGTATATGCACATGCAGGAGAAACATGAAGCCAACATTGTAGAGCATTTGAAGGCCTTAAGGTACATTAAGAATGAAGAAGTCTTCAGTTTCATGGCTCTCACTACTGGTCCACCCCTGAGTAGTCAGGGGCCCCTTTATACTAGTGATTATCACCCACCTGAGTCTCATGTGGCTTTTATGTCCTCAATTACACAATGAATGAGAGTGGCATCTTATTACCCTGTTTTTAAGGCTGTAGGCAAAATTACTAGATTTCAGCTTTCTACAGAGCCCTTTCAGAAAGAATGCAAATCCAAGCCTCATTAATTTAATTGAATGTGGGGAACATTAGACCAATTTCATTGTCCATTTAATTAATGATTTTCAAACCAGTATGTGTGTTTATGCAAACATACATTTCTCATATGTACAGTATGTCACAAGGTTTGGGACAGAAACGCCCATAGAAATACCAGCTCTGCGGGTTCAGTAAGATGACAAACAAAGGCAAAGAATAAAACTATGGGAAGCCAAAAGTATTCTAGAGAATGTGATTTAATTTTGAATGCCATGACTGTTAAGGCTTGTTTCCACACAAATTAAGGCTAAATGTTCCAAAGTATGCTTTGTGATTGGGGATTTTCAATTGAAGAGCAAAGCCCTTTTGTCAAAAAATGTGCTTAATCTGCGTGTGGGCAACTGGCCCACATTTATGGACCCATGTGAGATATTAACAGACCCATCTCTCTTTGCCTTGTATCAGGGCAGAATAGCTGTCCCACTATTGTCATTATGCAGAAATTTGTGTTCACATGCTCAGCTGCCTCCTGCATTTTTGTTCTTAGGGTTCTTGGGCATTCATCTCAATGGGTTTCTCAATGAAATTCTTATATGTTCTTATATCTTCTCATTTGAATAAATTGTTATCTACAGGAAACAGATGTTTTGCATTCAGCTATGCCTTTGATCATCTGCAAAGTATGATTTTATGAAATCTTTTAACATCTGATGTCCAGATGTTTTGGCACTTTGGTGAAGTGAAGATGTGTACCACATTTTAAAATCTTACTTAACTTTTTACATATAAACAAAATTCAATTTTCTCCAGTACATGGAGATTGGAATCTCTCACTCAGTCCAGGCAACAAGTGGAGTGTGTTATGGGCTTGTGTTTCAGTCAGTGATTCACTGTTTCCTAGCTTTTATGAGACCCAGAAAGGGAAACTATGAGGGAAACACCCAAGCCCTAAGCAATTTTAGCCTGAACAGTATATTCATAAACTAACACTAAACCCCAAAGTGACACTATGGAAAAAACAAAAGTAATCATGTATAGAAGCATCTTATTCTCTGTACACACTGACCATAATCACTTTTTCCTCCATACTTACATAGGAATTCACAGTATTTTCATTACTTTGTTTCATGCTGTCTGAATACTAACTTATGAACTACAATCAAGTGGTGTTAGAATCCATTTAGCTTTATTGGAACTATACCAAGAAAAACACCTTTGGAAAGGCCTGTCAAATTCCATGTAGATTGTCACCTACAACCACATAGCAGAACTACACATGCCTACATCTATATGTCAGTATGTCAAACGTTTTATGTTATTGTTACCAGTTTTGCAACATACATGAATGTCTGTGAGTTACAAGGATATCGTGTATTTAGATGTGCTGGTAGACATCAAAATGTCTCCTTTTATGTTTGAGACGCGCTGCTCATAGGAACATCTGATTCAGCTAATCTGATGTGGGCCCACCGGCTTCAACACATTTATGACTGGCTAAAACGCTAGTGTGTGACCAAGGGAGTGACGCATTGCAGGTACGAACGGACCAATCAGAATCTTCCGCACGACCGCATGTCTCAGCGTAACCTTCCGCCATCAAGTAGTTCTTGCGCCTTTTGGAGATTTGTATCGTTGTCTTGGTAAATCTAAAACATGTTTCTATACTCTGTCGTCTAGAAATAGGTGTTGTTAAGTACGCACTCGATTACACGATGAATTTCTCACTGCATATTGAAGAAGCGTTTAGACAGAATGCAGATCTTCGGGCGGAGGGACACACGTGTAGGGGAGGTGTTTATGTACAACCGTCAAGGCGGGTCCGCGCTCTGCCAAAGCTTCTGTTCCCAATTTGAGACGCGCTTTTGGAGGGCGGAAGGCAGACAAATTATTCAAAAATGGTAAGCAGCAACTAAAATTTACATCTCGGAATGAATCCTATGTCATACTTGTAGTTCGTAACATTTAAACAAGTCATTTTTGGACCTGGTAACGGACGATAGAAGAAGCGATAATTTACAACAGTTTACGTTCGATTCGGCGGCGGACCGTTGCTCAGTTACACTGGCGCGTGCGAGTAAGTTGCGTTAGCGGAGTCGACAGGTTTATTTTTGTGAAGTTATGTTGATTGGGTCGTCGAGAAGACAATACTTTAGATATCACTAATATTTTTTAAACTTCGTAGCATATGTCTGGTAGATTTGGTATCATACATGAAGGCTTGCTAACCGGCTAGTGGTGTGAGTTGGCCGCCCGGATCCCAATGGAAGTTCTTTAATGTTGAAGTCAGCCAGGCAGTTCTTAGACGATGGTGAAAACAATAAGCCACAATTAGCCAGAGTCACCTGTTTTATTAGTCGCTGAGAGCTCTCAGTAGTTAATATTAAAGTCTGAGGTCCGGTTTCAACGTTAACGATGAATCAAGAGTTTTATTAGTCGCATACATGTGGTGAAGTGTAAGTCTGATCCTCTCCTAACACTGCAAGTTATTTTAAGAAAATTGGGCAAATTAATTATTTTACAGAAAATGGTAACTTTGAGTATTCTAAAAAAGTATCCCCACAAAAACATTTTAATTTAGAATTTTAATGCGAGCATGTGTTGTATCCAAGTCCATAAGAGCTGTGGGCAGTTATTGTGATGGACAATGACCCATTCGGGAGTGTAACAGCCATGTAGCGTTTGAATGAGGAATTGAGTTTGTGTCGTTAAAAAGGTAAAAGTTTTTTTTTCTGTCCATCAGTACAAAATTAGTTGAAGTGTTTCTACTTAAATGTGTATTTAAAGTAGGATTCATCAGAAGTGCAAGTTCAGTATTTTAAGATATTGATACACATAGTGTAATTTTCTGTTTGCGGCAGATTAACTGCTAATTATTATTTAATTGAACATTTGTAAACCAGTCTGTTTAACATCATTTTGGAGGCCCAGTAACAGAGTGCCAAATCCACTTTATAACTCCATCTTAACTGCTTTGTTTTTAATACTATTTACAGTCTCCATTTGTCTTAATGTTTGCTTTAGTGTGCTGCCTATAGAATTGATAATCCTGTCAGAATTAACTTATGTTAAAGGATATCTGGAGAAGTATCTGGTTTGAGGGAAGTTTTGAACTATTATATCCTGGCTGCAGTGTATGGAGGGAAAACCCAGTGGGTCTTTGTTTAAGAGAAAAAAGGCGCGCCGGCTCAGTCTGGCAGCACAGCAGGGCACCAGAAACTTATCTGAATCAGTTGCATTTTTGGAATGCTGTGAGGTTTAACTTGGTCTTCATCTTTCCTTGTTCATTCCATTTACAGGCAGATCAACTGACAGAAGAGCAGATTGCTGGTAAGGAATTTTCAAAACCCTTCTTTTTACTTTCTCTCCTTATATCTGCCTTTGAAGATTGGGTTTGAGCAGTTGTGCCAACTCCTCATATGTTGCAGGATTGTCATTTCTTTTGTTGCCTTTTAAGGTGGGTTCTCTGACAGGCCTATGTGTTTAACTGTGTGTGTGTGTTCTGCTGTGGTGAGATCACTTCCTCATGGGCCATTACAGAGGTGGCTGGAGGCTTAAGGAAACTTGTTTGGATCAAGTCATTCCTTTGTAATTATCTTAAAGATTCTGTAAAAGCTGTTTGTACAAGACCTGCTGGAGTTTGGGGGAAAACTGGAATGTTTTTATGGTTTGTGGTTTTACAGCCATCTGGAATGCCCTCTGAAAATGCGTCTGTACAATAGGAAACATGGATTCTAATATCCCAGACTTGCTGATATCCTCCCAGTTTCCATGCTCCATTGCCTTATTCAGACACTGTTTTAACCCAGAGGAGGCCATGTTGGCTATTGTAGGAGTTTGGGGTTGGAGTTTAAATGGGCTGTGTGTTTTTATCTGTAACAGATCTTGTAAACCCTCCTCTTGTAAGGAAGCATCATTAATGTGGCCATACACTGGTTGGGGCTGGTAAGCGTTGCCATGGCTGTGGCTTGTTTGTGTGTTTACGTGTGCGCACACTCCCTTCTCCACTAGACATTTATCTGTTAAGGCATTGTTGGTAACTGTAACTTAGCAACAGTGTTCTGACATAAATACAACTGTCTTAAGATAATGTGTTTGATACAGTTGCCAGCACAGATTTTTTCTAAAAGTAGGATCTTAGTAGAAGCTCTCAAATATGTTTTAACAACTGAGGTGCTGAATTGTCCTTGACGCTATCACAGCTTTATTTTGTATGTGGTGTAATTATCTTTCCAAAAATCCTCTCGCAGATTCAGCCATGATTTATAAAGTTTCAGTGATGAATGAAATTACAACCACTGAGTTATGGGACATTTAACACTAGTCAGTTGGTATGTTGAAGTTGCAATCCGTACGGCTCTATTTAAAGTGATGCTAAAGTAGTGACATTTTGAAATGAGCTATATTGAGTTTTATTATATTGGTAATAAAAATACTTCTCATTGGACCGAGGGCCAATTATTTGCAGGTTTGTGATAAAGCATGTTAATTGATTGCCACAGAAGTGATTTTACCCTGTTAGACCTCATGTAGTGTATTTTTTTTATTTATTATTTATTTATTTTTTATTTAGAAAAGGTGGAAGTTTGGAACTGGAGATAAGCAGTCCTGTTTATTCTGACAATCTAATATGATTTTATCATTGTTGTAGACAGCCTAGCTGAAAAGGTTTAATAACATTTCATAACGCAAATGGGGTTCTCTCTTTCTTAACAGAATTCAAAGAGGCTTTCTCGCTATTTGACAAAGATGGCGATGGAACCATAACCACCAAAGAGCTGGGTACAGTGATGCGTTCACTTGGCCAGAATCCAACAGAGGCAGAGCTTCAAGACATGATCAATGAAGTGGATGCAGATGGTGAGAACATGTGAATGCATTTGGATTTGTCAGCAGTCATGTGTTCTCAAGTCCATAATTGATTGAACCATCTCTTGGCTCACTGAAAGACATCAGTCACAATGCACATAGAACCAATGCCCTGTGTTATTTGGGTTCTAAATTGTAACTGGGAACATTTGTCTTCTCATCCAGGTAATGGAACAATAGACTTTCCTGAGTTTCTTACTATGATGGCAAGGAAGATGAAAGACACAGACAGTGAAGAAGAGATCAGGGAAGCATTCCGTGTCTTTGACAAGGTAGGTTTTTTGAGATTGTAGTGCATGATCTTAATTCCTCCACAAGATTATTGTTGGGCCTTTGCTTATTGGCATGAATGTTGTGTACAGGATGGAAATGGATACATCAGTGCTGCTGAGCTCCGTCATGTCATGACAAACTTGGGGGAGAAGCTGACAGATGAAGAAGTAGATGAAATGATCAGAGAAGCAGATATTGATGGTGATGGCCAGGTCAATTACGAAGGTAAAGAGGCTAAGTCGCATCTTAATGTTAAGTTGGTTAAAATCTTGAACGACTTTTTCAGAATTTCAAAGCCCACTTTTCTTTTCCCCCACAGAATTTGTACAAATGATGACGGCGAAGTGAAGGCCTTGTACAGAGTATCTTGTATAAAGTTATTTGCCTTTTCTTTGTAAGTTCTGTAAAATGTTTCATTTTAGTTCCCCCATCGTTTCCAGCTGTCAAAAGGAACTGCATGTACCTCCCCCTTCTCTCTCCCCCTCCTTTTTCCTCTTTGCCAGTTTGTTGAAATTCTGATCTAAAAAGCAGTCGCAGGACCAAGTGATGGGCATAGGCAAATGTTGGCAGGCACTATCTTTTTTGCTCTTTGCTGACTGGCTGCCCCTTTGCAAGTGGGGAGATTGAGGGTCTAGTTGACTGAGTTGGATTTTTATTTTTTCTTTCCCCTTCCGTCTTTTTATGTGGAGGAATTACTCTGCATGGACAATGGACTAAGTATATATAAAGTGGAAAAATCCTCAACATTGCACTATTGCAACATCAGTGAATTAAATACTAACGGGTTTATTGGCAGGTACTCATACACTAGTCTTTTTGTATTTGTTCTGTTCACCAGATTATTATTATGCTTTACAATTAGTCACTTTTTCTTTTCTTTTTTAACTGCTTATGGCACAGCCATGCCTCAAAAAATCCATTCCAAGTTGTATATTTGTTTTCCAATAAAATTAACAATTTATCCCAAATGCCTTTTTATTTTTTTTAAAGTGTCTTGATTTATATAGTGAGTATGGTGAGATCTACAGTGTATCTGGTCTTTAGAAGGGGGTGAAAGCTCATTTCTTGCAACAGAATTTCAAAGTGGCTTTGACCTCTGTAATTCTGACCCCATTTCCTGTCATTAAAAGTAGCAAAGTACATCTGCTTTAACTAAAGTTTATTTTAAAGTACACACTGAAATGTTTTGTGTAAAACATAATACATAAATAATTGTGTACTGAATTATCTGTGTAGAATTTGTATTGTATAAGATGTATTCTGGCAGGCCTAATTTTTCTGGAAATGGTCTAACAATTTTCTTTTCAAATTTCTGTACTTTATTTATTTGAGATATTATTGCTTAATACCTGCTCGTAGTTCAGCATGGGTATTTTGAAGTCTCTCCTGCCTAGTTAAATTTGGAACATTGAATATTGCCGTTACAAAAGGTTTTGTTGGACCACAGCCATGGATCTCTGACCTGAATGTAAAAGTCAGAAGGTAATATGTTGCTAATGACATTTGAATATAAAAAAGGAACTGATAGTAATAGCTTGTGGGAGAAAGAGGAAAGGTGGTGGCGTGCGAGTCCTTTTAGAGTCATCAAGAGGAAATGATGCTGAGTTTCAGAACGTTATACTTATTCGCATTGAAAGCGAATGTGCAAGCACGGCCATAGAGACCAATCAGGCATGAATGGCTCACAGTGCCATGGGAGATATACATGACTCTCTTTTCTGCAAGCGCTTTAGCATGAATCCTTGGCTGAGCGTTCTGGCTTCCATATTCCACCAAGTCTCCTAGCAACCATGAATTCCAGTCCCTTGGGTAACTATGTTCTCCCTTTTCCAGTACATGCTCAAAAGATCATCTCAAAGCCCAGCCGTGCCTGCCATGTAGTTAGGGGACTGATATGAGGGTCTTAATAAGAGGAAACAATCTATTAATGTTGCTTTCATGAAAAGACATACGTATGAATAGGTTGTGCAGGCGTTGTAAAAGGCAGGCACCTTTTGGCTTTTTGACATCAAATAGTGTTCTGCCTGATGGCAAAGTCATGGGACTATGTGACATTACTGGAAGTCAGGCTATCAATAGCTCTATCTTAATGACATGCTGCGGTCCCTTTCCAAAAATGTTACAGTGTGCTGCAGAGTAAAAGGTGAAGAGTGATTTCTGCTTAAGTCCTTGGCTGTTATAGATCACACATTTCTCTGCAAACCAGTGTGAAGAAATGGTTAAAGGGTAAGCAGTCGTTCTGAAAAGACAACGACTTCTCAAATGAGAAAGCACGCTCTCTAATTAAAGGTGTAAATCCCTTCTTCCCGCATTACTCGTCTTTCTCCATTGGGAAATACTAGACAGGAGGAAGAATAGAATCAGTTTAGTAGCCCAAATGGTGTTTAAATGCTTGTGATAAGAATTTAAAACCTGGGCTTTGTGAAGTATTAGAAAATACATGAACATGAGTTTGCACAAATGATACAAGAAGGGTTAGATAATTGTGTTGTAGAAAATATGGTTACTGTTCAAATTTTCATCACAGCTTATTTGATTTTCTTTGTAATGGAAATTCATCATCTCCTTTTGAAAGGATTCTTGTCAGATAGCCCAGCCGTCTATCTCAGGGAGATGCTGGTGTTGTTGGCATACTTATGATTATACCTATCACTCAGCAAGGACACAATGCAAGCCATTCCCAGAATGTGTCAGTCGCCTCACGAACAAGCTCCCCTGCCACACTGACACTTAATAAGATCATCTTTCTCCCCTGGCCCTGGCTGTCCACCCTCTCTGCACATGGTTTAGTAATCGCTGTGGCCATTATCACATGTTGCTGATGGATGTGTGTGAGTGTGTGTGTTTGTGAGTGAGAGCACCCAGCTGCTCCTGTTGTTGCCATGATAAATGAGCAAGGGTGTTTAATGGGCCCTTGTGTCCTGTTGCAGTGGTTATTTTTTAATCCTGTGATCGGAGATGGCTAGGAGAGGTATGCCTGATTGGACATGTTTATGCCAAAGATGGCTTCACACAAGAATCAGATATTTGCCATCTTAGTTAGACATCAGTCCAAGTCTGTGCGACAGAAAATGAGGAAAATGGAAATATGAAGCCTGTTAGGATCAGTTGCTTGGTGACCCATTGTCTTACCGGCATGCTGCTGGACAAGTTAAACTTGTCAGCATCTCTTTCATGTCCAAGCGGGTATTTGAAAAACTGCAATGCTCGTCAGCACCAACCGCAGTCGCTCACTATAGTGAAGGCTTTCCTGCGCGGGATTAGCAGCATGCAGTTAAATTAGCACCTCCTGAACTTCACGCCCCTTCCGCAAAAAGACTGGCTGACACCTGCTGCTGGGCTGTGATGGCATGTAATATCTCTGCAAGTAGCCTGCCAAGAGAACTGTAATACCTTTAAATCATATTCACACACATACAATCCCATATCCTTGTCCATTCTCCTCTCTGACTGACTTCATAGACAAGACTAAACCAATAACACGTTGCTAAAATCCAATGAACCAAAAATAAAGTAGGTAATGTCTGCTACA
This sequence comes from Distichodus sexfasciatus, assembly GCA_032718565.1. Lineage (NCBI taxonomy): Eukaryota > Metazoa > Chordata > Actinopteri > Characiformes > Distichodontidae > Distichodus > Distichodus sexfasciatus. The sequence continues at coordinate 3,886,192 of JAVGVS010000021.1, read as the reverse complement.
TTACTCCTGACCTTTTCTTTAAAGGAAGAAGAGGAAGTTGCACACCGGAGGAGCGTCTTCCTCATAAACCTTATTAGGTGTCTGGCCGTGGGTGGCCTGGCGTAGGACATAGATGGGTCAGAGAACTGAGTAATCTGCTTTCTTATTGGCGCCTCATTTTTCTTTCTAGAAAGGCAGAGATGGAAGCAACGTGCCTGCGCTATTTCTGCCCACATGACTGCAAGGGCCTGGGACACGCTGGTGAGTGGGGGTGGGAGAGTTGCTGAAAATAGTGGAAAGCAATTAGAATATCACAAAGTTCAACTCCTGGAGGGAATGCTGGTGAAAATTTTTCAAACAAAAGAGCTGTGCTATGACTGAGGAGGGTGTGTGGGGAGACAGAGGCTGAGAGTGTGAAACAGAGAATCAGAGAATGAGTGAACCGGGTGGGGAAACATTTGTTGAGACAGTACAAGAATGTTACCCACGGGGACCTTAAGCCAAAGGAGAAATGTTTCTGGTTCAGTGGCAGCGAAGATTCTTTTCAGGAATGAAGACGTCAGCCGATGGGATTACATGCTAAGAACCTCCCTCTGTCATATTTGTGAAAGAGAACCCATCCCTGTCTAACAATGCAAAGTGCATGCAAACTAAATTAACCACAAGAAAGGAGGAGGAGGATAGGAAATGTGCATGTGGGTTTTGTGGTCAACTTGCTGTCTTTGTGTTGCCATCTGTAAGTGCTGGAAGGGCCCCAGGACTTGCCCAGGCTAAATTCAGTGCACTGAAAGCTTCTTAGGTCTGATAGTTAAGTCTTCTTCATGATGAAGACTATACAGTGCAATGCACTGATAGAATCTCCAAATTCTTTGTTTCATAAATCTTTCTAGCAATGTTCTGAGATTAGAAACAAATTTCTTAAATTTTCAGACACACCAAGGATAATTTAAATCAAGGTTTGTGAATTAGTATATGTAAAGAAATTCTGATTTTCAGAGTTGTGGTGGGGGTCAGAATTTACTTGGTTTGGAGAGTTTCAAGGTCCTTTAAAGAATAAACTCTTAAGTGTTGGACTAAGTATCAGAGTTCCTGACTACTACTGAGAGATGCTCTTGAGATTATTTGTCAGAGGAGTGTTTCAATGACTGGAACCGCTCAATAGAAAGGAAGAGAAGTATCCTGGCAATAAAAGCTTTTATCACCATGACCTCCCACACAACATGAAACATAAGACTCAAGAACAATCTGTGTCAAATTTTATGATCCATCTGACCTTGTTGTGCGCTGATTCGGATGATCTGAATAGTAACACCGATTGAAATCAATATGGTTCACCTATTTGACAAGTTGACCTTTTAACACATGTGCAGATCTTCCCCAGGGGCAACACCTCTACATTCCGCTGGCGTGGCATCAAGCCAACCAATAACGCATCAACAATCTCTATATAGTTTATAACACAGACAAAGTACATAAGTATTTAGGATGTGGTTCAACACATCAAATGTTGAAGGATTTGTATCATTCTTTGGTAAAATTCAGTTTGTTTGATATTGAGTTGTAATGGCTCTTTGGCAGGCTGTAGTCAAAGTAATGTAATTATGCCCATGTTAATCCATTTACAGTCATTCTCCAACTGTTTGGTGGAGTGGCTTCTCGTCCTTCCCCCACTAATGGCCTCATGCGCTCTAATTGATCCACTACCGCTATGAGACATGGCGATCAATGGCCGGTCCTCTGGTACACTGCATTTCGTTTGGCCAATTACATCATAAATGTTATTCATGCAGGGATAATTCCATTTCTGCGCTCTGTTCCAAAGAGGATACATATCATGTTTCTTGGTTTGCTCTTTTGGATGTGACCGTCAACAAGGCAAGAGAAGCACAACTCTGGAACCAGGGATGTTCATGATGTCATTGGGAGATGAAAATCAGCATTTTAATGATGTGATGTATTACAATGTTTGCTGTCATTATTGTACTAGGTGTTGTACTATTAGAGGAACATGAAACTCTCAGAGGAACTTAAGACTTAAGTAAGAAAGTAAAGAAAGTAAGACATATGTCTTGCCCTTGATTGAAAGCAATAATATTATGTATTACACATTCTCCTTCTGTTACAGAAAACAAGCCATCAGCACACAACAGAATAATGAGATAGATACATGCATTTGAAACATCTTGTAGTTTCATTTAAAAGACTCATAATTTAATGCGATGGTTTGGCCTTTAGTCTTTTTAACCCCACTCCTGGAAATGGTCTGATCACTCAAAATAAGTATGATGACCAAATTTTTAGTTGGAAAATGGGGCAGCACGATGGTGCAGTGGTTAGCGCTGCCACCTCACAGCAAGATGTTCTTGGGTTCGAGCCCCGCGTCGGCCATGGGGGCTTTCTGTGTGAAGTTTGCATGCTCTCCTCGTGTTTGCGTGGGTTTCCTCTGGGTGCTCCGGTTCCCTCCCTACAGTGCAAAAGCGTGCACTTTAGGTTAATTGGCAACTCTAAGTCAGCCCTGTAAGGTGTGAGTGTGCTTGTGTGGGTGTGTGTGCCCTGTAGTATGTTGGCCAGACCTGCCCAGGGTTGTTCCCCGCCTTGCGTCTGTAAGTTCCCAGGATAGGCTCCGGTCCCGCTGCAACCCCAGTTGGGATTAAGCAGTTCGGATAATGAATTGTTAGAGAATGCAGGTAATGCTAAAACTCTTTGGAAACATACAATCATTGCATCTGGCAATAGTTTGAACATGGCTCAGTATGGAATATGTCAGTTTTGTATAAAAGATATAAGACTACAAAAGAAGACAATTTTAAAGAAATACAAAAGCTATATAATCATTTGATTCACTTTCTGTATATATTCACTTTTTCCTAATTTCCTAATTTTCATTAAACAATATAAAACATGGTGCACAAATAAGCATAAACAAGTCATTTAGAAATGAAAAAGTAATTATGCATTCTATAACAAAAGGTTTGTATTTTTTCATGTCTTGAGTGATTATAAAATCTCCAACATTTGTAAAACGTGGTTAAATATGCTTTTAGACTGACCTGTCTCTTCAACGTCTAAGAATGGAGTGCTACCTTCATCTCTGTATTCTCACACATCTTTGAAAGCATCTTTAAAAGTGAGTTAAGGTCTTATCTTTACTCAGACTGGCTGGTGTCATGCCCCTTTAAATCAGATTGGCATAGCAAATACAGCAGATGCTGGGTGGATAACACATTTCTACAATCAAGTGATATTCAAATAATTGGTTTTACTCAAACATATTCCACCATGTTGTATTTATGACTCACATTTGTGTTGGAAGCAGGGTTATCTTTGTAATCCTGATCTATAAAGGCAGAAACCACTGATAATCCCAGTGATTGAGAGTCTTGTCGGCAAAAGAAGACGAGGGATTAGATCTTCTTCCTGTGGAAGGCCTGTTGCTAAGGAAACGGAGTGACCATGCTAGGAGACAGACATGAAACCTCTGAGTGGCTTCTTCACAGCTTTTCACTTCTCTGGAGAATGATTTATTCATTGTCACCAGGTCAAGCCTGCTCTTTGTGGATGTTTTACGTCAAGAGTGGCTAATATTTTGAGAACAACTGTGTCTGGATTCGTGGGAATAAATTCCAAACATCAAGTATTTTGAAAGATGGTGAACATTTGGAACCCACCACAATAACAACTGGTATATTACTAAATGAATTCATTTGCATGCCTGATTTGTGAAACTTTGTTTGGTGTGAAACTTTTGCCTACTTTTGTATAAAGATGGATCAGGGTCACTGTAACTTTTAGAAGCTATATTACACGTGGTGGCTTAAGAATACTTCAGTGCTAACTTGAAATGAAATAAAACTTTTGAGACAATCTTGCACAATTTTGTTTGCACCGTGCACACTGGATCTTTATTATGCCATTTGTTCTTAATCAAATGATAACATCTCAATGAAGTATTCCTTTAATATTTGCTTCACTGGTTTCAGCATCCTGTACAAATATCAGTTTGAAATATATAACAGATCTCAGTGCTGTTCTTTAATCTCATGTTCTGCTTTCCTTCGTTTGGCTTTGCTGAAGATGTGGCTGTGGAAAGAATTTTTTTATTAGAACCCAGAGAGCTTTGTACACAGGCTGTAGCATGAGTCGTCTTTAGTATGCAGCAGCCATGACAAACGCTAAGGAGGGATCAGTGACCTCTTCAGTATCAGTGTCCACGCCTGGAGTAATCCTTTGATCCACAAATGTGAACCAGGCTTTCTGTGATAGGTGTCTAATCTCTGACATATGCTCCTACTTATGTTTAAAACACCTACATTGTCCTGATGTCTACGTGATAGACTGCTTCAATGAGACCCGTGCATCGTTCACATACACACACACACACCAAATTTAAGATGCATTCTTCTGAAATCCCTCTGACCTTAGTGCACCCGTCTTAAACTCCCCAAAGTGCAAGAAATGTATTCAAATAAAAAATGACACAGAGGGCATGCAGGAAAATATCTGCTTATTAAAGCGACTTGGGAGTAGGTTTGACCTTCAGGAGGATATTGAAGCTGCAAGCCATCTGAAAGGGGAATCAACACAGAAATGAATAGACTTATTTTCTCCATGACGTTCATTGTCTTTAGTCTATGGCCTTGGTGTGATGATGTAGTGAAGAGATTGAAGGAAAGAACAGAATATTCTCTCTTGGAATCCTCCTGAGAAAAGAGGTGCAAAGACTGAGGATAATATAATATTTTGTATTCAGATGAGTGATTTTAGCTCTAAATGAGAAACTACCACATTGTTATTGTTTCCACAGTGTCCATTTGTAATATTCGAAATGATTAATACCCCAAACTCCAATTTTCTCAGTTCAAGCAACCTTTCTTAATGTTCATAACATTTGATAAAGAGAATTAGACAGTTGACAAAATAAGCAGACGTTGCCAACCCCGTCAAAGAAAGCCTCATGTGAATTACCCATGTCCCAGTAACCCACCTGTGCTTATTTTTTCCAGCACCTCTCCATATGAGATGACCATGACAGCAATTCAGTAACAGAGCCAGGCCTGGGGCCCGGGTGCCCTGGTGTCCGGTTTCTCTGCCAGCACTCGCTCCCCCAGAGGCATAGAACTGCTCTATTGAATGACTCCTGAAAGTTTGATGAACATGAATAGTCCACCACACTGCAGACAAAAACACTGTGCTGTTTGTCCAACAGAGCCTCTAGCATGACGATGGGTCAGCCGTGGGACGTGAAATATAGCCTCCTGTGCTAATCTGATGCCACGCTTGCACTTACACAAAACATTAGACAAGGGGAAAATTGCGAGTTATGCCAAATGGCAAATCAATTAGGCTTGTAAACAGGGTCAGTACCAGAGTTCACTAGCGATGAGGGAAGGTGGCGCGTAAGTTCAAGCTCGAAGGTTCAGTTTACTGTATGTGGAAAGAAAACTTTTAGTATGAGCCAGTCACATGAATAGCTCTACATCTCTAGAATGTCACCCAAAATGTGGGTTTTTACTGGGAACAGTTATTGACAGGCCTGTGCTGAGTCTTGAAGGGTTCAGAGTTATCTGGGATCATGTAGACATTATATGATGCAACATGGAGTACAGACACATAAACCTGATATGTGCCCTTTAATACAGTGCAAGAGGCTACTAGAGCTCTAAAACTTTATACAGCTATAATACAGTATAATAAGAGTGATTAAAATAATAATAATAAAACATCTGTTTCTTTATTTTGGCAAGGTTTTTGAAACTCTAATTCTTGTTTTTATTATTATTAAAAGATCACTACCTCATGGGGCCACATTTCCAGATCACAGCATTGTTTCTTTTCCAGATTCCTCTAGCACATTTGGGCCTTTTAGCCATCTCAGCGATACATAAAGGAAGGAAATTAGATTTTCGGAACACACTGGAGAAATACTGGCAAGAGACAAGAGGAATGATCTCAGTTGAAAGTCTCTTTTTATAAACCCAAAAGATTACAGGTCATCCCAGACATGTCCAAGAGGACAGCAATGATCTCTGTCTTCCACAATGAGGGAGAAACTGCATCATTCTGCTCACGCAGGGCAAAGGGAGATGCATAACAGTGTGTCTCTCCTAAGATCAGATGCTCTATACTGGGAACAGCAGAGAAAGGGACACTAGAGCTAAACAGGGGGATTACGCGTCCCCCCAATGCCTTTAGGACATCTCACCTCATATGGCCTTATCCAACACGCTGGGTAAGAAAGTGTCTTGCAGAGGAAGAGAAAGCACTTTAAATTGGTTGTGTGTGATGTCACTGTGCTTCTCTGCTGGATAAAACCTTATCTACAGAAGCTCATCATTCTTTCTCATTTACCTGCAGCAAATTAGATTGTGCCAAAAACATTGTAGGGGTTGAGGCCGCTGATGTGACCTGCTAAGGATCTTAAGGATTACCATTGATTAGCTACTACTGTCCAATTGGAAGCAGTTTTCAAACTGAAAATAGAAAGACATTAATGGGGCAAGTGGACCAGGACCCTCATGACCTAAGATTAGTTTCTCTAGGCTGTGCTTTTTTGCCCAGCACTGCTTCTTTTAAATGGCTGTCAGTGGTTCAATTTAAAATAGTCCTGATTTCATTTTATTTCATTTAAGCACAGAAAACACATATGCAGCCATGTCCTCCTCATAACAGATGGGTGCTATAATGTGTTCTGGCCATGCGTTAAGCCCCTGAGGCCACCACCCATACAGTCTCTCGCCATCAGTCAGTGAATGATTTTATTCGTCGAATAGACTCCCACTTCCCAGAAACATGTCCATAGGACAATACAGAGCACTGGAAATGTGAGCCAGAATGTTCTGATCGGAAACAAACAAACCAAGGAACAGTTGGACACCAGGGATTGCTGGAGAGCTTTGATTGCGTCCATCACACTGCGTTATGTAATGTTCACTTTCTCACTGTCAAGCTGGCATACCCACTGGCACCATAACTCTGAGATGGACATATCTGATAATTCAAGATCACAGATGATCTCAGAAGATCTGTCTGTTTCAGAAAAGTGCCACGGATGCATGTGGCTGGTGTAGTATGCAGCTCTGGTGTATAGAAAATGTTATTAGCAATAATAGCAGACAATTTAGCTCTGATCAGTTAATTTAACAGGATAAGAGGCATTCCAGTCAACACACTAATCAGATCCATGTTAACACTCATTTTGTAATAAATGTAAATACACATTTGTTTATTTGAAGTCAAATCATTCAACATTTTTGATATAAAACGTCTTTCATTCACAATAATAATGATTAATTTTTAATTTACCAACTAAATATGGATATCAAAGTGAAATCAGATATACACAGCATACTCCACAATAGTAAGCATTTAGCATGTCACTACAATTTTTGTTCTAATTTTTCTGCAAGTCACACAGCAACTGTTCAAAGTAGTGGAACTACATTACTATTATTTCAATTAACTCATTTTTTCCCCTAAAAAACATTATGTGCATTTCTGAGATTCCTTTTGGTAATTTGTGAAACTATATAAAACTGATATATAGTAGTAATATGTTATATGTTATGGTAATAACTTCACGTTCTAAATACCTTGCAAATGCTTAAATCTGTTTCACAACCTCGGTTACAATGTAATTGTATCATAAAACTCTTCCATTCACATTCTATGTGTATTTTTATTCATCTATCTTTATCCATTCTATCTTTATTTACTTGTAAAAGCTTACATGTAACATTTAAAATAATAATAATAATAAAAATGAATCCACATTTTATATAAAATGAGAAAGCTAGTTTCAGAACACTTTATCCCATCTAATAATTAGACATAAATTATGGCTCATAATTACAGTCACAAACCATGTCTCTCTCTCCTTTTAGAATAATTAAATATTTTGCTTAATCATGTGTATAAAATGTCTGAGCTTAAGTACTGGCCGATCTTAAGGCCATATATGTAATCACGGCAACTCCCACTAAAGGGTTGCCTGACCACGATCACTGCATCCTTCTCCATCCTTTTCTTCACCTCCCTCTCCTCCACAGATCTCTGTGCATTCTTTCTGAGAAAGCAGTTCCCATGTAATAAAATCTTCAATTATTCACACTCCAATAGTGTAGCCATACCCTGAGGTCTGTGTTACACTAATGGAGATGGCAGTGTGTTTGTTCTGTATTACAAACGGATGAACGAGCCATGCGGGGTCTCAGGGCAGTTTTGTCTCTCACCTCAATCAGCTTTGCCTGCTTGGGGTCTTCTGCCACAAGAGCCCATGTTGATCTCAACCGAGGGAGTCACGTTTACCTTTGAGAGCTTGACTGTCATTTAATTTTTTTAAGTTAATGCCAGAAGCCTTGAGTGTCAATCCTGCTCTCATTCGGCAGTCCTTCGAGATGAGACCAGCTAATTTCCATACCAAATATGCTGCTTCTGTCTTGATATGAATTAATTCACACAAAACACTAAATGACCTCATATCCTTCAACAGCATTCGTACAGTTTTATTCCCATACAAATGACAATATATAATGTGCTACAAATAAAAATCATGACCCACCAAGCTGGGATTTAAGTATCTGTTCTGGATCGTTGATTATACTACTAGTCCAGGCAGTTGGTGGCCTTCCGGTTGGGCGTTCGTCCCGTGATCAGAGGTCGCCAGGTTGAATTCCAGATCGGTAAAGTTACCACTGAGGTACTCATGAGCAAAGTACTGTACCCAAGCACTGCTCCCCGGGTGCTGCCCATGTTAGCTTCCCACTCCTCCTTCACGGATGGGTCAAATGCAGAGGTCACATTTCATTGTGGTGCACTGTGTGCTGTGCTGTGGTGTGTTCACAATGACAAATAATCACTCACTTTCACTTTCATTTTACTATTCTGGCTTTCCTAAATGTCAGAGAAGCTTATCAAAACAGCATGAGATGTTGACCAACATTAATCCTGCACAAATGAGTGAGTGAATGATTATTTGTCATTGTGAACACACCATAGCACAGTGCACCCCAACTAAATCTGACCTCTGCATTTGACCCATCCATGAAGGAGAAGTGAGCAGTTGACATGGGCAGTGCTTGAGTACTTCAGTGGTATCTTTAAATCTGGGATTTAAACTGGCAACCTTCCGTTCGGGGGGCAAACATCCTAACCGTTACGCTACCAACTGCTCTAACAAATGACTTTCATGATCAAACTGTTTTTGAGAAAAACTTTCTCTTTCTCAGTTTTTGTCATAAACCTGTATATAATGCATTTTCACAATAACCCTTTACTTCATGGTCTATACTTGAGTGAATAACCAAGTGACTTAGGACATATCTTTGGCTCATGCATAATTCATACATGAAAGGGTTATGGCTGGCAAAATTTTTAATTGCTGGGATCAACTGACTATGGATATGGTATGTAAACTGGGATGATGAACTCAACACTCATGTTCACCTCTCTGAATAATGGTGCAATGTAAATAGTAAATGCTTGTCTATGTTATGTACACTAGACTGCAACTGAGCCACCACATCAAGAACACTGAGTTCTGAGCAGGACCAACGTGGTGCTCGGGGTGTGGTGAGGCTCGCTGTTGACAGTGTAGAGGATCCCTTCAGAAGATTAATGAGGAGCAGCCTGCTCATCCTCTTTCATGTTTTCTCTCGTCACGCCCTTAATTATTTAGCAAGTATCCTCTTGTTACAGAATGTAGAAAAGCGCGGCTTTAAATGTGTGCATTTCCTCACAGCTCCCAGCGTGCATTAATGTTTAATGAGACAAGATGAAGAATCAGAATTAGGGAAGAGCAGTAAAGTGAAGTAATAACATGGTATCATGCGTACTCCCAATGCAAAATTACAATACATTGAAAATATTAAGATTAACTGTGAAACTGTCATTGATTTGTCTGTGTCATTGATTATATAATTATTTATTGATTGGAATTTAGTATCTGCTTGTAATTATTTGGAAATGACAGTAATAATTGCACTGAATGAATTTGTTGACACAATAATTCTATATCTGCATGCACATACGGTACAGCAGCTGCGTTGATTTCATTTGTATGGTGGGACATTTTCAGTGTTACAGCATCACTAATGTGCAAGATGAATATCGTAATTTAGGAGAGGTAGACTGTGCAACCGGGGGATGAAATGTGGTCAAAAGGTTACTGACAATTTTGAATGGATGAGCAAACTAAAGAGAATGAAAAGATTACAATACAAGGGAAGTAGAGAATATCTTTTGGAAAAAAGCACAGCGCGCTCACACTCCAACTCTGACTGATGCAACAGCCTGAAATGTAGAGAACAATCACTAGCCAGTCCTCATACCACATTCTAGTTAAGTCTGTGTTTAATATGTTTTAATACCAATGCAGATTTCTCTAAAAATCTTAACACAATCTTTTAATTACATCTTGCAAAAAAAACAGTGTAGCTGTTTGACTGATGACGGATTGCTAATGTAACCTCAAATACCAGTTTACAAAGTCTATTCAGATTTTTGTGCACCAACATGTATGTTTCATTCAGACATCAGATTCCAATTTGAATATTTGCAAACCTCCAGTCTTCAGGTTTATCAGATGGATGAACTGCTAATCTGCATGACCCGAGGATGAACTCACACTCTTGCGGGAATAACCCAGCTGTGACATATTTAAGAAGAAAGTGTAGTGTGTATGTGTGCATATGTATGTGTGTATAGTCTGTAGGCAGGATTAAATTCGGGTCAGTACAGCCAAGAACCCAGTCCTATCATGCCCTTGTTCCCCAATCTTACATCTCATCATACTGTCAGTGTTTTGCAGGCCAGGTAATGAGGACAGTATGTGTTAAAGAGAAAGAGAGAGAGAAAGAGAGAGAGATTGAGGCACACATGGGACACTTCTGCCCTGAGCATGAAGATTAGATGAGCATTTACTAATCCTGCTACCAGCCACCAGCTATGGACACTAACTAACTAAAAACATACAGTATTGATCAAAAGTTTTAGGCAGGTGTGAAAAAATGCTGTAAACAAAGAATGCTTTCAAAAATGGAAGTGTTAATCATTTATTTTCATCAATCAACAAAATGCAGTGAATGAACAAAGAGAAATCTAAATCAAGTCAATATTTGGTGTGACCACCCTTTGCCTTCAAAACAGCATCAATTCTTCTAGGTACACTTACAGTTTTTGAAGGAACTCGGCTGGTAGGTTGTTCCAAACATCTTGGAGAACTAACCACAGATCTATGAACCTATAATCCTACAAAATAATATAATGACTATAATCTTACAAAATCTCTGACTTTGTGCAAGTGTACCTAGAAGAATTGATGCTGGTTTGAAGGCAAAAGGTAGTAACTCCAAATATTGATTTGATTTAGATTTTTCTTTTCTTCGCTCACTTTGCATTTTGTAAATTGATAAAAATAAACAATCATTATTTATATTTCTGAAAGCATTCTTTGTTTACAGCATTTTTTCACACCTGCCTAAAACTTTTGCACAGTACTCTATTTTGTCTAATCTAATCTAATATCTAATTCCTCAATGTTACTTGAATGGTGATGACTGTGATAATATTGCATTGTGGGAGGGCTACCTAATCTCTTTGTTACTTTATAAATTACTTTAAGATTGCCTTCCACGATTGTAACTGTAGTTCTCTTCTTTTGGCTGATGTTGCAATATTTGCACAACAGTTGAACAAATATTGTACATAACACTGATTGTAGTATCTCACTTGACTGATGATGTGATATTTGCACAAATTATTAAAATTATTGCACATAGATTGTAGTTTCTCCACTTCACAGCTGTTGCAATATTTGCCCAAATTAGTGAACTCCTCATATAGTCAGGCCAGACTTTATATGTTAATGCAGACTTTATAAAAGATACTGTGATGATTTAATAGATTATCTGTGTAGAATTTTTCATATTAATACAGTTGCAGATCTTATTCACATTTAGTGCAAAAAGACAACTCCAGGACCATAATTGTAGGCTAAATACCGTACGTAACTAAATTGCCTCTTTTTCTAGTTTTCAGTTTATATTTTATATTCTATTCATATATTGCTTTACCTATGTTCCTTACTTGTTTTGTACTGTTAAAACTGGTGCCACGTTGTCTCGTCTCTCTCTCTAGTTGTACAGTATATAGCAGAAATGACAAAGTTTACTTTGACTTAAACTGATTTTATCTGTTACATTTCACCTGTTACATTATAAGATTACATTTAGTCTCCTAAACAATTTTTGTGTAACGACACCTTGTATTTTACTTTATCGTTCAGCGCTAAGCGCTCCCTATATACTAGGAGAGGAACAATGTAAATCCTGACAGTGATTACCAGATACACAAAAGACATGCAAGTATATTTTCATTCAAAGTGAATGCAAAATATTGCCACTGAAATGCCACAACAGCTCCCAGGGTGCACACCTTGCACAGTTCAAACAAAGCTATGCTGACATGATCAATGGGAAAATGAGGTGGAAGAGAAAAACACTGCAAGCTGGCTTACCAAGCAGAGTGATAGTAAAAAAGTGGGGAGAGGGGAATGCAGATTCACTGAGTAGTAAAATGCATGAGAATATGCACAGTGTGTGTCAGTAATACGTCTGTACTTTTTAAGGACAACTCTCCACAACTAGGCAGAAACTCTCTTGGCACCTCCCCTCCCTGGTCTAATTGATGCAGGGCCAGGCTGCCTCTCTCGCCTGTCTGTCTCCAGTAAGGTGCTCAGCCTTTGGCTGGATCAACAGATGTTGGTTTAAAAGAAGAAGAAGAAGAGGAAGAAGAAGCTGGCGTTCAGGAAAGGGCACTGGGCGTTATACCATGGCAGAACAAGTCAGCCCAGCAGGGCCCAACCTGTTTACAAATGTACTCTCTCCCTTGTGTGCTGCTGACTCATGGGGAGCAGCTTTTCTCAGCACACCGAGTGATACATCAGTGCATCTCCCCAGCTGTTTTCACCTTACTGATAGAGGCACCTTTTTCCAGTTCATCTTAGAATTCATCCTTTCCTCCTCCTCCTCCTCTCTCTCTGTCTTTCTCTCTCTCTCTCAATGGATGTAATTAGCCTGGTTGCTAGGGGATACCTGGAGGTTCACAGGATCTGTTGAGTTATAAAAAGCAAGCCATGCATCCGCTAATCAGCTTGAAATTTAGCGCAAGAGCAAAGGAGGTGGGAGGACGAGAACAATAAGCAGAGGAAGAATAGAAGATGTGAACGGGTTAGACTTGTTATATTTTATTTAAAAAAGCCCTTGCCTGAACCCTTTCAGTCCCCTCGAATTTTCCAACGCCAAAATGACTTTTGCTTCAAAAACAAACACAGCCGTTACACAAGACCGCCCCCGAGACGTGTAGCCTAATTCTGGCTGAAACCTGGTTTGTCACCCTCAAATGACTATCAAAGAAGTGCTTCCAGGTACGGTGCTGAGGGAATTCTGCCTGTCCAGAGGCCTGCTTTCTCATTTCCTGTTTATCCCTCATCCCTCTTCCAGCTCATCCACATGGAATCGGGTGGAAATTAGAGTGTTGGGAGTTGGTGAAGTGGGACTGAAGAGCATGAGAGAGAAACAGCAGAGGCAGAGAGCGTGCACGCGAGAGAGAGAAAGAGAAAGAGAGAGAAAGAGTTAATTCTCCATCATCATTACATTTTTTTCTGCACACAAATACAATTTGAATTTGCAACATAGTGATGCATAAAATCACATGAGCTCATTTTAATATTTACACCAAAGTCACACTTACACATGCTTGCGTTCAGGCTGCACTTGCACTCTTGTGTGTGTTGTGTGGTGAGTGGTGCATGTGTGAGAGAGTGAGAGAGAGAGAGAGAGAGAGAGATGAAAGCCTGGCCAGTAATAAGAGCAGATCGATAGCAAAGTGCATTACTGATGTTTCCTCCTCAGCAGTCAGATGGGTCTATGCAGCTTTTAATGAATCCAGTCTGTCCACGCTGCGGCCTCAAACATATAAGCCAGAGTGGATCTGACTCTCAGTGAAACCCACACACACACACACACAAAACAGGCCTATTCTAGACATCTTTACATGACATCCTTCTCCGAAACAAGCACATCAAACAAACAGGGAGATGCGAGCTCTTCTCTCTTGTGAAGAATAACGAGAGAACTTAATTTGGTGCGCTTTCATGGCAAAAATACGAACAGACAACTAGAGCAAAAAAGAATTGTGTAAGGCCCGCTCCAAAAATAACGCCCCCTCCCAACAACTCCCCCCCATCCACCCCCAACCCATCCACCCCCAACCCCAACCAGCAGGCAGGACAGTGAGTCATCCAAACCCCTCACGCTCATCTCCAATATCAGCAAGACCAAGCCGCTTCGCTCGGCCACTCAACTGGGCTGCACAGCCATGCTCATGGCAAAAAAGAAGGGATCTGTCACTGGAACACTAGTGCTCATATACCACTAGGCAGACGTCCATAAACTGGTTGCTACAGAGGAAGTTCAGAGGACTATAGGAAGCTGCCCTAATGGCAGTTTTACTATAGAGCTACTAAAAGTCCCCATTAGCTTTTATTTTATTCTTAGTCACATTAGCATCTGACTGCATTGTCCTTTAAACCTGCTTTCTACTTGGGGTTAACAGCCTTGCTCAAGGCCTCTGTGGTGCTAGTGCAGGAGGTAAGAGTAGAGCAGGATTTGAACCTCTTGGCAGGTCCATGATAATCATTTGATGGCTTCATGCTGCCCACACTTATGCATTTTATTTTACATCCACATTAAGCAGACATTCCTATTCAGAGTGTTTTCCATTTCCTAATTACAGAGACAGTCATTCTGGAGCATCTTAAAAGTCTTGCTCAGGGATCAAGTGGTGGTAGTGCTGGAGGGAGAATTTGAACGCACAAACTCTTGGTCAAGAGGCAAGCATCCTACCACCAGACAACCACCACCTGGTTAAAAGGTAAAATATGGACTGATTTTAGTGGGTGAATTGTTTCCATTTACATTTTTTGGATGTTTTTTGACAAGGTTGCTTGCAAAATCATAAATGAAAATGGTATACAAAGATAGCAGGCTAGAGGTAAAAACTTTTCTTTACATTTACCAATAAGAAAGTATAAACAAAACATCTGGCTAATGTTTGCAAAATCTTTGTGCATGTACCAGAGATCATTCTGAATGCAGTCTCTGAGTGACCATTCTGTGTTCTGCTCCCACATTTAACAACCAAAAAAACACACCCCCTATGATTAATGAAAATTTTATGCATAACACAACTTTCCCATCTTATCTTAGCCTACAGATAAGATACTTATTTTACTGCATTTCCAATTTCACCATATATGAACCATAAGAACAGTTGATCCTGACAATTTGTTTAGAGTCTGTTTACATGATGTCATGAATGAGACTTAGATATTTACAAAACAATCACTGGACCAAAATATAGTTTGACACAACAGTTTTCTTTCTTTCAGTACACCTCTTGATGTAGGCATACTGTAGTTATAGGCAGAGAATTGTAGATAGAGACATAATGATGCTGTCGTTCATGTCCATTTAAATGGCCCGACGCTGTGTTGCATTGCAAATGATGTTCTGGCATTTCAAGATGCTTTTTTTCTGGGCAGCCAGGTGTGTACCTGCCTCATGTGTAGCTATTAGCAGCTGTCTTTAAAGAAAAGGTCAGTCATAGAACTGTAACGAAACTCATTCAAGGCAAAGTTGACACTAGAAGAAAATCCTCAAGCGAACCAATGCAACTAAGAAAAAGCCAGAGTTCATCGATTTGAATCAAATAATTTCCATAAGATGAGAGAGATGCACACACTGGAATGCCACAGTATCTCAATGGCAGGTGCAAGTTCTTGAAGAGATGATTCGCCTTGTTCTGGCACAGCATAAAAAAATACTGATGTGACTCATCAGCATCAGTCAAGATCACAGAGAAGATTGTAAATATGACTCGCTCTCTGCCTTGATCCAACTGTCAAATATGCATCAAAGGCTGACATCTGCCATGTGAGATTTCTGAGGTATCAAAACATAGTCCCGTCATTTTTATATATTTTATATGGTTATTAATATGGATTATTTGTTGGAAATCATTTTAAGAAGATGTGAATTCTGTGTTTATTTCATTTTTCACGCATATTCCACATTTTAACAATGTTTAAAACACCTTGAGCTCAGGAGTGGTTTCTTAGTTAAAAAGCTTTTCTGTCTTTCAGAGAGAAATGGAGAGAGAGAGAGAAAGAGAGAGGGAACAGTCCTGCAAATGCCCCCATGTGCCCTCAATGTTTGTGGCATTTAAGGATTGTAAGTCTGAAGCTGGTGGGTCATGTGGGGGCTTGTGCCAGTGACACCGCAGAAAGAGTATGAACCCAGAGAGCTATGGTCAACCTCTGATCTTTAAACAATGAACCTTGAGCTAGCTCTTTGGTCATGTACAGTATTACGTACTTAAATGGAAAAGACATACCAGGTAGAGAAACCATCAGTAGACTCTGTCAATTGTGAATTTCCACTGCTTTCTCAGAAATATGAGGAAGTATCTGTGCCTCTAGTTCATGGTGAGCCCACCTTGCGGCAGTCTGGCTTACCGCTCATCCAAAAAGCCTAGTGCCATGAGTATTACCTCCAGGCATCCTTGCCCCACAATGAGAAAGAGGCTATCTTGTCCTCAACTTGATCTGATATCACCAAATGTGTTCAGGTGCATTTCAGACAGATTCTATCTTAGTCAGTCTCTCTTTTGTAGCCAGTATGCCGACTGTGATATTTTTAAAGCCACGTGAAGCGTGCTCAGTCAAGTTTCTCAACTTTCATTTTGTCATTTAACACACATTTTCATGCACTAATAATTGATGGTAAATCCACAGCATGTTACTAGAGAAGTTACATATATTTTAGGATGACTCGAGCTAAAATAAACATACCATATAATTACTTTTCATGCACAGTGTTGGTTGAGTGAACACTGTCGTTATCCATCATTTTTTATTCTGTTCTTCATTCTGTTATTCTTCAAATGTCTACTGTATCTCAGGGATCACACACACATTTATTGCAAGTTCCATATCCGCCTGCAGTTTGTTCAGAGGCGATGACTGTACACTCACTCCTGCCAACACACCTTCCAAAGCACTTATTTAGAGAAAATTGTGAGAGCAATTAGACTCCATAATTGTGACTTGGCTACAGACACACAATGTGAATGAGATTATGATGACAGATCTATAGCAGCAAAGAACAACTGTAATAAAATATACTTTCAACAGTGAGGCATACACATTAGTTGTATAGATGCACTGCTCAAGCAACAGAACAATGTAGATGCATGTCTATATTGAGGACTTCCCCCACTATCTCTACTCTTAGCAAGATATTATGGATTATGTAAGTGTGCTGTACATTGCTTGCCAGGGCAGGCTAGTTAGCCATATCTCTAGATGAGTCATATATCCTCAGCGTGAGAGGAGCTTATTCTCTTCACACACTCCCCAATCACACATTCTGTCACTCCTATTTATACTTTATCCTTGTTCTTCATCGGCAAATCTTTAAGCAGATCCTCTCTTAGCACCCTCATGAACAGATATATTGTTTTGAGGGATTCTGGTGAGATCATGAGAAATTTGTTGATGTCTGTGTTGCATATTCATGTGCTGCATGTTATGAATGTCATTCGTTTTTGCTGTCCTGAATCTCTTAGCTGTTTTTTGTTAGCTCCTGTCTTGTCTTGCCAGCAAATAAGGAATCTGATGTCTATCAGTACAGATATATGTGTCCACATGGGATGTACTTATTGGGTGTAAAACATGGAAAATATGAATTATTACATAGAAACCTGTGCACACACACATGCTCCCATTGCAAACATTTTGTGTTGTGACCCAATTAGAGATACTTCTCAATATCTGAACCAATCAAAGCCAACCATGTGGTAGGAATCCCCATCACCCTGGCAACTATGAGGTCATAGACTCTGCCCATGCATAAAAAATCAGCATGCAGTAGATGGGGGGTGTCGGTTGAAGGCTTGTAAAATGCAATTTCTCTCCCTTGATGGAACAGCTGCTTTTTGAGTGTGTGTGTTTGACGCAGTCATGCATGTACTTTAAAGCACAGGAAAACTAGTGCATTGTGATCTTGTTTTTCTACTGTTACATCACCTTTAAAAGAGGGTATTCCCCGGTCTGTGTATTTCATATCTGTGCGCCTAGCTGTGTGTGTGTTCTCCTTTGTGAAGTGAATAAAAAGCACTGAATCACATTTTGCAGTCATTTTAAAGCTTCCTGTGAAATGTCACAGAAAGGCTTGTACCAAGCAAAGTCATACCAGTGAGGCACTTTCACAGTGACAGTGTTCTGATATGCTGTGTGTGTGTGTGTGTGTGACTGTTCTGACTAAAGACAGCAAACTCTCTTGATTGAGGACAAACACATTGAAAAAGACAGGAAAGGGGAAAGGATGTAAGGAGAGAGATTCTCGATTATCCACAATAGCAAAATTATTCCATCCCGCATTATCTATTATTATACTTGATGTGGCTCCACTCTTCATCCATGTTTAACGCAACATCTCTTTCATGCAAAGAAAGGCACTCGCTGATGTTAAAATGTTAATGAGGGCACCAATAAATGAACCGAAAATGAAAATGGCCTTTACATGTTTTATGAGGACTGTTGGCTGGCTGCTTCACACAGAGGCCAGCGGACCAAGAGACAAGAGCCGGGAGAGGTGCAGGACAGAGGGAAGGGAGCCAGGTTGAGGAAAGAAAGGATGGGAAAATAAAAGAAATGGAAGAGAGAGGGAAGAGGAAAAGAGAAACGGAGATGAACGAGGGACAGAGAATGGAGAAGCACTGTTAAAAGGATTGGGGGCTAGAGAGCTGTCGTTTCGTCTCATGTTTTCCACTCCCCTCATCTCGCATAGTGAAATGTTAATATGACAGGGATCACAAGAAAGAACTGAGGATCAAAAATAGGTCAGAGGTAAAGGAAAGAGGGGGTGAAGAACAGCTTGTTCTATGATTCAAGACACACATAAAAAATGAGAGAGAGAGAGAGAGAGAGAGAGAGAAAGAGAGATGTGTATGTTCTTCTGCTGATGGGATTTTGTGGCTCATTACTGTAGGGGCATTAAGAATCTTAGCCCTCAGTCCTGTAGTACAGTCAGTCTGGTGGAGTTCAGCGGCATGCATATATTCTTCTTTTTATGCTGCAACCGCTCTCTCCCTCTTTATCTGAAGGAAAGCTGCTGGATCTGCATCATCTGCGAGTCTTCTGAAGACAAAGAGCTTATTAGAATTAAAATGAGCAATGGTATAGCAGAGGAACCAATATAAGCATTCACACACACACACAGTCTTTGTATTACTATCTTTGTGAGGTCCTTCCATAGACTCCCATAATGACTAGATGTATATAATTTTACACCTACATCTAATGCTAACCTTAACCTCAGTAACCAAAAGCACATCTTTTACCTCTTTCTCAAATAAAACAAGCACATTTTCTATGAAGTCATTTTTCCTCATGGGGACCTCTCAAATGTCCCCACAAAGCCCAAAAAACAGATAAAAGTGATTTTAGGGGACAAAAAGGTCCCCACAGTGCAATAAATACATAAACACACACACACTCACACACGCACACACACACAGGCACACACAGACTCCTGTGGCATTCTTTCCTCAGAGTTAGTGTTCAGCTGAGACCTCTACTGGTTCCTATATTTATCTGAAATCCAACCCTAGTCATCCTACAGTTTTAGAGTTTTTGGCAGGACTAGATTCTAAATCAATGTTAAAGCAAAATATAAATTTCATAAATATCACTGATGTCTTGGTTTTACTGCAAGATCAATCCATAGACGTACTGTTTTAGAGGATTCATGAATACAGTAGCTGCAAGTACAGCAAATTTGCATAAGCACCCAAGGAAAAGCGTTTGTGGGAGGGAGAACTACAGCTGCCTACTTTGAGAAGACGCTCTATTTTTTTGCACGTTTGAGTATCTCTCAGAAAAGAGCCCTATTATCTCACATTACTGTATATATTGTAATACTTTGTGGGAAAAGCTGATGTATCCAAATGTTCACTCTCCCCTGACCTCGTAATCACAAGCTTGGCCCTTTTATTATGTGAAAGCAATTTGCACTTCATGTAATTTTCATTTGCTCTCTCTGTGTGCAGGATGGCCCACTGCCTGCAATACTGCATTAATGGATTAGGCTTTTATCCAGCTTCCCTGCAGTCCCTGGCCTTCATTACCACACCCAGCACTGTGGGAAGTTCTGCTTTTCAAGGAAGTGAGTCCAATGTATACTCTATAAGTGTCTTGCAGTTCCTGTCTAGGGGAACGCTCTCTCTCTTACCATTTGTGGAGACAATCCCTGCCTCTTATCCTTATTTTCTCTGTAATACAGAGAGAGAGAGAGAGAGAGAGAGAGGTGGGGTGGGGGAAATGGCTGGTAGAATGTACTTTATGTAGGCTGTAGCTCTCATGCTACAGCACAGCACTACAGGAGTGCAAAAATTCAGTCCACCCAGCTTTCAACACTCAAAGGCAAAAACCTATCCAAGGCCATCCTCCCTCCCTCTCTCTGACTACAGCTCTAATTATACAGTGAAGTAGGCTGCTGTTCTAGTTCAGAGCACCCAAGTGGGTGGCCTGATTCACCATCAATGGAAGGACAGAGGCAGGACAGCAGGAGAACAAGAGCGCATGCACATGCACATGATGTACGTACATAGTTGCTCTAAATGTACATATGCACTCTACATCCAAACAAGTTCCTTCCTCTGTTATGTCTCTGCTAGTATTTTGAAGAGGTTCTGGTGTGATCATTGGGCCACAGATATTGTTGATATTGTCTCTCTTATCTCTCTTTCTCTCTCACTCACACATACACTAGGTTGTTTACAAAGCCACAAAACTAATTCCATCATGAGTGGTTGCTCAGCAACCCAATCATGAGGGCACGACTTCCCAAAAGATTCTTTAATCAGACTTACCTGATGGTAATTCAAAATGATATTTTTCAAGACCATCCCATGGTTACCTATTGTGCCACAGAGCTTTTGAGGAACTAGGACAAATTCAGACTGATTAACTCTTGCAGTATTAGCTCATCAGTGCATAGTTCACAGCAAAGTCAGACACACTGAACGTATTCATCCGCACTGGCATAAGGGGAAAAAAACATGATTTTAAGTCTTGACTTTCACAGAAGCCAAGGCAATTTGACAGATGCTTAGAGATATTAAGAAGGCAGGACAGTAGGAAAAAATCTGATCAAAAAAGAGAGAAGAATGAAGAGAGAGAGAGAGCGAAGCATTGCCAACATGATGACTTGCATAACCATGAGCAGTTTTCAGTGAAGCTGAGGCTGAAGTTGCTAAGCAACCGCATCCGTACAGCAGCTGCATTGCGACATAGAGTTGGGAATATTCTGTCTGAAGTTGACTACTTCCCCCTCCGCCTAGCTCCCTCTGACATTTGTTTAAAAAGGTGTGTCTCTTCATGGGGCAGATCTAAACTGACATGCAGCATGACTATTAAACATTTGGCACAACCTGAGATTTTAAGCACTTCTTGTGAATAAGAAAACTACTATAAGGAATACAAATAAAGCTCGAAGACAGGCAGACAGACTCAGATACACACGCATACACTCTCTGTGCCATTATGCACCATTTTGTCTAGATTGTAAAGTGCTGACTCACTCCATGCTTGGAGGAGCCGTGTGGGGAGTGCAGAAGTCAGAGAGAGGGGAGGCTGTTTGAGACTATATGTAATCTGCAGAATGAAGGCCCAACTGGACTCTGGGTCTGACGCAATTATAAAACCCACAGCAAACAGAAGCATGTAAAAGTGTTATACTGTTTAGAAATGATTCAGAAAAATGACACACATCATCAAATCACCTATCCCACATCTCTCATCGGACAAGGGAAACAGCTTTATCAGATGTAATAGAATCCGGGTTTCTGCCTTCTGCAGTTTGTGAAACTGCACTGTCATCTGCTGGTCATTAGGAGAAATGTCGACCCACAAAGCTTCCATCCACTGGTGTGGAACATCAGAAAATTTAAAGCTTTTTGGAAGCAGAGATTTGCTCAAAAAGTCTGAATTTTCGAACATCGAAACCATGAGCAAAAAAGAGATGTTGCACCAACTGGGAGTGTAATCATACATTGGTTCGCATCAGTACATCAATTCAATGATCAACTAAATGAAAACATTGATCAAACATCATACATATTGTAGCACCCCTTTATATTGAACAGGAGGTCTGTCTTATTGAAAGAGAAGATTAATTTTTCCTTTAAATGTCTGGTTGAGCTGGTTGTTTTTTATGATTTGACATGAAGAAAACGCGCTAAATCAGCATATGATATTGTGCCACATAAACTGCTGGATCCTGAATTGAATCAAAACAAACTCACATTGTAGCAGACTTTGTGATATTGGCAGACATCCAATGGTTGCCATTAAATTGATAAAATATCGTATCAACATTAGCAGGTCTTGGCAAGGCCAAGCCAACTTAAATAGGGAGACACATGTGTACAGCAAAGTCACAGAGGCCACTTGCCAACAGTCAAGGCAAGCAACTGCTCTGGACCCCAGGCCTGTTAGTGTCAGATTATTCTTAACATGATGGTGAAAAACCCTGGTTGGAAGGCACCTGTGAATTTATGCCTATGGCCCAAACAGACTTGCCACTAGCCAGTCATGGGCCAAATTGAGATGAAGACTTTCTTCTTCTCTTGGCCACACAATGAAATGCTGAAATGGCACATCAGCAGATCACCCAGCAGTGTGTATTTTAGGTGATATTGGTCACCTGGAGAACAGAGATTGAAAACATTGTCAAGTCAAATGTCAAGTCAGTTCCGCATATGAATTTGATATTATATAATACACACAATTTAATATTATATTATCCGACTGCTGCAACACAAATGAAGTTTTGCTATATTCTTTTAGTGAAAACATAAATCAGCGTGTATAGGCAATTTTTTTTTCCTCTGGGGGGCTGGAACAAGTTTGCTGAGGTTGTTGTAGAACAAGTTGTCCAGAAGGTCACTGCACAGGTTGAATTAGAGCTTGTTCGCCCTGGAAGCCCTTTTGGAACGCTGGTCATAAACTGCTCACACTGTTGGTAAAATAATGCTACTAACAGCGCTCCTGCTTTCCTTGCTGTCTTTTGTTGGGTTGTCATATGCATGTAAGTAGCAGTAAGTCTGAGTTTTGTTTATTTAAAACATTTTTGAGCAATTTAGTTTTGGCATTTATATGAAACAGCTTGGTTTCTTGTTTTCTTTATGGTATTTGGTTTTTTTTATTTAGCTAAAAAATACGAGAATAATTTTATTGTTGAATTGAATATTAGATAACCAGTGCTCTAAAATAACATTTTCTGCCCATTTTACACCTCATTGACTCTTTAATGTATCAGGTTCCTGTAGCTCGCTGAGTTGGGCGACTTGTGATGAATCTTCATGTGAATGTTATATGATTGTTGGTGAAGGGGAAAGACAAATTCTGAAATGCAATACATGTGAGTGTAAAATAATATTTAGATTATGTATTCATGGCAAAGTGCATGTATAAACATTTTTAAATAAAACAATTTTTGGTCCGTTTCCTGGCCAATAATGTCTTGATTTTTTTTCACCCTAATTTCTCCTAGCAGCAATTCCCAAATGCTTAATGATGAAAGCAAATATGTACCACCGCTACCGCCCCTCTTCTTGGAGCAAGCCTGCAGAGATAGAGATGGATAATGGTGAAGGACTTTATGACCCAGAATGTGACTCCAGTGGGCTCTTTAAGGCCAAGCAGTGCAATAACACAGATGTCTGCTGGTGTGTGGACAGTTCGGGAGTGCGCCGTTCTGAAAATGGAGACAGAAACCTCACATGTGAGGAACTGGCTGAGGCAAAGTAAGAAAGAGCAATTTAAAAAACAAGATAATGTTTATGTCAGTTTATGTCAGTCACTTAACACTATTTTCGATTACAGATGGTTAAGGGTTGAGATGAAGCATAAAAAGATCAGTGACTCTTTGGAGATTTCACAGTTGCAGAGGTGAAGCGTACACCCTTGTAACATTGTAATCATTTTGGTTCCATTGTATTCCTAAATATATAGTTAATAATTGACAACTGCATAGAATTTACAGTAATTAATGGGAATGTGGTTACTAATTTACAGTGTTATTGCCAGAGTCATTGAGGAACAGTACAGAGAGGACGAACAACATAGCAATATTAAGGTCAAGGTTAGATTAATTTACCAACTTACCAGTATTACTCCATTACTTAAGTATTGATTACTAGTGTTTCTGTTGTTTTTTTCAGTATGACGCTGAGGCCAGTCTTATCACTGTGGATGTAAAAGCTGAACTGTTACTGGATCCATCAAGCTTGGCTTACCATATAAAGAAAGATGTAAGAATCAGTTGAAAAACATGAGTAGTCCTGATATTTATTTGTTGCTTACTGTGTGGGTTTTATACAGTTTCTCTACAGTGATGAAATGGAGTTTGAATCAACACATCAAAAGCTGGAGTTGGAAAGTATTCTTGTGTTCTATAAGGATGAGAAGGTGTCTAGTTTCTCAACACAGAGGTTCACCACTGGGATTCTGATTGTCACTGCTGGGTTCATTGTTTTAGTTCTTGTTGGCCTTCTTATTCTGGTCAGTCAAATATCATTAAAGATTTATGTTGACCTGGTATTTAATTGTTCAGGTTTTATTCAGAACCAATACTTTGACAATTATTTATGTGTCTTGTTTTAATTCATGTCCTGTATAATCATTTTAGGTATTTCTAGATTGACTGATTATTAAAATTAGTTCTGAAAATGGAAAGTGTGCTTGGAATATTGATGCATCTCTCTTGTCTTCCTTTAGTTCCTGGTCAGAAAAAAAAAGAGAAGCAAATATGAAAAGGCTCAGGTTAGTGTACTGAGTACATAATTGATGATTATTGGTGTTATAAGATGTTCTAGACATTTTTAATTAATTGTTCCTGAATGATCCAAACTGAATAATCAAGAGCATGCTCTCAGTGTTCTTGAAACATCTCATAAATACTCATAGTCTCGTAAATATGTCTATACATACATATGTGTATTTTTATCCACACTAAAGTGTTTTTATTTATTTATCTATATATTTATTTACAGACATGTGAACTGGAAGAAAAACTTTTACCCAAATGTCAATTGGCATGAATACGAAAAGGAGCCATAAAATGAGACAAATTAAAATGCATTATCCTGTACTCTGATTTAAAAATGACTAATAAGAAAGAAAAATGAAACCATTTGAAAGAAAATCTTGTAATCAACTGTAATTTATACTATGTAGTTAATATGTTACCTGTTACACAGTCTGCACAATATGCGAATAATGAATGAGACAATGATTTTTTAAATGTACTTAACGTCCTTGCAATAAAATCTTATCTGCTATACCCCAGGTAATCTCATGTATTTACAAACTGCATGCTTCACATTGTTTAATAGTTTACAAACGTATGCATAGTTTACAGCTGTGACATAATATAATGACATTATTACATTAAAATATAGAAATAACATTGAAAATAATTAATAACAATTGTGCGATTGTAATAATTAGTCTGAGAAATCGGGCTTAAAATATCTTAAAAATGCCAATGCAGGTCACGTGTTTCTGCATACCGTGGCGGTGACGTGTTTCCGCCTACTGTGGCGGTCACGTGTTTCCGTTTACTGTGGCGCTCCACAGTGGCCGCAGCCAGACCCTTCTCGAGACGTGAAGCATTTCATCTACGAAAACGCGGAAGTGGTGACGTAATTCCGCTCACTGCTCCTTAACTCCGTCGCTCGGGCGCTCAGTGGCGGGAGTTTGCAGCATGGCGGTTCAACCCAAGCAGAGTCTGTCTATGGACAGTGCAACAGAAACTGGCTTTATCAACTTTTACTTTTCTATGCCGGAAAAGCCGGACACTACCGTGCGGATATTCGATCGCGGGGATTATTACACTGCACATGGGAAAGATGCGCTTTTTGCTGCCAAAGAAGTTTTCAAAACGAACGGAGTTATTAAAAATCTGGGCTCAGGTGAGTTAGCGCGTGAAGGGCCTGCCGAGGAGCACGAGCGCCTTCACTAATAATATTGCAAATTCATTTTTTAAAAACATTTAACGATTTGCATTCGCGTATCCCTGCAGTTTTATATCCTGTGAGTAAAACAACTTGCTAGCTATCTCCAGGCGGTTAACGGTTTAGCTATAAAAGATCAATGTGTAAAAAAAAAAGGGACAAGTTATTTAGTTATACAAATTTCAAAGCATTGACGTTGCATAATGTGTTGATTGTGACAATATTATGTTGCACTCAACTTGTAGTAGGCTAATAGTGTATTGTAATTAATTTGCAATAATAGTTTATTCAGGGACTGCACAATACAAACAGAACAAATGCCTTGCAATATGTCGTTCTGCAATATTGCAATATTAAATTATACAAGATGTTAGATTTTTTTTAAGCACTGTGGTCAGTTTAAGGGAGTTCACTTATATAGAGACAAAATACAAACTAAAACCACCTTTTTTAGATTAATGATTTCAAACGTTTCTTGAACTTAATCTAAGAATCCTTAAGTAATTGTCATGTATATAATATATTTAACTCTGACTTATGGATAATGTATTATGTATACAACCTCACTTCTAGATTGTAGTCATGGAAAATAAGAATTGCTTTCATTTGCATTGCATTTCATTTTGTATCTAGTAACAAAAATCTGCTTTACCTGTGAGTATTGTGAGTCCCTGCATCACAATAATGATGCTGAAACTATTTGTTGTGCAGCTCTAGTTTATAATGATGTTGCATGAAATGTATCATTTATTTTACTGCTATGGGAGGTGTGGTTGTGGATTGAATACATGCCTAGAGATGAATAGCAAGAGAGACCTTGAGCAAACCTCTTAACCCTAGGTTGTCCCAGTAATTAGTAGCTTGGGAGTTGCTCTGGATAATATTGTCTGATGAATGCCATTAATATATTTTTACAAATTCTTATGTTGCACATGAATTGCAGTAATACTTTTACTTTCTTGTGTGATGTTTCCTGTAAACAACACATTGTGCTTTGCTTATTCTGAGTAATAGGTAGCAGGAGGCTGGAGAGTGTGGTCCTCAGTAAGATGAACTTTGAGTCCTTTGTCAGAGACCTACTGTTGGTTAGGCAGTACCGTGTGGAAGTGTACAAGAACAAGTCAGGAAGCAAAAGCAGCAAAGATAATGACTGGCAGATTGCATACAAGGTACTATGTAATATGTAACATGATATACAGTCTTGAGCCACCTCTCATTTCTTTACATTTTGATAGGAAAATGAGCCAGGTGCACTGAGTAATTGTAACGTGTGCAAACTGTACAGACTATTTCTCAAGATGGCATAAAAACAAAATCCGGCTCTTTGGAAGCAAAATATAAAGCAATGAAGGGGATGACTCAAGACTTTAGATTTTTTATTTTCAGCCTACTCATTGTGACCATTCTTGCCTGTTTGGAAAATATACATGGGTCCATGCATCTGTTTAGAATTATAACAGTTATCTGTTAATGTATTTTTGATTTTTCCTAAATAATACATATGTATGTCATATTTCTGATTGTGGGGTTCCAGGCTTCTCCAGGGAACTTGACCCAGTTTGAGGATGTTCTGTTCGGGAGTGGAGGCGGTGGGGGTGAAGGGGCTACCGGAGTTGTGGGAATACGTCTGGGCACAGGGAGTGATGGGCAGCGTATTGTAGGAGTTGGATATGTTGACAGCACACTCAGGGAAGTTGGTGTCTGTGAGTTTCCGGATAATGACCAGTTCTCCAACCTCGAGGCTCTGTTGGTACAGATTGGGCCTAAAGAGTGTGTGCTCCCTGCGGGAGACACGGCCGGAGACCTTGGTAAACTCAGACAGGTAAAAACAAGACTTCAGCATAATAAATGGGATGTAAATGTTTAAGCTGGTAGTTGTGCTTAATGATGCATGTGTTTTCTTGTTGCAGTTGGTTCTGCGTGGCAACATTCTCCTCTCAGACAGGAAGAAGGCAGAGTTTACAACTAAAGACATAGTTCAGGATCTGAACCGGTTGCTGAGAGCTCGAAAAGGTGAAACTGTGTCTAGTTCTACACTCCCTGAGATGGAAAAACAGGTTAGTATTTATAAAAAGATGGCTCACCAAACAAACATACCCTACATCCCAGTATAAACATGGGGGTTTTGAAAAAATATTTTAATTGTTGATTGAGGACAGGGGCTCCATAAATTAAGACGTTAAGGGCTGTTAATCTTGAGTTATAGTGTATGAAAGCTTATTAATTCATCCATTGATCCATTGAGATGATAAGTTAATTCTGCTGTCAAAATTAATTCAGATGCATGACGATAAATCCAATCACGCTAGTAATGTATCTCTATGGCTTTTTTTTAAATGAGCAGTTAAATCAATCACTACTTCATGTGGCACATGTTACAACACATCACTGAAAAATATAATTGCTTTAATTGTGGTTTTAGAGGAAAATCTGTGTGATTCTGTGTGTGTGCGCCCTGTGATGTTGGCACCTGCCCAGGGTTGGTCCCTGCCTTGCGCCCGTAGATCTCGGGATAGGCTCCGGTCTCCGCGACCCCGTTAGCGATTAAATGGTTCGGATAATGAATGAATGAATGAATGAGTTAAGTGTTCATTTTCACAGTAATACTACATAAGAAAAATATCAAAGTCATAATTTTCACATTCTTTACTACAGATTGCAATGTCCTGTTTGGCCGCTGTCATCAAATACCTGGAGCTGCTTTCTGATGAAGCCAACTTTGCCTCTTTCAAGATTACATCGTTTGACCTCAGCCAGTTTATGCGTTTAGACAATGCAGCTGTGCATGCTCTTAACCTCTTTCAGGTTTGTTGTAATAATAGACTCTCTTTCATTGAAATTGGGCTAAATATCTGTTGATGGATCCTTTGCTGACATGACATAAAATGTCCATTTTACTCTATTATCCTACAAGTTCGGAGAGCGTCTTTAGGTGATGCACCCTTTGTATTGATAATGTTTTATACAATTAGTTTTGTAATCGTTTCTCTTTTTAGGGATCATCTGAAGATCGTACTGGTACCCAGTGCCTTTCAGGTCTTTTGAACAAGTGCCGGACACCTCAAGGCCAAAGACTGCTCAACCAGTGGCTCAAACAGCCTCTGATGGACAAAAACAAAATCGAGGAAAGGTTAGATTATACAATCATTTGATTTTATTTTTTAAATATATTAATGTTATGTCACAGCTCAAAATAAACAAGTTATTTGTGGACCCTGGGCAGATAAATTTTCTAGGGTCAAAGTCTCATTATTGGCATATACTCTTAAATACATCCAGTATGTCACATAAACATCCCACATATAATTTGTGTTAAGAGCATTGTGTTGAAGAGAGAGCATGCCTCTCCCTCTGATTTAACTCCGGTCAGGCCAGTTTTTCATTTTTAATTGAATTAGTGTATACATCAGTGTATAGCCATTAATAGGTAATATTAGCTTTGTGATTTTTAGCCCACATTCCTCCATCTCTTTAAATGCCTTCTGGTATGACAAGCACTTTGTCAGAGCACCTTCACAGACAGACTGGCAGAACAGAGAGCTCATATCAGTCTGAAGTTAGCAATCATTTATCTTTATCTTATTTTTTAGCTAAGTATACTTTGTTACAGAAAATGTACAACTGCTTTACCAAATGACTAATTACTCCCACCTTGTGTCCGTAAATGGTTTTACATCTAAATCAAATGATATGATATATAACATACAGTAAGTGCATGCATGTTCCACAGCAGTACAAACATGAAACAGGGATGTGTGTCATTATAAAATCTATTTTTTTCTTAAAAGTTTATTGATTTTGCAATCTGCCACACCTAATGCTGCCCATCAAAAGCCTGATAAGTCCCTATATAGAACTTTTAGTGAGAACCATCTAGAAGTAGAGATATACAATTTGCAGTCCCACTGTAAACAAGTGACAGAATCTGATCAAAAATGTCAGACCAACTGCAGAGATTCTGATACTTACAAATGCATAAACACAACAAATCCCAGTTACACTATCATATTTAAATAATAAGTTGTTTTGAAGGAGTTGATGTTAAAAAGAAATAAAGATCTGGAAGGACTCTTGAATCAATATCCAGAAGTTTACCTAAAGCAGATTTTGTGTCTATAATAATGTGTCTAGATGTTAAGAATATGGAAAAAATGTCAAACAGAATGATCATTTTGAAGAGTGTTGAATGGTTTCTAGATATTGCTTCAGTACAGTTGACTGTGGGCCAGTGAATCACAATACGAGTTGGATGGTGTCTGTAGTCAACAGCATTCTCATATGTGTATCCCCCATCAGAGGGCAGTGTTCAAAGTTAATACTATTACAGTTTTCGTAGATATTAAAATTGAAGTCAGACTAAAGTAAGTGGTAACCTCAAGCACAGGAAGTTCATCCCAAGTTTCTCCAAATATTTGTTTATGATCAGAATTAGAGCAATGGAGCCAGTCATTTAGACATAACTTTGGCTGGTTTTCAGTTTCAAGACATGGTAGACATTAATGATAGACATTTTGAATCATGCAGGGGAAAGACAAAGTATCGCTGGGAACACACCAATCAGAAGAATTGAACTTGCTCTGATCACACAAGCAGTGATGCCATCTGGTCCAGCAGCTTTGCGAGTGTTCAATTGCTTGAGAGTCATGCTCTCACAGAAGGACAGAGTGATAAAGTCACTGGAAGTGCTTGTTCCCTCCAGACGCATATTGTAGGCCAACTGGAAAGGAGCATGAAACACATTCAGCTCCTCCACAAATGAAGCAGTAGTGCCTGGCACAGTTACATTCCCCTTATAGTCTGTTATTGCGTTCAGTACTTTACCCACGTACTCTGCCACATACTGAGCTAAACTACAGCTTAACCAAGTTTCTGTACTCCTTTGTAGAGGTTATTCTAGGCTCATTTTCATTCTTCTGCTTTCTTATTCCAAATACTGGTACCAAACCAGGCTGATATCTTAATTGACTGATAATTCAGTGCTAATCATTGTGAAAAAACACTCGGCCTTGAACCCAACTTGACTACCAGCATGTTTCTGTCTCAGACTCGATCTTGTAGAAAGTTTTGTGGAAGACTCTGAACTGAGACAGAGATGTCAGGACGACCTGCTCCGGCGCTTCCCTGACCTGAATCGCATGGCAAAGAAGCTCCAACGGCAAAATGCCAACCTGCAGGACTGTTTCAGGGTTTATCAGGCGGTTTGCCAGCTGCCAGGGCTGGTCCAGGTTCTGGAGATGCACACTGGTAAGACTTGACTCTTAATACTTTTTTCCTTGTTGAATTCTACACTTTCCCTATACTTTTTTCCCCCCTGTGCTGAAGTGTCTTGATTTTTGTTCGTTCGCCACTTAGAGCTTGTTACATGTTCACAGATGCACCTATCAGCTTTGCATATTGTAAGAGAACAACATTTGCCTGTTATTCAAATAGAGAATTGCTCAGACTGTGTCCGGGGCGGGGGGATACCAGTGAACAGCATTTCACTATACGCCTCATCACTTATATAACACTCAGTGATTAAGGTTCGGGCCCATTTCATTTTCTTTGCAGACATAAAGTTGACAAAACATCAGGAGGTGGGAAGCTAATAGTAACTTGTACAGCATTTATCAAACGCACTTATCGAGATTGATTTACATTTCCTAGTTAGATACAAATACAGTCTCCCTAAAGCAACATGGGAATAAAAGCCTCAGGGTGCTAACAGTGATTTTGAACCTCCAAATGTATGTTACTGACTTACAGATTCAGTTATGGTGTGTTCCATTTGCCTTTTGAGCTGAGATTCAGTGGCTTCTAGGCTCTATTAACGCTAATACATCTACACTTTAAATCTGACTTTTCTGTTTCGGCTAACTAGACTAGCCATTTGTTTTAGCAACCATTTTAGCATTACTATTTTATAAACTACACATAATGTGGTATTTTACGTATAAAATGACTGTAACAACATGACTGTCAATTACAGCAACACTTATGTACACAGCTGACCAAGTTAGACAAAACATCACTAAAGTGCAAAAAAAGAAGTAAAAATCGCAGCATTTATTACAGTCTTTCCACTGAGCAGCCGTCCCGCATTATGAACTCGGGGTCCTCTGTGCTGCTCCGAGATATTTGGTCGGGTGTCCGAGAAACGGGGCGCACATTTTGTCACTTCCGGCTTCAGCCCTCAGAAAACGACTCAGAAACAGAGCAACACTCGCGAATGGAATGCGAGATTACTTTGACCACAACATCATCACTGCCACTGCAATACTTGGCTACATTTTAATAAGCTGGACCACTCAACTTTGTTCCCTACCATTAACAGGAAAGCATCAAGTCTTGTTGAACGCAGTGTTCATTACACCCTTCAGTGACCTCATCTCAGACTTCACCAAGTTTCAGGAGATGATAGAAACAACACTGGACATGAACCAGGTAAGGGCATGTTTGTTTGCTCTTCTTTAACTTCTATTTCACCATCTCAGTTGTTATATTAACACTATCCCTGGCCCCTCTTCAGATTGAGCACCACGAATTTTTAGTTAAACCCTCATTTGACCCCACACTGAGTGAACTACGGGACACCATGGACCAACTGGAGAAAAGCATGCAGTCTGCCCTGAACAGTGCCGCTCGTGAGCTTGGTAAGAACAAACCCTGTTAACCTATACCCTACTTACATGTGGGTAAGTCTTTCACAGTCTTTTATTTTTTTTTGCCTGCAAAAAAGTGTCAGATATTTCTACTCAACTTTGCCGTAGGTGTTGATGCTGGCAAGACGGTGAAACTGGAATCCAACGCTCAGATAGGATATTACTTCCGCGTCACATGCAAAGAGGAGAGGTGCCTAAGGAACAATAAGAAATTCACAACCATCGATGTGCAGAAGAATGGTGTGCGCTTTACAAACAGGTGAGATGGATATGTCTGAATGGTCTCATTTTATTTCCAGGTACGTTCCGAGCTTTTGATGACGACGTTAAAACTGTTGGTTGTGTGTTGCAGCAAGCTGAGCTCTCTGAATGATGACTATACCAAAAACAGACAGGAGTATGAGGATGCTCAGAATGCAATTGTTAAAGAGATCATCAGCATTGCTGGTGGTGAGTAGTGTGTCTGCATGATATTGACATTGCAGTATTATTTTTGCATTATTACACTATTTTACAAAAACACAGCTTTTTTTAAAAACCAAATAACTTGTGTAGCTCTATACTGAAAGTGAGGAATTTTATTTAGTTTTGAAGGGGAGTCTATCTGCAAAGAAAAGAAAATTTATTTTACTTTATTTATCTAAGCACCTTTAAGTCTATAAAGTAAAGTAAGATTAGTTGTGAAAAGTAATGGTTTCCGTTTTATTAATCAGCAAAAACATGCTGTAGTTTTTGATTCAACTTGCCATTTTTGACTTGCACGTGCCCATTTTATACTGAAGATGCTGAAAGCATGTGTTGTGCAGGCCTGCTACAATTCACCTCAGTGTCTTGTAAACCTTTGCATGAATTAACCTCTGTACTGACACTGTGTTTGTGCTGTAGGCTACGTGGAACCACTTCAGACACTGAATGAGGTGATAGCCCAGCTGGATGCAGTGGTGAGCTTTGCGGTGGTGTCTCATGCGGCCCCCGTGCCCTATGTAAGGCCTAAAATACTGGAAAAAGGCAGTGGGAGGCTGATCCTGAAGGCAGCGCGGCATCCTTGTGTAGAGGCCCAGGATAATGTGGCCTTCATCCCCAATGATGTGACCTTCCTTAGAGGAAAAGAGATGTTCCACATTATTACAGGTACATGGCTATTCATTGATATTGGATTCAGTTCAATTTCATGGTTCATTGGACCTCAGGAACAGTATAGCATGCTAGACCTCGATTATGGACATTGTGGATGACAAGAACTCTAATAGATGCCTTTATGTGACAAGTAAATATGTTCTCATATGAAAAGCCTAAAGTTTTTCTTACTGTATTTTCCCTATTGTACTGCTATACTGTTGCAGGTCCAAATATGGGTGGGAAATCCACATACATTCGCCAGGTGGGCGTGATTGTGTTGATGGCGCAGATTGGTTGCTTTGTGCCGTGCGATGAGGCGGAGGTGAGCGTGGTGGACTCTATTCTAGCCCGTGTAGGTGCAGGGGACAACCAGCTTAAAGGAGTGTCTACCTTTATGGCAGAGATGCTTGAGACAGCAGCTATTTTACGGTTAGTACTTGCAAGAGTTGTCTTCTTATCTGTGGGTGCACCAGCTGGGGTGAATATGAAATGTTATGATGTAAAATATTGGAAGCTGGTTATTTCAGTTTAATCTTTGCAAAGACTAAGTCTGCTTCCAGCTATGCAATTGTGGTATTTGATGTGAAATCACACTGTTGACCAGTGATACTGTTGTCTTCAAAGAGGGAGAGATCCACTGAAGCCAAAAACTAAACACTTAGGAAGCCATTACTATTATGTTGCACTATAGCATTTCCTGTAATGTACTAGTTTACTCCAAAAATATGTGGAAAAATACTGGACAGTCTTAAGTTGTAGTGGATGAATTTCAAGCACTGCAGTGTTTCTTATATACATTTAATTAAAAAGACAGTCAGTTTTCATTAGGCATGTCATGACCTTCATTGATCCAATTGTTTGGAATTCACTTTTCAGTGCATTACTGTTTGATCTTTTTTAGAATTTCCTTTAATCTATTACAAAGGGGTGGTAATGGCCTAGTTTTAGGATCCTCTGTTATGGATCAAGAGGTCATAGGTTCAAATCCAGCTCTGTCTCACCTCCAGCCTGTCATAATTGAGCCTCTGAGCCCCTTAAGCCCAAGTTACTCCAGGGAGTTTATCTCCATAATTAGGAAATAAGTCACTCTGGTGAATGCAGTACAATGTAAATGTAATACTAGACTATGGAATCCAATCAATCAATATGTCCAATTTACATTATTCATTTTTCCAATTTGTTGTGCAGTACTTCCACTGAGAATTCCCTAATAATAATCGACGAGTTAGGACGTGGTACGTCCACTTACGATGGTTTTGGCTTGGCCTGGGCAATCTTGGAGTACATTGCCACACGCATCAAGTCTTTCTGCCTCTTTGCCACTCACTTTCACGAGCTAACTGCTCTGTCACAGCAAGTGCCTGAGGTCTGCAACCTCCACGTTACTGCCCTGACCTCAGACAACACCCTCACCATGCTGTACAGGGTGAAACGGGGTAAGTTGAATTCACAAATATGTGTATTAAATATGGTATAATATGGTCCTCATATATCTCACTTAAACAGGTGTGTGTGACCAGAGCTTTGGGATTCATGTGGCTGAGATGGCTCACTTTCCTAAACATGTTGTTGATGATGCACGTGAGAAGGCACTTGAACTTGAAGAGTTCCAGTACATGGCCACAGCCTGTGATGCAGTGGCAGACTCTGAGCCAGAAGTAAAGAGACGCCACCTGGAGAGACAGGTGGGCTAGTCTGGGCTGTTTTTATTTTTATTTAATTTTTATATTGCAATTTGGTGTCTCATATGAACAAGGAGTACATTTGCCTCTTGTCTATTCTAAACAGGAAGGGGAGAAAATCATTGATGATTTTCTAGACAAGGTGAAGGCTTTGCCTATCGAGGGTATGACCGTTGACACAATCAAAGAAGAGTTGCGCAAAATGAAGTCTGAAGTCATGCTACTGAACAATGGGTTCGTAAATGGGATCATTTCTCGTGCGACAAATTTGAAAAAGCCTTCGACATGAGAGGACTATGGTTTAAGCATAAGGAAGTCATTCCTAGCTGTTTTTTGCATAATTCTTTTACAAAGTTAGAGATTCAACACACTGTTAAATAAGAATATATGTTACTGTGTGTCCTTTTCTTTGTTCTTTCACCTGGTGATCTGTGTCTAGTTTTTTCTGTTTGTATTTTTTTGTGCTGTGTATGTCCTTACTATTTCATGTTGCCTACTTTAAGCTACAGTTCTGTGTACCACTTTCAAACAATATCAGTTAATCTGGGCAAAGTAAATCACTTTGGTACAGTTTAATTCTGCATCATATGTATGCTATATTTCAAGGATTTAGTTTTCATCTATGGGATGCTGAATTAATCATCATGTCAGAGTTATGCATTTTGGTACAGTTCTGATCAACATCATAGAGTGAAAAAATAGACACTATATTTAGATTAATATTTTGCATTGTTTGCATTAGAAACAATAAATAAAATTTAACTAGACATATGGCGTTAATTTGTCATATCTGGGTCTGTGTTGGTTTTATAAAGCTGGGCTTATTTTATGACCTAGTGTTGGAGGCTGTCTGTTATTCGACACCAGAGGATGTGTTAAACCAGTGGTATACAGAGGATTGTTTTTAAATGCTGTCACCCACTGTGTTCTACTGACACTCCACGGCATGATGGTGATGGCAGTATTTGAACACTAGTTAAGACATCACCTGTGTGACCTGACATAAAGAACAGCACAATCACATTGTTGAAGACATAACTTTCACTGTCCAACCCAAACCAGTCATAATATTCATATTAAATGGGAGCAAAGGGATTCTGAGGGTTAGAACATTACAATAGCAACCAATCAAAAATAATAACCCCTTTGACATACCTAACAATGTATAATATAGCACAAGGTAATATACTGATATGGACAGAGCAAAGTAGTTATATGAAGTGATAATGGGTATAATAAAGAGATTGCAATACAGAGAATGCTTCAGCAATTTTAACAGAATTTGATATGAACAAAATGGTGCAGTGCAAACATGGACCAACGGAAGAATGAATACAGCCTGTCAGTTCTTTATTATGTACTTATATAGTCACTTGGGTGACTAGATCATGAACCAAATGTCTTTTTATGTGTGTATGGTCATTTAACAAGTCAGTTTATTCTAAGGTACAAGGTATATTGGTGATTGTGGCCTTATAGTGATCTTACGTTTGAATTAAGGGCTTATTAAATATTTTTTGGAAGGTACTGTTCCACTTGAACCTTATCAACCGTTGTGACTGCTAAGTTGCTATGCTATTTTATGTTCATTTAAAAACAAATATTAAGATTCTAAAAATGTGTATTCCCACACATGGAAAATAGTACTTTGTACTGGCATATATAATAATACTTAATAGTACTACAATATATAACACTTCTTCCTATAGGAACTTCAAATAAAAGAGGCTGTAGTTTTATTCATAAAATACACTGATTAACAACACTATTGGTTCCCCCCCACTAAACTATAAATGTTCCCGTTAAAGTTCTTTTGGGCGTGTTTTACTAGAGACTGGTAATTATATCTAGCATAAGAAAGCGAGCAATTTTTATGTATAGTGAAATATAAACAAAAAAATGTTTTTGCTCATCTTACACTAATTCATTCATATACTTTCGTACACCCAGCGCTTAGTTTAACACATCGCCCGCTGCTTATATGAATGAAGTGTCCAGGTGGAGTTTGGTCAATTTCGCCGTCGCATCTTATAAGAATCAGACAAGGGACAGTAGAATTTGCAAATTGAGGGCCCACTGGTTTATCCACCATTGGTGAACAGGACTCCCTTGTGATCTCCCCCCTCCTTTTCCTTCGTGTCCCCGTGTGTGTTAATGGCTCCTCCTGCAAGAGAGAGACGGAGCTTGCACAGAAGAGCGCGGGGGGAGCAGAGTCCGAACACCCCGAAAAACAGCCCCGAATCTGCGTTATTGGCGGTGTTCACGTTCTCCAGCAGCTTCATTTTTAAAATTAGGGACCCTATGTTGACAACAGATCAACGGCATTTTACATTTTGAGCAAATCAACTCGCCAAATGAACTCCGTCAGGGCAACCAACAGAAGACCCAGGCGAGTATCGAGGCCGCGCCCGGTGCAGCCGGAAAGGAACAACGGCGAAAGAGGTGAGACGCGACGCGAAAACACGACGGGCGAAGTGTTTTTATCTCCTTTTCGACCGATTTTCGTGTGGTATGTTTGCGTGAGTAAGCGGTTTCACAGTTCTGACGACTGAGCGGCTTCGGCAGGAAACGCCGAGGCTCGGAGTCAGCTGCGTTACAGGCCAGGCCGCGCTTTGTTTGGCTTCATTGGCCACAAATACGGACTAGCCTGGCAGCTAACTGTATCACCTCAGCCACAACTGAAAGCTTAAGAAAGCGCTGCCGTGGTATGCCTTATATGTACCACAATATGTTTTCACGCTTGTTTAACTCGTTTCTTTTTCCCACAGCTGACTTGGGTGATAAGCGAGCGTCAATAAAAATGAGTATTTGGACATTGAATCTGCGTTGCGCAGCTGCTTGGCTAGCAGTGGGCTGCCATTTTGGGGGGTGTAGTGGAAGTCAAACAGCTCGCTTAATGCTAGCTAATTTGCTACCTGAAAGAACCACCTAGTTAGCAACGGTGCAGGTTGCCAGCAAACAAACGGAACAATTGGTAGACGCCTCACCGAAAACCATACAGTGTTTTTAGGCTCAGTTTTATTTCAGGTTTTTAAAGCTAACTCTTTATCTCCCCAAATTGTATGTGTTTATACAGTCCCAAGATTCGCTAGCAATAGCTAGCGGAGAAACTAACTAGCTTCTTAGCTAGCTACGCAGTTGGGTTCATGCCGAGCGAGTAAGGATAAAACATTCTTCTGGTGACAAATTGACTTGGGTTTGTATATGTTGGTTCATGTTTATTGTTAAAACTGTGGATGGTTGTGCTTGTGTTTTCCCGGTGCGTGTCAACAATGACTCGGAATGCGGGAGGATTTCGTTAAAACGGCTCTTGTCGACAAGGCCCGGGCTCGTTTGCAGCCAAAGACATTATGCGTCTGTGTTGATCCGAAACCTTTTGTTTTAACCCCTTTTTCAGACAGTACACAGGCAGAATTGATCCGGATTTGGACGCTCCGCTTCCCCAGAAAGGTGGAATTGGTTTTACAGTGTGGGGGTTAGTTTGTTATGTCTTTAGGTTAATGGGTATCGGGCATTTTGATTGTTTTACAGTGCCATGTTTGACTCGATTACCCATTTGTCATCGCCAGTTGGAGTAATGCATAGTCAATCAGCATTTATTATGCAGTCAGTCTGTAGCATATGTTGTATTTTTATTATTCTTGCGTAAATCATAACTGGTTATTTGGAAGGAAAATTAGGGAAATCTGCAGTAGTGCTGATTGAACAGACATTTTGAACATAGGGTGCGGGATACTATTTTTCTGGTCCAGTTATTTGTGTTTAGCAAAGTCTCACATTTAAAATGTGCTTTTGTTTATTAATTCTTTTTAGCATTGGTCAGTATGTGTACTTCAAAGCTAATCAGTGCATCATATAAATTTGCATTTGTTTACAAATTCAAGCAAACGTTTCTGGGACATAAGTGAAGTTGTAATCAACAATACATGTTAACACTGGTTTAGCTCTTGGTTTAAGACTTGTTACTTGAGTTATTGTTGTTAACATTTACTTTTTCAGTAAAAGATAAAAGTTTTTTTTTAATGGGAGGGAGAGACTCCTTCTGCATTTTTACTTTTGCATTTGGTGAATTAGATTCCATTCAGTCAGAATATCCTAATCACATCAAGTGAACTCGTACGTAAATTCTGATTTAAACATTAGTGGCTGTAGGTTCCTAGGAGAACATAAATACTATTTATTCTCGTTTTTATGACAAAGTTTGTAGTTTATTTGTAGTGAAAATGCAGTGATGCTATACTGGTCCACATATTGTATATTGCATAGTGGAAAGGGTTTTCTGCTGGAAAATGTCGGCTATTAAGAATTAAAAAAAAAACGGCACCCATCGTAGGTTCGTACATATAATGTCTTTAAATAGCTCAGATGTTTGGCCACTATCAGTTAGCTGTCAGACTTTGTAAACTTATATACAAGACATCTTATAGTTATCGCTACACTGAGCGTCTGTTGATGCCATATAGATTAGTATTATATTAGAAATGTTATTCTTTTTTGATGTTGTCTCCAGGTACCAATTGAGCTGTAGGGAAGGACAGACTGTAGGCCTCTCAGGTGATCAGTACACCAGGTAATGGCAGGTAGGTAGGGCCTGCACACACAGCGTTGAACAGGTAGGGGTTCTGTAGTTAGGGCACAGTACAGAGGAATATTATATTGGAAACTTGCGGGTTTGGCTTTCATGGAGCTGCTAGCGACGAGTTGGTTGAACTGTTTTACTTTCCAGAAGCTCATATGATTACCTGAGAATGTTGTACACGTTGTATTTTGTTACCAAGTCTTTGCGAAACTGTAGGACTCTGTATGGTTGGACTTACTGTCGTAACTCATACTCAAGGCTTCATGTGCAGAACTTGACTTTTAATATGTCCATTGCATTTTTTTAAATAAAGATTTTGGATGATTTTTCTGTGAGTGTGTCTATTTTTACATGCCTGTCCTGCTTAGTTACGGCTAATCCATTTCCGACTTTCCTGACTTCTCTGTAGCTCTGAGGTAGGCTGCCGCATTTTCAGAGAACAGAATCCTGAAAGGGGTTCTGTCCCATTTTGATAAGCTGTGTCTTTCTCTCGTTTTTTCCTCCCTCCCTCCCTCCCTCCCTTACTTTATCTAGGTACTGTGCTGTGTACACTTGAAAGGAGAAATTTACTTGGAGCGTGCAGCAAATCTGTAGGGGCCAGAGCTTTATTGCAGGTTGAAAACGTCTGAGCTGATTGAGGTTGTTTTCTCCCCCTCTCTTTTCTGTGCAGATGAGGACGTCCCTGCAGATATGGTTGCAGAAGAATCTGGTCCAGGAGCTCAAAACATACCATACCAACTCCGCAGAAAGTCTTTGCTGCCCAAGAGAACTGCTTGTCCCACAAAGAACAGTATGGAGGTAAATAAAATCACCAGAGAAACTCGGATATAGTTGATCATTTTAGTTCATATCTTCAGTATCTTTTGTTTTGATGTGACGTGTGTTTGTGCCGTGCGTGTACAGGGAGCCTCTACTTCAGCAACAGAAAATTTTGGCCACAGAGCAAAACGTGCCAGAGTGTCAGGAAAGTCCCAAGACCTTCCAGGTGAGTGAAGATGACCATTCTAGGTGCTGTGTTGAACATATGGACGTTTGAGTTCAAAGTCTCATTTAGTGATCCTTAAGTGAAAACCACGGAAAATGAAGGAAACACTAAGCATTGTCTTTACCTTAAGTGCCATTTGCCCAGTCAAGGATTAAGGCTTGTCCTAGACCAGTTTTGAGTTTGAATGGTAAATCTCTGTTGATATTACAACTTGGTCCAAGACTAGGCTTAATCCATGTTTAGGAAACCAGCAATAAATGTATACTGGTTATGTTAACAAAATGTTTTACATCTGCCATCAGATTAATATTTTTGTACTGAATGAGATGAATGTAATTTGTCAGTTTGTAAAAGTTAAGCTGTCAGTAGTAGTGTATTTTAGAGCTCAGTAGGCATGTGACATTTCATTTTGTTCTGTGTTGTTCTGATCATGAACAATTTACATGATTTAGTTGTATTTTATTTCACAAAATTAAGTGTAGAATAGTAGTAGTTGTTTAATACTAGTAGTTTAATTGGGCAGTGGTAGATCTTTGTCTTTATTTGCACTGAAATATATTCTGCTTTGAAGTGCGCTCCCTTCTGTTAGTGTGTTTTTAAGTCTGAGAGGCAGCATTAATTCTTTGTTTAGTAATTAGAAATTATGACCATTCTTGGTGTAGGTTTATTTTTTATGCCTGTCCTGAAATTATTAGGAATGTGTTTTTCTTATTATTAATTGACTTAAATACTGTGAATGTCTAAACTAAAACAGATCTATTTAACTATTACTGTCCATGTGACTCAATAAGCTACTACTTCAGACTATGACATAAATACATTGCAGAAGATGGTCATAGCATGTTCTGTGGT
The DNA here is from genome assembly GCA_032718565.1 of Distichodus sexfasciatus. NCBI lineage: Eukaryota > Metazoa > Chordata > Actinopteri > Characiformes > Distichodontidae > Distichodus > Distichodus sexfasciatus. The sequence goes on along the minus strand of JAVGVS010000021.1, from coordinate 3,844,219 downwards.
TGAACATATCTCATCATCTCTTGTCTAGCTGCCCCTGCAGAACAGTATCTCCAAGAGAAGCTTCCAGATGAGGTGGTCTTGAAGATTTTTTCCTACCTTCTGGAACAGGACCTGTGCCAGGCCGCATGCGTCTGCAAAAGATTCAGTGAGCTAGCTAATGATCCCATTCTCTGGTGAGTAATACATGTATAAATCATATTGTTTCTTAACTGATATCCTTTTTGTTTGTTGCTTGAATACAATTCAGACATATTGTAGGGCTGTAGAACACAAACTTGTGTAAAATATTTATGCTCATCACTTAGCTTTCACTCTATTCCTTATTGTGGACAATAGGAAGAGATTGTACATGGAGGTGTTTGAGTACACACGGCCCATGATGCATCCAGAGCCTGGAAAATTCTACCAGATAAACCCTGAAGAATATGAGCAGCCAAATCCATGGAAAGAAAGCTTTCAGCAACTGGTATGAGTGTCTTTGAGATTCCTAGACCCTCTAAAAGCTAAGCTTCGTTCTTTTATGGTGATAGCATTGGTTCATGTGTTTGTAATTTGTTGGAGAGGGAAAAAAGTAATGTTCACTTCATCTGCCCTTCGAAACGTCATGAATAAACAATGAACATGTTGCTTTCATTCTTTTGAGGCCATGCAATTGGCTCATAACTTTTTTTTTTTATACTTCTGCAGTATAAAGGAGCACATGTAAAGCCTGGTTTTGCAGAACACTTTTACAGCAACCCAGCCAGATACAAAGGCAGAGAGAATATGCTGGTATGAACTTTGATGTCACTGTGTTTTGCTTCTACCATGTCTTGGTGACAGTCTATATTCATTTATCAAATGCCTTTATAAACAAGTGGTATTTTTGTCTGGCTTGTAGTACTATGACACCATTGAGGATGCTTTGGGAGGAGTACAAGAGGCCCACTTTGATGGACTGATATTTGTTCATTCTGGCATCTACACAGATGAATGGATCTACATTGAGTCCCCCATTACAATGATTGGTGCAGGTAAGTCTGCACAGACTATATTTAACCAAAGGAAGCAAATCGAACATTTATTCGAAAAAGTATGCCACGTTTTTTTCATTTTTCCTTTCATTCCTTTTAATAGCTCCTGGAAAGGTAGCTGATAAAGTCGTTATTGAGAACACTAGAGATTCAACGTTTGTGTTCATGGAGGGTTCAGAGGATGCATATGTGGGTTACATGACCATTAGGGTATGTTTTATGGAGCCAACCCCCAACTTTACACATACATTTTTTTAAAATTGCACTTATGGGTGCCACCACAGATGCTAGCTTAACTGCAGTTGTCCTTTATACCCCACAGTTCAACCCTGATGATAAATCAGCACAGCATCACAATGCACACCACTGCCTGGAGATTACAGTCAACTGCAGTCCTAACATTGACCACTGCATTATCCGCAGCACCTGCACAGGTAACATTCATTCAGACATCATTGTGATCTTATTTTGTTCTGCATTTTTGAGTATTGCAGCTACTCAATATGTCATAGTCCATACAGTTAATTTCACTGAGACTGTCCATATTTCTTACAGTGGGCTCAGCGGTATGTGTAAGTGGTCAGGGTGCTTGTCCTACCATCAAACACTGTAATATCAGTGATTGTGAAAATGTGGGACTTTACATCACCGATCATGCACAGGTAAGTAAAATCAACAGTCTAAACTTTTTGATACAAATCCTGACAGTATGAACATTGCTATCTAAATGCCACATGTGACTATTCTTTAAAAATCTGAATGCTCTACTATGTACAGTTTATTGTATAGATGTGTGTTGTAGACAGCAGTGAGTTAAGTGTTTTTGTTTATTAGCACTCAGCCCTGAAAAAGTGTTGGTGATGGACTTTGTCAATGATTTTGTTTTACAAAGATTTTATGGCACCCTCTTGTGGATGAGGCATGTAGTTACACATTTCTGTAATAGCTAGACCTCTCCCAAAGCATGTCACACGTAATGTAGGTTGGCATGAAAGTGTGATTGCTCATTGACAGTGTTAGTGTCTGTAGGAAACCATGAATTATTATAATTGGGAAAATGCAAACCTCTATACAAATGTATAATTGAATCAGATATACACATCAAAAACGATAATACATGATTTGTTGTTTATTGTATTGCTCAGTGTAGAGCTTGTTTGGTTTTAAGCAGTATGAAAGTGCATTGTGCTTTTACAAAAAAAAAATCTCAAACCAATTAATTGGTTTTCTAGGGAATTTACGAAGACAATGAAATCTCAAACAATGCGCTAGCTGGTATCTGGGTGAAAAACCACGGCAACCCCATCATCAGGAGGAACCACATTCATCACGGCAGAGACGTGGGGGTGTTCACCTTTGACCATGGCATGGTAAGATCACTTCTCCATTTTGATTTCACCGTCCCATTGCATTCCATGCAACTGCAGACATGATTTTTGTCTCCCCCTGCAGGGCTACTTTGAGAGCTGCAACATCCACAGAAACAGAATTGCAGGATTTGAGGTCAAGGCCTATGCCAACCCCACAGTAGTGCGCTGCGAAATTCACCACGGCCAAACAGGAGGCATCTATGTCCATGAGAAGGGCAGGGGCCAGTTCATAGAGAATAAGATCTATGCCAACAACTTTGCCGGCGTGTGGATCACCTCCAACAGTGACCCCACTATTAGGTCAGTGTTCTTGCCTTTGGCTTGTTTCTCTGCCTGCCCTTTTTTATTATGGTAGTGTTTGGAGATTGAATCGTGTACCTAGTGTTTTTTACTTATATAGTTGTTTTAGTCATCAGCTGTCATTTGTATCCTGTGTCTTTATTTTCTGTTCTTTTTGGATTGCAAAATTGCCAAATCTACACTGCAGTTGCTTACCTGTGTCTGAGTCATATTTTTGTTTGCACCCCCCCCCCACAGAGGCAATGCCATCTTCAATGGAAACCAAGGAGGTGTTTACATATTTGGAGATGGAAGAGGTCTCATAGAGGGAAATGATATTTATGGAAATGCCTTGGCTGGCATTCAGATCAGAACCAACAGCTGCCCTATAGTCAGACAAAACAAGATCCATGATGGACAGCATGGAGGAATCTATGTGGTGAGTGCACACACATTTTACACACACAATATTTGAAGTTAAGCGACTACTGATGTTTTTGTAAGTAGATTAACTGTGATTTAAATGTGCTTAAATGACTGATTTTGTTTAATATAAACTTGGGGTATATGTCTAACAATCTTTTCTCATGTTTTTGATTAGCATGAGAAGGGACAGGGTGTGATTGAGGAGAATGAGGTTTATAGCAACACTCTGGCAGGAGTGTGGGTGACCACAGGGAGCACGCCTGTGCTTAGGAGGAACAGGATACACAGTGGCAAACAGGTACACATCCACAACTCCCGAATCTGTTCTTAAAGCATACTGCATGGTCCAGTTTTGTTCTTCAGTACTGATCTTGCGACTTCTTTAAAGGTTGGTGTGTATTTCTACGATAATGGTCATGGAGTTTTGGAAGACAATGACATCTACAACCACATGTACTCTGGGGTCCAGATCAGGTATGGTACTCCATCACAGATGAGCAAACTAGTAGAAAGTAGATTAGCACAGCACAGGCCTATAGAAATCTGCATTTTTCACAGAGGAGCTGATGTGGAGGCTGTCCATTCATACTGTTTTAATCTTTTGTTTTGACAGGACGGGAAGCAACCCTAAGATTAGACGAAACAAAATCTGGGGAGGGCAAAATGGAGGCATTCTTGTTTACAACTCTGGTGAGAACACTAACATTGCCCTCCACTGTACTACACATCATTGGCCCAATTTGTCCTTGTGTCTCACTGGCACTTTATTTTTGCAGCATCAGAGCTTTAGCATTGCATTTAGAGCTGCTATAAATACTTTGAAATTTTGCCACGTACACATCTTAACGTCAGCCTAGAATGAACCCCTGTAGATGATGGAGACATTATTTTGCATTTGTATTTCAGTATGTTCCGTATATTAAAAACTCATGGATGAGTCTTTTAATGTAACACGGCTTAATGCCAACTGGTATTATTCTGATGGTAATTTGTTTGTTTTTCAAATATTATCCATTGTTTTATTAACATCTGGCATTGGTCAAGTAGCTCATAGAACACAGTAAAACTTTATGGGTCATTACATATTCTAACCCCCAGTAATAACAGTATTGTAAGGACTAATGGTGCAGTAATGATTAACCAACGGCACATTGGGAAGCCCTTAATCTCTGCTGTAAAAAAGACTCAGTTGTGACTGTGTGCTGGTCTGTTCTCAGGATTGGGGTTCATTGAAGACAATGAAATCTTTGACAATGCCATGGCAGGGGTGTGGATTAAGACGGACAGTAACCCCACCCTACGCAGGAATAAGATCCACGATGGCCGAGATGGTGGTATCTGTATTTTCAACGGTGGGAGGGGTAAGGCTGGAGAAGTTGTTTCATCACATAGGAAGGACTGCAGCCATTGTGATGGTTAACTTTGTTGTGCTAGTATGGTTTTATAGCGTATACTGAATCAGGTTTTGTGTGCTTGTAGGATTGCTGGAAGAGAATGACATCTTCAGAAATGCCCAGGCTGGGGTTCTCATTAGTACCAACAGTCACCCAGTGTTGAGGAAGAACCGAATATTTGACGGCTTTGCTGCAGGTTAGTATGAGTGTGGAAAATCAGAGCACTTCCCTAAGTGTCCATGAATTTACTTAATTATTGATCATTGAGGTATGACTGGTAGCTTATACTGATTGTGTGTATTTCTAAAGATCTCTTGTACTGGTTTTGTATTGTCTTATCCTTTACACCATTTTTAGTGGATTGGTAGTATTGTGGCTTAATTTTTTTTTGCCTTCTTAACTCTAGGCATTGAAATCACAAATCATGCTACAGCAACCTTAGAAGGCAATCAGATATTCAACAACAGATTTGGAGGGTTGTTTCTTGCCTCTGGTGTAAATGTCACAATGAAAGGTAAATATTGTTAAAGTTGAGCACTGTTTACATGCTGTTTTCAGGATGTCTTCTAATGGAGCTTTGCCTCTTTAATCTTTCAGATAACAAAATCATGAACAATCAGGATGCCATAGAGAAGGCTGTGAGCAGAGGTCAGTGCCTGTACAAGATTTCCAGTTACACCAGCTATCCCATGCACGATTTTTACAGGTACAGTAACTGGCCCTGGTAGCTGCCATTGGGAAACTGACATACTCCTGAATTAAGAAAATGTCTCCTAATGTAACATTGTCCGTTGTGCTTTTTGTTTTTGGTTAGGTGCCACACCTGTAACACAACAGACAGAAATGCAATCTGTGTGAACTGTATCAAGAAATGCCACCAAGGTCACGATGTGGAGTTTATACGGCATGATAGGTTAGTGAATTTTTTTGTTTGTTACCCCCAGAGCAAATAGGCTACCATGATGACTGTAGTTGTTTTTGTCAGTTTCTGTTGCGTTACAACTGTTTGCTTTAATCCAGGCCTGGTTGAGTAATCCATGCACAGCTGGACTAATCCCATCCCTAATCTGTCCCGTCTAGGTTTTTCTGTGACTGCGGTGCAGGTACATTGTCAAACCCCTGCACATTAGCTGGAGAGCCAACGCATGACACGGACACTCTGTATGACTCGGCACCTCCTATAGAGTCGAACACATTACAACACAACTGAGGCTGACCCTGTCCTCCGTCTCGGCACCCCGCTCTTTAATTTAACCTGCCTACAAAGCAAGAGCTTCTGACACTTTGGGTTAAGAAAGACTCTGTCTGTGTGTGTGTGTGTGTGTGTGTAAAGCAAACGGGACAACATTTTTCGACTTAAAACGATTCGTCTAATGGGGAAAGAGAACTGTTTAAGCGGTGAAATGTGGAACTCTTCTGGAAAGCTGCCTCTTTGCTGGATGGAGAAATCTGTGTGTTGCTGAACGGGGAGGGGTGGGATGGGGTGTGTTCTGATGCAAACAGATGCGAAAGATTCCCTGTACCTTTTCAAAATGGCTCTCGACCTTATAGTTAACGGTTGAGTAGAACTGTGGAAGAGTTAAGAGTTGCACAGAGAAGCAATATGTTGACTCAGGATTCTTGAGATTAAGAGATGAGATGACAGTGGCATCACGTTTTGGAAGAAAAAAAATGGGAACCTCCTTGGCCCTTCCAAACCGATAACCCTGTGCAGTCTCTGTGATGTGTGCAGGTTCATGTGGAGAAGTTCCACTCCAGTTTTGTACAGACCTGACAGTGGCCAGAAACACTTGGAGCCATAGCCCCTCCCCCAGAGAGGCTTCTTGGACAGGAGGGAGAGCCATGATGACATGGCTTCCTTGGCAACTGTTTCTAGGTAACAGATGTGCTGATTATATGTATGGTATTAAACAAAAGAAAGAAAAAAAACTAGAAAAAATGTGGTTAGCACTTGCTTTTTCTAATATGTTAATGTTATTCTGATCAACAAATATGATTTTAATGCTTTCTCATGTAGTTTTGTATTTTCAAGCAAAAAAAAACTTACTGTATTTGAATGTCTTTTATTTTATTATATATTATAATTATTATTGTTAATATTTTCATTAGCGCACGTTAGGGTTGTAATCATATTGTGTCTCAGCATATATATTCTTTCTATGAAAGAGTATTAGCAAGGAAACGATTGGGAAAAACTTAACACTAATATGTCCTCCAGCTATGGTTTTTGATATGCAAGGTGTGGAGTTGTTTGTGTTTTGCTTATATTTTTAGTATTTTTTACTTTTTTTCCTGACTGTGATTCTTAAAGCATACGTATGGTCCCACAGCTCAGTGTTTGTTTTAAATTTCACTGCCGTTTAGACAAAACAGGGAGGTTTTCCTGTCTTTTTCTTTCTTTCTTTTTAAAGGAAATGCCAGTTTTAAAAGTCGAAAGAGATAATACAAAGAATGGAGTTCCTACAGTTTCCAAAAAATTTGTTTGGTTAATGGCTATGTAAAGTTTTGCTTCATTCTTCACTTTTGTCCATATGATTTTCATTGACTTGACATTGGTCCCCTATTTTTATTAGAATATCTTTTCGTTTGGGTCTTTGGCCCATCACGTGCCTATTTTTGAGTGTTACATATAATTGAAAAGCATTGCTGGAGTTTGCTATGATAAAGGCCCTGGCCTCTTAGAAGCTGAGATACATATCTCTACAGCCTCATTGTCCTTTTGCTTCTCACCTTCATCCCCATCTTCGTGTAATGTGGTGACTGTGGCTTCTCATGCCGCCTGAATTGTATGCATGTACCATAACATCTAGACTTAATATATTGTGAAGTATTCAATAACCATTATGTAGATGCTAGTATGAATTTAAAAAGGGTTTAATTTCCTAGAAAAAAAGGAAACTGGTCATTTTTAAGAAAATAAACTTTATTAGATCAAGGTTAACTGTCCTTTATTGTCGTGGGACGCTTTGGTGTATTTACTTCATTTGTGTTATTTATACCCCAAGTTTACTGTTGTTGCATCTTAAATCTCAACTAAAACTCTTGGTATGTTAACTAAATTTGATAGTAATGAATTGTTAAATCATTGTCCCACTCTTCACTTCCAGGTCATAAATAGCAATATCAGGTTGTACTGGTTTGCTGTACACATTCAGGTAAAAGGTTGGTTTACGAGCCTGTGGCTAGTGACGGTGCTTATTACAGCAATGTAAAAACTTCCTTGAAAGGTTCTTTAACCTGTCAAAAGCTTTACTGGGGCAAGAACACTTCTAGTAGCCTTTCATGAGCTTATCAAACATTGCTTGATTGCAGTTAAAGGTGTGGCCTTAGAGAAATAAGCTGACAGAACTGTGTGTATGCCAAGCAAATATTATGGGAGCAAAGTCCTTAAATCAGCAATACTTTGCACTGTTGGAGACTTTTACTGCAGCTTGTCTCCTCAGTGATAAGACATGTAGGTCATTATTGACTCAATTCATAAAGAACTGGCTTTTCTCAATGCCCAGGCAAATATGGGTGTTCTCTGGGCAAACAGTCTAAACAAGGGCCCTTCAAATTCTACAACAGACTATGTTGACTGACTGAAATGAGGCTGATGGTGGTTTATTAGTCACCTTTGGTGTACACACTATCAGTGTTCATTTGAAGCTACAAGCAGAACAGCATGCACTTCTCATTTGCTGGATGACTATCTGATGCATTGTGATTTTTGATTTATTTGGACAGAGCTATCTTTAGAAATGTCATTATTACCCTAGGACTGACTCCTCAGTGTGACATAATGCAACCTTAGTGTAATAACTAATTAAAGAACTGACATTCTTAAAAAATGTCATTCACTGTGATATTACTTTACACCAGTAAATATTTTATTACATCTGTCAATAACATTTATCTAACCGCTTTAAATTGGGAAGTGAAAAATAATTTTGCTTTACTTGAAGTCAAGTCTTAAAGTATTGGTTTGAAGTCAAGTAAATGTCCTTGTGGCCAGTTACGTTTTAACATTATCACACTCAAACCTATATTATGCTAAAAAACCTAATACAGATACTTGAAAATGTTAATGTGGTTATTGCAATTATGTAAACAAATATGTAGGTGTACTAATCAAATAGTATAAACTACCAACATAGCTAATTGAATTAATACATGCACATGCATTAACAATTTCCATTGCTATGGCATTTGATTAGGCAGAAGAACATTTCTGGCATCCTGCACTCATGTGGCTTAATTGAATGGAAACATGAATTGTTTGCACATGCTCTTGTCCTTGAGCTGCTTATCTGTGGACGAGTAGTACTATCAGCAGTGGTTTGGATATTAAACCCAGACAGTGTGTTTAGAGGAATTACTTAGAAAGAACATCTGGAATATAGTATTCTTTATCATAGTTTTTTGTTTATACTTGTATCAATAGCTAGTTTTTGTAATTCATTCAAAAAATAAATTCAATAAATATAAAGATGAAAAAGGCTGGTATAATTAAAGATACTAAAATTGTCTCAAAGGTAATAGTCTAGGTAAGGAGAATTTATTTCTGCATGTAAATTTGCATTTATCCAAATAGGTCTGATTATCACTAGACAGTGATAGACAGAAATAGTTTTTTATATATGAATCAAGCATGTGTTTTTTTCTGGTGATGAAAAAATGCTTCATCTAATATTCATTTCTTTTAACAGTATTTTGCACTTATAAACTGTTTTTTCTCCTGCCTCTGTGAATTTTTAATGTGTGGTCTGTCAGTGAAATATTCGAACTCAAGTCTCCTCCCAGCTCTGTCCCCGTTGCCCTACAAAGCCAGACAAACATCTGCTTAGAGACCCCCCTCCTATATTACATATACCTGTCACCCCACAAATCAATCATCTGACAGCATATGCGAACATAGAAATTAAAAACGATGAATATTCAGGTTTGTTCATATCGCCCTAACCCAAATTTTAATGAGCGTGGGTTCATTTTTTAGTATTATTATTTTTATTTATTTTTGTGGTTTGGGGAGGGTGGACTATTTGATTGAATTATGTCTGCCGAATTCAGAATTGACCTCTAAAGGGGAGGACTGAAGTGGAGATACTAGCTGGTGATTGGTCGATAGGACTCGCATTATTATCTCAGTCTAGCATGGCCCAACTCATCATAAGCAGTGCAACACTTATGTAAGTTTGTCGGATAAACAGTAGAACACTTTTACGTCACGACGCGAAATTCCATTTCAGGATCTACCTCCAGGGCTCCCCCGCTAAATGACGTAATGAGTATCTGACCTCGTTTTAATTTGACAAATTCTTCATAAAAAAAGAAATAATTAAAAAGTTGCTTTTTTATTTTTTGTAGCACAGAGTGCTGTATATACTAGTAGTAGTTTAACGCAAGGACATAGACTATGGGATTTTTTTCCCATTCAGCAATTGGTGTCATGTGATCAAAATTCATTTTTGGTTTGTATCAAATCAATGACAGAATTTCAGTTTTAAAAGAACCAGCAAAAAAAGAACAACTTTGCCGTCCGGGCGATTTCAAACCTTCCTGGAGGCAGCGCGTGGGCAAATGAGGGAAGAACTGGGTGCGCGCAATTGGCGGGTTTAGCAAAAAGGTACCTGCGCTGCGGCGGATTGTCAGGGGATATCGGAGAGCCGGGCTGTGATTGGCTGAAGTGGTCTTGTTGCCTTGGCGACGGCAGTGGGGTACGGTAGCGTTGCCGTGCAGCGTGATCTCTGCGCTGCGCGGATGGAGGAAGCAGCTGCTGATCTTTTGACACAGTACAGGCAGAAAGGCGCTGCATGAACGCACCGAGCTTTGTCGTCGGACGACCTTAGAATGCGCGAACGTGAGTGAACGCTTCCATATTTCGTCTGCGACTATGTTTTTGTGTTCTGGGGGCTTTGTGAACAACCCGCTAACCCTAACGTGTTTAATTTCCTCAAAAAACCGAATAAAGCACAGTGGTTAGGCTGTACGCGCTGTCGTTAAATCATGTGTTCCGACGTTTAATGAATTTGTGCCTAATTTTTTCGCCAGTGTTGTTTTGCCCTCGACGGTTGTATTTATTGATTTCGGTTGTTTTGTTTCACTAGAAAAAAATGCGATTTGGGACCATGTGATCCGGCTGGCTTCAAAGTTCAAATCGGTACGGATACACGCGCTTCGCCTTTAAACGCGCGACGTTCCGTCAATGAGATTTCAATGGTTGTAAATTCCTTAACTATGATGTGAAATTGAAAGCAAGAGTGGTGTTCGGTAAAGAGGCTTTATGTGTACGGCTTCGTTGACCGAGAACTGAACAGCATTTCAGGAAAAGGCAGCTGAAACCACGTGCGCTCCATTTGCTTTATGTAACGTTAGCGAGCTAGCTGACTTGGTGGAACGCTCGTGGGTTGGTTTCGTCGAGTAATATTTCAAAGAAAGAAATTTTCAGTTGTCTTATTAAATACTTGGAAATGATTAAAATTGCATTAAGAGATTTTTGGTGGCGTTTATACGCTCAAAAAGTACTTTATCACTTTATTCGTCGACTCATCAGCTATTTTTAAAAACAATACTCACGTCAGATATAATATTCGTGAAATTATCTCCAGACACTGTCGTGCCTTCGCTTATTTTGAACTGTTGTTAATCAACGTAGTCATGTAAAATCTTTGAAAGGGGCAGAATCTGGAAGCAACTAATGTAACAGAGGCGAGGGTGGAGCTGTTATGTTGTTACTTTTTGTTTTCCTTTCCTCGCTGTCTTCTTAAAACCGACCGGTCATAGCGAATTCGTTCGTGGCGTTTTAAACTGAACGCTTGTCCTCTTAGTTGACTTGTCGTTCGCGTCCCAAACCGCGTTCTCCCGCTCTAGATAGTGCGCGTTTTTCACATACTGCATAAAAATGACGGTAGTACGCGGTAGTCGGTGCGTGGTGCTTGGTAACGAGCCGTGACGTCGGGCGCTTCGTGAGCGTTTCCGCCACACCGGGCAGATTATTTGCCTGTGAGTGACGTGGACACGTGGTCGGGCGAACATAAGGCGAAGTGAGCAGCTTTCATCATCGTTCCGCTTCGCCTGTGCATGATCACGTCGTTTTAGTTCTGCTTTCATGGGCGAAAGAGTCTCCATGCCTCGACTGTAAACACACACACACACCTAGGACAGAAATAATCAGGGCCCAAATAACTAATTATAACTACTCATGTTACTGTAATTAAGTTTTTTTTCCCTTCTAGTACTTGTACGTTTACAAGTACTGCTTTCAGTCTGTAATTTCACTTCTAGCAGAGTAATGGGGTTAAAAAAGCAACTAGTACTCAATGGTTTTTGAGGTGCTTTCTCAAAACTTGTACCACCAGTACCTTTATTGGTGAGTATCATTTCATCAATGTCATTATGCTTCTGTACTTACCTTAAAGTACAAATGTGAAGTACTCTTTCAGCCACTCAAGATGTCTGGTGTCTGTGTTTTTGTTTACAGTATTTGTAAAGGTGTTGATCAAATTTTAATAAAATATTGTTCGCTGTCTCTCATTTTACTTGGCTCTCACTCCAGTGTTTAACACTCAGTAATACACTTCACTTTTCACTTTCTATAGCTTTGTTACAATTAGGCTGTACGAAGTGTTAGGGAAAAAGTTAATGACACCAGTATTTTTCCGCCTGCGTATATTGAGAGGTAAAAATCTACCCAACTTTTTTGGAATAGTTCCTAATTGGACAGAGTGGAGTCATTCGGGGGGAATGAGATTTTGCAGGGTTCTGCAGCTAGAAAATAAAATATTAAAGTGTTGAAAAATTACTTGTTATTTTGAAGGGTTTGTGAACTAAGAACTGCAATACATTATTAAAGCCAAATCGTGAATATTCTTGAAAGATTAATCATTCTAGAGTTATTAGGGTAAGGAATGTATTTGCATAAAACATCATTTGAGTAAAACATCTTTTTCCACCTTTTCTAAGCCTTAATTTCAAAGAAACCAGTTGGCTATCCTTTCTGTGTCCAGGATCCCATAAATTGGAAGTGATTTGTATAGATTAGGCATGGGAAATGAGAACAAGACAGGTTCCTTTTGTATGAAACAGCAAAAAATGTGTACCATGACGTATGTGATTTAATTTGCCATACTTGATATTGCACATCCTGCACTTTGACTTTACTTTGTCGCACATTGTGACTGTGGCATAAGCACAAGCTGAATGAGCAGGTGACCATTCTACAAGTGATTTTTAGGGGTGGCTTTTAAAATTAGGTTGTTTATTAGATTGGTTGCGTGTCCCAGCTAAAGTCAATGATCTATTGATATATCAATTGTTATACCAGACAGACGTCTCTTGTAGATTAATAATGAGAATGAGAACGGTGGGGATATCCATTTGTATCAAGCTGCAATAAAAATTGTAGCATGACACGTTTGTATTTGCCTTATTTGGGATTGCATATTCTGTGACTGAGCGATGATGCTAAAATGATATATTTATAACTGATCTTTGAATTCAATCCTCATTTTGTTCAAACCCCCAAAGCTTTCCAGTGTTTTGTTTTTTTAAAAGACTGGACTACAGTACTGGATTAATGAAGAGTGCGATACTCTTTATTGCTGCTCTCTGGAGGGCTCTTGTAGGGCACGGCAAATGATCCCTTGCTTATTGCCGCTCTCTGACACAAAACGAAATTAATTAGTCTCATTATAAGTCTCTGTGACAGAATACGTTCTGGCTTTAACTTTCACGGTTTCTGCTCTTTCTCCAAATGAGAAATTGAGGTGGGTGTCATAACTCCAATTCGGCTCCAGTTTTGTCTGGAAAAGCGGTGAAATGCAAATCCTTGTGTCTCACCTTTCCCCTAGCTCCCTCCTCCTCCCCTTCCCTCGCCAAGCGTGTGCTGTTTTGCTTATCTGTCTCGCCGCTTATCTGAATGGACCCATGTGACGTTTTCAAAATACATCCAAACTGAACGAGCAAGCTTGACTTGTGTCCTAGCTTTTGCCCATCAGCTAACGGCCGTGTCTTTGTCTGGTGACCCCCTCCTCTTCCTCCTCCTCCTTCTCCTCGTCCTCCTGCTCCTTCCGTCTTCTCGTCCAGGCCCAGCTGCACCTATTTCTCATCTGCAGTTAGCCTCTTTTTTGTTTCTCGTGCCCTCGGCGACAGACCGAGGGGTGCAGCTCGCGTCCCCAGGAGGCTGTAACGCTCCGGTTGCCATGGCTACATGGTGACATTGGGGCGTGGTAATCAAATATAGGCGCTGCTCTGGATTTCAGTTAAATGCGCTCTCTCTCTCTCTCTCTCTCTCTCTCTCTCTCTCTCTCTCGTACACTCACACACACCCTCCCAGTTTGACTAGATGGCGTCGCACCCGAGCACAACCCCAACCCCCACCTTACTCGGCCTGGCGTGGAGCTCTCGCCTCTCAGCCCCTCTCCCTTTCTGCTCCCATCCCTCGCTTTCCTCTAAAGGATTTGGGTCTTTAGGCAACCGGCTGACCCATCAGGGCCCCTCCGCCCGATGACAGTGATGCTAATGTCGGCCGCTGCCACCGTGCGAGGAGCCGGCCCTGGCCCCCCCTTCCCTCCGCGGCCCCCCGCGTCACCCCTCCCCACAATGGCCTCCATTGTTTGGATCTCTCCCGCCTGAATAAACTGGGTGTGTTTAATTGAGACGACGGGGTGTGAGAGTGACACAGGACGGGAAACAGGCGGCACGCTGGTAGGATAACGCACGTTAGGACGGAGTGTGTGCTATATGTTGTGTGTACTCCAGGCGTGTTTGTGTGCTGCAGGAAAAGCACGTGTAGGGCACAGCTTTCTGGTAAGTGGGTGCTGGATGCTGACCTACATTACGGTGTCATGAAATGATTCCCATTGCTTACACACATGTGGTGACGTTGCTCCGGTGAAGTCTGGCTGAACTTAATATTTCATAATAGAACTGGCAAGAATTTGCAGTTGAAAGTTTCTTATTTACTACTGGGAATTGAAATTCTAGCCATATATATAGTTCATTTAAAACTGCCCAAGCGATTTTACCTTTCAGTTTTACACTTGTTTTATTTTTGTTAATTCTCTGTAATGTTTTTCGGGTTCCTAAAAAGAAACCAAAGCTATTTTGATACAGTGTCCTTGAGGTTTAGGATTACAGCTTTGCAGATTCCAGAACACTTATGATGTGTCTAAGTAACACGTTCTGAAAGCGTTATCGTGTTTTGGAAAAAAGGGCCTAAACAAATGAACAACAACAGAGACTGTGCTGGATAAGGGGTAACTGAGACAGAATTCATCTCGATACAAACGAGCCTGTGTTCTTATATTGAGTGAGGAATAATTATTTTCCTGACATTTAGCATTATTGTTTAAGACGGTCTTTTTGACTGGAAAAGAATCAAATGCTTTTTACTTGAGAAAATGTAGTAAAAGCAAATCAACAGCTGCCTACACAACCCAACAATCCAGGTTTTATTATTTTTTAAATTTTATTTAAAGGATCGATCTGATCTTTCAGAATACCTGTATATATATATATATATATATATATATATATATATATATATATATATATATATATATATATATATACTTTAATTCATATAAACAAATCAGTCAACAGTCAATACTAGAGCTGTTAGAGTATGTCATTTTTTACCAGGATTGAGATCACTTGATTTGTTACCATGATCATTTTACAATTTATTTACTCCCTCTTGACGTGCTTGGTACTTTTATTTATTGATTAAATAAATTGGCTGTGTTGCCTTGTGGCTGAACACAGCTTTGAACCATAATCTGCCAAAAGCTGACTCATTCAAGCAGCGATTCCCAGGAAAATAACTGATGTGCGTTTGTATGCTGACGACCAGGGGTATCTGCCCCGTCATTTCGACTGTGAGCACATTTTGACTGCTGTGCTGTGCGGAATAGGCATTATGCTCCATGATAGTGCTGGCCCGTGCTTTCCTGAGGCCTTGAGCCAGGTATTGTGCTGGTCTGGATTAATTGTGCAGCATAAAGCTTCAGCATGATATAGAAACAAATATCTTTCTTGATTATCTCTTTTATCGTCACAATTGTGATGACATTTCAACTAATTGAGCAGCTTTAGTTGGTACTATATCCTCATTTCGATAAATCTTTAAAAACTTTTTAACAATATTGCACAAATTTGAAGTGATGGAGTCTAGTCGTTAGATACTTGTAACATAATGGGTAGATTATCTGTATCTATTCCCAGAGGTCATGCCCCTACACCACTGGATCCTGACAAGACCCTTAATCCCCACATTGCTCCAGCGAAAGTCTCTCTGAAATGGAGCTTCTAATAAATGTCTCTGATCACAGTTTTGTACAAAAATCCACAGGAGAATTTTCACAAGGACAGTGTGCTTGAATTTGTCAGTCATTTTTAGAGAGTAGTGGACAGTGTGAATCTCTAAATCCTAGATGGATTTAGGTACCTATCAGTACCAGTATTAATCTCAGCTTTCAGTTGGGCTGTCAGATTGACTGTGATCTTATGCTACCCTCACGTTGGCTGTAGTCGCGTGACAGCCAAACCAGCATTACAACGAGTTACTAGCGGCAGCCAGGTCGAGGTGGAGGCGATTAGCCATCACCGAGAGCTCTTCACGCCGAGGCGTCTTCTCCGTGCTGTTTGTGCCACCCGAGCATTGCTTCTCCATCCCAGAAACTCAGCCAAGCGCAAGCGAAAGCTGTTTCTGTTGAATTAATCCTCTCTTAAGCTTGTTGACGTGAAATTAGGCCGCCAGAAGCTGCATGATGAGACGAATTAGAAAAGTTAAATGGGATATTTTTAGAAAATGCATCTCTGTGGAAATGCAGTTTTGCCTTATCTCATAGGGAAAGTGATATGTTGGATGAACCAGCAGTCGTTACGTGACTCACCTGTTACAAAGACTGCTACAGTTCTCACTTACAACCATGAAAGCAACTGAAAACCAGCTGCTGGATTATCAGTTTGGCAACTTTGTTGGAAGTTCCATGTCTGTTGTGTGTGTGTTTGTGTGGAAAATTTTAAGGTATTCATGAACACTCGTTGTCCCTTAAAAAAATAGGAAAATGAGATTCATCAGGTTTTGTGGATCTTTGTCAGATCATTTCTGTAAGTGAGAACCAGCTGTCATGACGATTAAATACTTTAATAAAAACAATCTCCAGCATTTATTTGGAAACGTGTTACAGATTTGCTTTGGGTTCATAGTTAACGTTAAGTTAAAGTGGTATTATATAGTATTATTTAGATCAAGTCATTACAGGGTCTGTGGAAGCACCTCACAGAGCAGCAAGGCCAGGTGCTGTGTGCATATTTTTATGCTGCTCCACCCATAGACAGTGTTTGTGTTTGTGTTTGAAGTGGCTGAGATCCGTTGAGTGGCATCATTAGCATTGTCTCTCTGGCTAGATGGAGGCTGCGTAAGTGTGCTGATGAGCCTGCAGGAGCAAATTAGCCTTTGTCTTGTAATGGAGGTAATGAGAGCGATTGTGTTATGCAGGGATCAGAGCGGAGAAAGGGCCAGCGAGGCAGCCGAGAGGCAACTCTAACACTGCTATCTCTCTATGACTCTTAGCGTGCTTGTCGGAATTTGTTATACAATGGTCCAGCTCTGATTGTTAGAAGGTAATAATGTTGTCATTAACGAGTTCCTGACGCAAACAGGAAGAGGTTTTTGCTTGTGACTGGGCTGTTTTAGAGTCTTAAAAGAGGAAGAAGCACCCCTCCCCTTCCCTTCTCCCCTGCTCCACTTTCCAAAGAAAGAGACAGAAAGCGAGAGAGTGAGTATGCGAGAGAGAGAGTGAGAGAGAGTAGCAGTAGTGCCGGTCATAGTGAAGGAGAGGTAGGCTAAAGAGGGAGAGAGAGTGATTCAGAGCGGCACTTTAGGTGATTATTTATTTATTGATGTGCTGTATGGTTTCCATGGCAGTGGCTCGTTTAAGTGCTTATACCAGTAGGATAGAGAGAAGCAGCCGCTCTCCCCGGCAGCCGAGACGAGGCTCGAGCCGATTAGTTATTCATCAGTGTATTCCGTGTGATTTCCGTGCCTGTCCATCAGAGGAAGCCATTTAGTCCGCATCCGCGCCGCGCCCCCTGATTGGTTTGAGCTGACATCTCCTCAGGCTCAGGGGCTTCCTGTTCCTTCAGGCGTCTGAAACCCACCGTGCCGCTCTCCTCCGTGTGAACCCGTCTCTCCACCTGCCTCTTTGTCATCTCTGTCGCCCCCATGCGCAGAGGCATCAGCCAGAGAAGGCGGGAGGGTTGCTCTGTGTGGCATGGTCCGGAGAACTTTGCTGAATAAGCGCATTACGGCCTCTGGTGTGGGTTACCGGGCTTGAAAGGATCAGAGTCCTTTCAGGCACTTTCGCGTGGACTCTAAGAGGCCCTTCACTCGGGTCTGAGAACCCTCTCAAGAGCCCTCTCAATTCTCACAAGAAAGGAGAGGGGAAGGAAGGAGGCTGGGAGCGCAAAGGCTGGAATAATATTTCAAACTTGCAGTGACGAAGATGGATTAGAGAACTATATATGTTGTTGTAATTGCACCTAATAAAATTTTCGATTGTCCGTAATGTGATTGCCTTGCAGTTCCACCCTCACTCCATAGAGTTCATTCTCCTCTTCCCTGTCACATGTTCACTGTTCAGAGTTCAGACAGAAATATTGTTCTGTGGGTTGTATGGTCAGAACAAAGATGTCTTGTTAATTAACCCTCAAGGTTGCTGACCATTATTCTTTGTACAGATAAAAATGAATTTTCTCTGGAAATGTTAACAAAATAGACTATGTAAGCTCTGCCTTGAGGCGGTAAGCCAGTTAGAGTCTAAGCTACAGCAGGGGCAATATCTGTAGATTTGTGATCCAACACATCTTCAGCTCATTACACCGACATCTGCACCTTGTAAAATCTGAAGGTGATCTTTCATCAATTGACATTTGAGTAAAAAGAGCCTGCTTTTGATGTAACTCTTGATTGACACCTCAAGTAGCTGACAGTAAGGTGGGAACTGTTGCAATTCTACTCTGTGCCAACCCTGCAAACTGGGCATAATGAAATGTAGAAGATGCAACTGAATGTGTGTTGTTGCAAATGACTTCATATTAGTATGATAATTAGGGCTGCAACAAATGATTATTTTTGTAATCGAAGAATCTATTGATTATTTTATCGATTAATCAGATGCATTAAAAAAGACTACATTTGTTATTAGGCTTATTGGGTGTGAGTGAAGTTAGACATGAGCCTTTATGTTGTTGTATTCAGTTGAAAATGAAAAACATGAAGTTCAAAGGGTCATTACGAACCAATTTGGCCAATAAAATGAGTTGCTTTGGCCTTTCTGGAAGAACTTCCATTTCCCACAATCCCCGCGCACTTAAATTCCGCGTCTGATTAAGGGTTCAGCGCGTTCCGGAACGAACTATGAAAAAATCGATGGGAAAATCTCAATAAATGGCTGCATTGTGAGTGGAACGCTGCTTGTTGTGGTTAGTTATCAGCTAAAATATGCATTTTGTCTGTAATAAAGGGGACGTTTTGACGGAAACGGAGCGTTTTAGCGAGTAATGGCGCTTACGCGGGAGCTCGCGCATTCACAAACAGCGCGCGTGTTTACATCGCAAAAAATGTCATTGATGCGTTTTTATGCATTTACTTCTGTTTTTGTGCGGGAATATCTCAAGATATCTGACGGCGTTTAGTGCCACCTTAAAAAAATCTACGTGTACAGCAAAAAAAAATCACCGTGCTTACAGCAAAAAATAATCTAAGATTACGAGAATAAACTCGAAACTCGAGAATAAAATCGAAACTCTACGAGAATAAAAGTCGAAATGTTCACGAGAATAAACTGAAACTACGAGAATTAAAGTCGAAATGTTCACGAATAAAGTCGAAATATTCGAGAATAAAATTAAAATGTTACAAGAATAAAATTGATATTACGAGAATAAAATTGAAATATTCACGAGAATAAAGTCGAAACTCGAATAAAGTCGATATTCACGAGAATAAAATTAAAATATTGCGAATAAAATCGAAACTCGAGAATAAAATTAGAAATGTTACGAGAATAAATTAATATTCGAGAATAAAATCGAAATATTCTTGAGAATAAAGTAGAATTTTAGCGTGAATGTTTAAGCTATGTTCTGTACAAGCCGTAAGTCTGCAGCCAGTGAGTTAGCAGCTCTCTGGGAAGACGCAACATCAGCCGCCAAAGGTAGGTTTATTAAAAGTTAAATGTGATTTGATATAATTTGATTCGACTTTATTCTCGTAATATTTCGACTTTATTCTCGTAGCATTTCGACTTTATTCTCGTAATATTTCGACTTTATTCTCGTAACATTTCGACTTTATTCTCGTAGTTTCGAGTTTATTCTCGAAATATTACGAGTTTAATCTCGTAATTTTAGATTTTTTTTTTTTAAGGTGGCACTTAGATTTTTTTTTTTTTTTTAAAGTGGCACTAAAACGCCGTCGTACAAATACGTTCACATACAGGGGGATCTGTTCTCGTTTTGATGGCGCCACTGAAAATATTGTGCGTCATTAATAAGCGTCTGTGTGAAAAACAAGTAGAGCATGCTGTAGCGAATAAAATGACTTAAACGAAACTTCGATTCTAGAAAATTTGCCTCGACCATTTTTTGTAATCGAATTATTTGAGTTATTCGAATAATCGTTTTAGCTCTAATGATAATTAGTTCAGTTTTTAAACCTCAATCATAATTAATCAGTGATTATCAGATTGTTGCTCACCTCTTTTTAATGGAACAGTAAACACACACTGATAAAAGAATGAATTTATTAGAATGAACGAAGTAAGGTTAGTGTGGGAGTCTAAATGTCAGTTTTGCTATACTTTTGGTTAATCACCCAACATGTTTATAATTTACTCAATATTTTGATGTATTCTGACTTTGGAATACATTGAAATATTCCTACATCAAAATTAAAGTTGTCTTTTAGTATTGGACGTGGAATTGGGATGTCTTGTTTTGACCTCGTTTTCATTTCCCTCTTCTTGCTTTTGCTCCCGTAGACCTTCCTGGTTTGATGGGTCCGATAATCGGGATGTCTCCAGATAAGAAAGCCGAATCTCCGGGATCGCAGGGGGCGTGCGGTGCAGGGACTCTCCCGGAAGCTGAAAGCGCCTCCAGCCCTCTGGCCACCAGCCTGGACCGGATTGGGCCAGCTGGGGTGGTGGGCGTATCTGGGGCCGAACCCGAGGATGATGAGTTGACCAACCTAAACTGGTTGCACGAGAACCTGCTGCAGAACTTCACCCTGGGAGGCCCCGAGGCCCAGCCCTGCAGCGGACCATTGTTTGACATTGAGGGCAGCATCGGCTCCCCGCACGGCCACGGTCTGTCCTCGTCCACAGCTTCCTCAGTTACGTCTGGGAATCCGGGCGGCGAACGGGACCCGCTCAAATCGAAGCCTCCGTTCTCCTTCTCTCTCCTGATCTACATGGCCATCGAGCAGTCTCCCAGCAAATCTCTTCCTGTGAAAGACATCTACGGCTGGATCCTCGAACACTTCCCCTACTTCTCCAGCGCCCCCACTGGCTGGAAGAACTCGGTGCGCCACAACCTGTCTCTTAACAAGTGCTTCCGCAAGGTGGAGAGAAGCCTGGGGAAGGTAAGAAGCTCTTAGCGGTCGACTTTCTGCTAAATTGACTACGAGTAGAATACGAGTTAGCTGACATTTATCGCAGGTGGCTTCTTGTGAAACTTGTTAATCAGTGTATTTCCAACGAATCTGAAATTGAGTCAGTTTGGGCCTTTTTTAGAGAAATGAGCGTCAGTCTTGGCTCTCGTAACTGGTAAATCAGAAGTTTTATATTTAATATTATATCAATTCAATGAACAGCGTTTTGATGTCTGCTTATGTCCCCGCAATATAATTTTGATTTGATTCACTTCACTGAACACAATCAATTCCATTCATGTAAAATCACTAAAAGCTATTAAAGTATTGAGCTCAACCATACATTTAAAGTAGAAAACTTTAGTTTCTTCTCTTTTAACAAAGAAAAAAATATAAAAGACATTACAGTGATGTCTGATCAATATTTTTATTTTGGATTCTATGGGTTTGTTGATCATTGATCATCGACGTCTTGCTGTAGATCATTGTGTTGTTACACTCCTAGCAGCAATGTAACAGAGCATCCATTTCATTTTGGTGCGAACTGTAGACAGAGAAATGACTTGATGTGTGTTAACATGTACGCCTGTGTCTGTATGTGTGTGTGTGTGTGTGTGAGTGAGTGTGTGTGTGTGAATCTGTGGGTTTCATATGGCGCAGCCTGGTGTCTGTTGCCATGGCGATGTTTCCTCTTTCCTGTTTATGAGCACGGCTGGTGATTTGAGTCAAGGTCATATTACCCCTGCAGGACCACACCTCAGACAAAGAGGTGATGAGCCTGTTTTATGTACACGTAGTGGCACGCGTGCGCCCGCGCAGCTCACCCGCCATACAGGTCCGTCCTGTTCTGCCGGCGCATCTGTGGCTTTTATTTAACTCACACGTGACGTATGACTTTATGCCGCGGAAGAGCGATAGCTGTGGTGCCGTTGTGTGAGTAAACGGGCGGTTTTTCATGTGCCCCTTCCTATAATCGCTCTCTCCCAGGCTGCGTCCCAAACCGGGCACTAGCGTGGAGAATAGCATTCTGCAGTCGCACCGCTTTGACACACTGCTTCACATGCTCTCGTATGGTTTGAGCTCCAGCCCCAGTCTCAGCTTAATAATGCCATGCGACGTTTTGTGGAATGCTAACCCCGCCCCCTTCCTTGATTTAGACCAATGGGAAAGGCTCGCTGTGGTGCGTTCATCCTGAGTTCCGGCCCACTCTGATGCAAGCCCTGAAGAAACAGCACTTCCCCAACGCACATGCCTTCTGCACCCCACCTGCCTCCCCTCCCAGGTGACTACATGCTCATTCGGGTTTTTAAAGAGGAACAGAGGTTTTTTTTATTGGTCGCTGTCGTGCAATTTCATCTGCCCACATCTGGTCAAGCAGCAGTGATCAGTTTAAATTAGAGCCTGACTGATAAGCAATTTTTATAAGTGATATGTCTTTAATTAAAGGATTTTAATATCTGATAATCATAAAGGGCCAATTTCCCAGGTGAGGATTAAGCCTAGTCTTAGACCAGCTTTGAGTCTGAATGGTAGATGTTGTTATTGTTGTTATTATTATTATTATTAGTAGTAGTAGTAGTAGTGGTAGTAGTAGTAGTATTTATTTTTGTTTATCGTTTTTGTTTTCTCCAACATAACATCACACAATGCAGTTTAAAAAACCTTTTATATTTATAATATTTTGAACAAAAATACAAGAAAAATATTAAATATTTTGAGAAGTAATATATACATGCATGATATGTATATAAATATGTCTGACTGTTACATTTCTTAAGAAATTAAATTAATATTGTATTATAAAACTCTGAAGTGTTGCCTGGGAGTTTGCAGCACACCCTCTACTGGCCAAACTGTGCAGTGACATCTCTGCTAACATTTTACAGGATCCAATTTACCCAATTTACTATGCTTTTTTAATTGCTAAGTATCAGTCATTTATCAATATTTAACTCATATCGCACAATAATATTGCATCATTGATTGATCAGTCAGGCTCTAGAATAAAGTAGATTTTTCCTTAGAACGTCCTCTTGCCTGTATTATGTAGTGTTTGATACAGCAATAAGGCGTGTAGGTAACATTGTTTCCTTGCTCTTCTTGTAGTGCCTCGTCTCCACCGCGTCACCTGTTCTCCCCGGAGCAGGGCTACTCTCTTAAGGGTAAGTGAACTTAACTACTGGGCTTTGGCACATCGCTTCTGTTCTGAAGGACTTTAAGCAGGTCATATCCTTCACACACCATTAGCAAAGGTATCATTACACATTTGAGCATATCACTCATCTTGACTCCTTTTGTTCAGTCCATCCTCTGTCGGTTCCACACTACATGCAACTGCCATCTCCCTCTCTCTCTCTCTCGCTCGCTCGCTCGCTCCTGCATTTTGTAACCTTGACAACCAAGGCACTGGTGCTTTTGTAATGAGGGATCACTCTGGCTGCAAGTGACTCATTCACTTAGACAGACACACACTCACTCACACACCACACGCCATCCCACGAACAGGAGAATGAGTACATTGACAGTCCGAAACCGTGCCCATCCGATGTTTCTTTCTCGTTTCAGAATCTGATTTTGATGCTGCCACTGCCATGATGCTGTTAAAGTCTGCCTCTGAGCAGAACATTGATCCATGTAAGAGACCACCATTACACACACATCATTCATCTTCCTGCCTCTCTCATTTCCCTCCCGCTCTCCTTTTTTCGGACACTCCTTAGATTTATTTTCTACCCAAAAGGCCCTAATAATCTATATAAATCCAAATCTGCAAAATTTGGCATTCTTTTAGGTTGCTTAATTTGCTGTATTTTTTTCCCATTATCTGCCTCAGATGATCAAGAGGGTCCCATTGACCTTTCCCAGAGAGACCTAGTGGTGGTTAGCCGTGATCCGAAACAGGACCACAACTACAGCAGCGCCCCGGCTCCGCTCTCACCGATGCAGACGCCTCCCGGCCAGGTCTCCAATTCAGGGCTGGGCAGCACACGTATGGAGCCGGAGCGAGGGGATTGGGCCCCTGGGAGTCACAACATTGCTCGGGGCCCCCCTCCGGGTAAAAGGGCCCGGAGAGACGCCAGGCCTGAGGTGGACGATGAGTTGAAGGAGGCGGCTGGCTCGCTCCTGCACCTTGCTGGTATTTGTACCAGTCTGGGCTCTTCGAGACGCAAGAGCAGGAAGCTCAACAGGAAATGAACCCTGACTGACCCAGCCTGCTGACCCCTTTATTCCTGCTCCTTATGTGACAGGTTCCTCTGGCCTGTCCGGCCTCACTCCTCTGGTTCGGTTTCTTGTTAATGTTCGTTTGTTTTGGGTCTTTGCCCCCTCCACTTCACCTGTAAACCTGGATTAGAAACCCTCATCTCATCCAACAGGCAATACTAACACACAGGAGTGAAAAGCCATACTGACACTTCTTTTTGTTGTACAGGAACGAGTCGAAGAAAAAAAGGTGCCCATTTGAAGGAAACAACCAACATAATTTATGTTCATAACGTAACAAGGGGCTCGAGGAGAACAAAAAACGAACTTTAAAAAAAATTAACCCAGAGGAGATTTGCATGCTTCCACCTCTAAAAACCACACAAACTTATTTATACTGAGAATGAATGCATGGATATCACAAGTACAACAAGTGTCTTTGGGCTTCATCCTAGATGGAAAAAAAGGTTTAAAAAAACAAAAAAGAAATCTGAAAGTGCCATTGATTTCGGATCGTAAGACTTTGGTGAGAAAAGTGATAACGGCGATAAATGCAATAATTAGTTGACCTAAATACTTGTAGTTATTTTATTTTTGTACTGCTGTTTTTTGTATTTTGTCTGGTGAAGATGGCATGTCCCCTGGAACCCTGTGCTATTGCAGCTATGATGTCAAAACTCTGTGGCTTCTCCTGTCATCCTGACCCTGTCCCCCAGTCCTGACCGATGTGGCTGTATTGTCATTTAAATGTGGAGCTTAAACAGCTTGAAAGGCTGTTGCTCTTTGCATCCGTATTTACATCAGTATTTATCCAGCGTTCATCTGTGTAGTCAGTGTCGTCACGTGCCATCACCTTTCCTGGAATGATTCACCGTTCTCCCTTAACGTTGCTTTAGCATGCAAGCAAGTATAGAAAAAAAAACACGCAGCGGGGCGGATCCGGCCCAGAGCCTCTTTAAGCTGCAGTCCTGACGCAAGTGGCGTTTATTGCCCAAGTCTGCCACTCCTGTCCTTTGCTTCTGAATGCGGTCAGAGAACACCGGCTTAAACCCCATCCCATCTCTGGGCAGTGGGTGACGTTTTCAGATTTTGAGCATGCGCTCCACTCCGCAATCCAGCTCCAGAGAGTTTCCTCCCCCCAGCTCGAGAGGAAACCAGAGACAATGCGGCCCGTGGAAGAAAATCGACCGCCAGTCAGAACGAAGCTGGCTGAGAAAGGAAAAAAACACTTGCGTCTGTGGCCCTTTTCTGGGAGGAAGTCATGGGAACAGAGCTACAGGAAGTTGAGCTGATGAGAGAGGAAGCTGACCTGGGTGGTCATGGTGCTGCTGCGTTCTTCCACGAACATGCAGCTATCAGGAGTCGGCTCAGGCCAATGCAGCTACTGAGCTTTTTTTGTCCAAGTTCTTGTTATTGGGTCCCATTCTCTCGAAATTCCTCAAGGATCTTAGTGACAAAATCTCTCCAGCTGTCATTGCAACCCTCACCTTGTTTAGTTTTTTGTTGAGACTTTTTAAGTGTGTTTCGGGTTAAGTTCAGGTTTTATCTGTCTGAGTAAGTGAAATGCCATTGTCATTCCCTACGATGCCCTAATCTGGAACCTCAGCACCTGGGAGGACAGAAATTGTTGCGGCCATTAAAAATGTCTATACGAAAGCGCTGCCGTATGACAATGGTCCTTACAGTGGACCAGGTGATTACGAGCGTTTGTCTTGAAGTGTGAGCTCAGCTGGTCCTGGCGTAGCTGTGGAACTTTTAACAATTACTAATGAGGTCTTTACAACCTTCCAGATTTAATTGTATTACTTCAACTGCCTGCCACAGTGAGGCTGTTGCCCAATCGCTTTCACCACAGCTGCCGGCTTCCCCTTGTTCTGTACATAGCGAAACCCAGAATGCAAGTATTATTAGAGGAGAGATGCAGAGCTGTAGTATTAGATTTGAAGGTTAGGAAGCAGGAAGTGGCTTTTGCCAGGCCAGAAATATTGGGTTTAAAGCACAGCCTCTGGCAATCTCTCAGTGATACAGAATAGTGATATTTTCCCCCTTTTATTATGATTACTTATCAAGTTCCTATAGTACAGAGCTGCCAATCCAATCAGTTTGCCCGCATTTGTCTGCCATGTCTGTCTGACAGACTCAACCTTTTGGTTTTGTAAGCTAACCTCTGTTAATAAAATGTTTATAAAGTTTATTTTTGCCAAAGATATGCAATTGTTGCATTATATATGGTATTATAAAATAAATAAGGTTTCTTTTAATGCTTTCTGTTGTTTGTGATTCACTTGGATGTGTGGGGGCATTCAGTTTATCTGCTGAAAACAGGCCTGCTAGTTGGTTTTATTGAGCAATGGTGCCATCTGGCGGTTAAAGTTAGTAGCAGTGGAACAGTTTTCCAATTATTTAAAACGTGGGTGAGGTGATGCAAATCTAGTGGTACATCAGAATAACAACTTCAGTGTCTGACTTGATACTTTGATGATGATGATGATGATGATGATGATGATGATACATTGATATTTGTGTAGAATCTGTCATGTTTTCTCTCTCTTTTCTTGTGCTTTATTTCGTCCATTGAGGCCCTTGACCCATAGCCTTGAACTCCAGGCCTTGAGTCATATCATCATACCAGATACCCCCTTCTTGTGTGTGTGTTCAAGCTAGAGAGTCCAGCTGCAGCTGCCACACACATCCTCAACTCCCACCCGTTCTCTGAAACACTGAAACATTCAAAACGGAAAAATGAACAACGATCCTCTGTCTTGTTGCCCAATACCAGTGCAGGTGCACGGATAAGCTAGTCTGGTCAATGAGCTAAATGCTAGCTTATTCAAGTTTGATTCAAATATAGTTGATGTTAACAAACATTGCAAGGCTTGTATACTATGTGAAATTATATATGGATTACTTTTCCTTCTCTTTCTGTAGGGACTCAGTACTCACCTTCATGTAGGGTTCTTATTACATGTTTGGTCTCTGCCCTGTAGAGTGTCTACACAGATTTGTAAGGTTGTTGTGACACTGAATGTACTGGATGTGCTAAATGTGGGGAGATTTGTGATAAGGGATCTGAAGGCAAAGTACAGCAGAGCTCTCATGTAGTCTGCTGCCTTTTGAAGAATTTAAACGTCCTGAAGTTGTCCACAGACTGAAGATATAACAGATACATTTAATTAAATAAATTCCTAGTAGTCGAGTTCTTAACATCACAGAATCTATACATTATCTTATCAGCAGAATATATACTGTATATCAAATGTAGCTTTTTAACAGAAAATAAGTTCATAGAACAAATTTGCCACAGAATATTTCTAAAATGATCACAAGTGAACACATCTGATCCTTTCACGTTTGCTACAGTTTTTTAAATGCAGAATAACCAGCTTATTTTCCTTTACAGGAAGGAGAAGATTATTGTACAATTTTGTCTACAAACAAAAATATATAAATTAAATTATAAAACATGTCAGAGCTGTTGATCTTACACAGATCATTTAATGCAGACTTAACGTTGTGACTAGTTCAGGTTTAACACAACCACAATCATTTATAGAGCAATGCACAAACTGTTAACAATATTTTCTGTTATTTTCTCTTTTTTCATCATAATTTATGTGAATTTGTTTATCTATGTAGATCTTTAATTCTTTTATTTGTTAAGACGGTTAAGGGGCAAAGTTTGTGTATTAAATTTGTTTTCTCAGCTGGTGAGATGCCAGAGAACTCATAAAGATGAAGACACTAAGTCACAGGTCACTAAATCCACTCCTAAAGGGTCTAGATCTTTTGGTCATCTGATGTGAAAAATACTGGCGATTTAACAGTAACAAACAGTGTACAGTTTCTGCTGTATTCCTTTCCTTTTTCTGTTTACATGTTGTCTGAGCAGCACAGAAGAGAAAAAATATGAATGAGAGCAGCTTGCAAGTTATAATTCTGGAAGGCCTCGGGGGTCTTGGGTCAGCGCGGGTGACTTATGTGCACCAGTGAGTAAAGCGTTCCATCGCTAGCCTTTGGGGACGGCACCCAAGCCCCGTTCTGCACAGAGGAAGTCTCGGTTCGGTAGATGTGTGCTTGGGCCTTGAAGCAGCCAAACCGGCTGGTGAGCATGAAAAAGTCCCTTTTGAAGGTTTTAGTGAAGAAGGAGTAGAGAAAGGGGTTGGAGCATGAGTTGATGGGATAAAAGAGCACCAGCAGCACCTTGGCGTGGGACACGGTGATGAGTGGCAACTTGAGTGCTGCTGAGATGGCGAAGAAAGAGATTGGTGCCATGCACAGGAAGTCGGTGAAGATGAGCACGGCCATGCGCTTGGCGATGCGCATGTCGGCATTGGCGGGGACGAAAGCGGGGTTGCGCACTGCAAGGTAAATGCGCAAGTAGCACACACACACAACCAGGAAGGCAGCCGCGTTGAGCAGGAGGAGAATCACGACGTAGCCCTGAGACAGTGGTGTTTCCACATCCATAGGGAGACAGATGCTGGTTTTCATATAACTGCTAACCCCCAGCATTGGCAGCAGGGCAGTGATTATGGCAAAGACCCAACCCACAGCCATGACAGCACAGGCATGATGCAAGTGCAACTGCCGCTCCAGCTGCATGGCGTATGTGATAGTGTGCCAGCGCTCCAGCGTGATGGCAGTCAGCGTGTACACAGAAAGCTCACTGGCGAAGACAGTGAGGAAGCCGGCAGCCCGACAGCCGGGGCCTGTTTGCCAGTCGATGGCGTGATTGTAGTACTGTGAGCGGGTTTGGATGTCCACAGCGGCAATCATGAGAAGGTAGATGCCCATGCAGAGGTCGGCGAAGGCCAAGTGGCACATGAAGAACCTGGGTACGGTCAGCTTGTAGCGGCTGCAGAGGAGCACCAGCAGAACGGCAGAGTTGCCAATGATGGCCAGCACGCTGATGAACCAGATAAGGACCCGCAGGAAGGTGAAGCCCATGATGTCCTCACATGGGTTAAAAGCGTCTGGTTTAGGGT
The DNA here is from genome assembly GCA_032718565.1 of Distichodus sexfasciatus. Classification (NCBI taxonomy): domain Eukaryota; kingdom Metazoa; phylum Chordata; class Actinopteri; order Characiformes; family Distichodontidae; genus Distichodus; species Distichodus sexfasciatus. The sequence goes on along the minus strand of JAVGVS010000021.1, from coordinate 3,814,918 downwards.
AGCAGCTCACCTCTATCACGTCCTTGCAGTGCTCTTCAAAAAAGTAGGGCTCCAGATTACGGGCAGCAGGGTTGTTGCACAAATGATTCTTTTCTGACCTACGCACACAAAACACACAGTCCGTTTATGGTAAGTAATGTTCTTATCAGTATAATTTTATGACGCATGCACCACACACGGCTTCTGCTCCAACGTGATATGCTTGTTAGTGATGGTGGTGGCCTATGGTATTGAGTGCTTGAATCAGTCAACCAGACTTCTTTGATGGGGAGTTCCAGGTATTTCGGCTCTAGTGGGGATGTAACCTTGGTGGTGGTCCTGCGAGAGTGACTTGTCAGAGCCAAGGTGTTAATTGTGGTGTGAATTGTTAGGGTCACCTGAGCCAAGGTGTGAACTAAGTCAATTAGATCACATTTAAAGTGTCTGTAAAGGGATCTCAATACTTAAACCATCCCATTTGTTCAATGACAGTCATTCCAGTTGGACATGGATGACCTCTTTCCTTCTGTTTCAAACCATCTGCCTTCTCTAACCAAATGTGAACATTCGTGTCCTCAAATGAGTGTCCCTTTTGCTGTAAGTGAAGGTGTACAGCTGAGTATTGTACCTGTGAGCTGACTCTTCTTTGAGATGAGAGGTGAAAGATCCTCAAGAGCCTAAAAGAAGATCAATCAATTTTGATTCAAGCACTCAAGGCCACCATGTCCTGGACGACAGACTCTATATAGACATTGTGGCCTAGTAGTAGGATACTTGGCTATGAACCAAGAGGCTGTGGATTCAAGTCTGGCTCTATTCTACCTCTAGTTCTTTCACTATTGATCTTCCGAGCAGGACCCTTAACCCCAAGTTGCTCCATAGAGGCTATGTAAGAAATATAAGACACTCTGGTTAGAACCACCTGATCAGTGCAGAAAAACATAAAATGCAGGCTGTCATGGGTCACTCACTTGTTCTTTTTGAAATTTTTGAAGGCGCAGCAGTGGCTGGGGTAGGTGAGGTTGGCCTGGGTGAGTTCGGTGAATAGCTCCAGTCTGGGTAACCATTTGAGAGAATAGACGGAGGTGGCGATCAGCAATTTCAGGCTCTGCAGCATGCTTTCAGGTAAGCTGCTGATTGCTGTACGGGAGATGTCCCTGTACAAACAGGAATATCACATTCAGGTATGATATACATTCTCAAATCAAATAAAGCTAAACCTTTGTTCAATTGTGGTGTAGCAGATGTTTAATACATTTCACTGATGCAGTTGCTGGCTTTTGCATGAATATTAAATTAAGTGACATTTTATAGTGATGCCAATGTGGATTAAATTAATAGAGAAACTATAAAAATACCTCTACAAGAGTTCATTACCCATGAAGCAATTCTCCCAGAGAACTGTGTAAGATGTGGATAAAGGGACAGTTCAAGGATAATCAAATTTACACTGATTTTCCACTTGGCTCAAATGAAGTTGGTCAACCAAGGTAGGTTTGCCACCCAGATTTCTCTTCTATAGTGCTGCACTGGAGCTGTTTATGTATATGTGATCAGCAGTGTTGGGCATGGGCAAAGTAATTAGTTATAGTTATTGGTTACTTCTCCCCAAAAGTAACTGAGTTAATAACTGAGTTACAACATTATAAAAGTAACTAGTTACCAGGTAAAGTCACTACTGCGTTACATTAAAAAAAAAAAATCTAATATGTCAAAGAATTTGGATACCCCTGCTTAAATGTAAGCTCTGCTGATGAGAGGTGCTTCATGAAAGTAGAATAGTTTATGACAGACGAGAAGAAAACTCTTTCTTCCTGAACAAAATCTACAATTTGCATATTAATTCTTGCATTTCATCTCAGTGAGGCAAACGTTCTCTAGGTTCGCCATTGCTGCGTGTCTATCTTGGTCGGTTGTGTGTGCGACTGTGCGCGTGTTTGTGTGTGAACGCCCGCCCAACTCTGCCTCTGATTGGCTTACCATGAAATTTTACTCTTCCTTAGCCAATCACCATCACTTATTCCCTTGTGTTGCCCCTTCCTCCATCAAAGAAAATTAAAGACTTGTGACAGCCTGGTCGGATGAAAACAGCTTTATAGTATAGTCGCACAAATGGTAACGGTGTTGTAAAGATGGAAAGAGTAATCCATTAGATAACCCGTTAATGAAAAAATAAAGCCGTTAGTAACGCCATTTATTTGTAATCCCGTTATTCCAGTGGTCACAAGCTTCCACTGCCACAAACATTATCACTTTTCCACAGCAAATTGAAGAAAAAAACTGGGCACCAAATGTTTCTTCATTAGACTGCAGACTACTTTAGATGCAAATGGTTAATATGTATTGGGTGTATTTTTACAATAACATTTCTCATAAATTGCTCTCTTAATGTTGTGCGTTGCCTCTCCTTGTGATAAAGTGCCGTAGATGCGGAGCATGCAAGAGACTGTAATTGATACTGGTAGAGGGCAGAAAGTGCACAGACTTGATTGATTTTTAGATGAAGAACAACATGAGCCCTGGTGTAAAAGCTCCTACTGCACTGTCATACTGCCTGCAGGCTGAATTTATTGTTGACTCTGAGAGCTGGCCATGCTTACAGAACGATGGGGCCTTCAGCTCCTATGAAGGCATGGTTGTGGATATGTTTAAGCTTCTGATTTCCCATGAGAAACCTGAGGGTAATACAAGGTTTTGTCAGATGAAGTTGGCATAATTATAGTAATGTAAATCTGTTATTTTGGACAGAAAAAGAACAGATAAACTCACAGCTTCTCCATTTTGGTACCATTGAAGGCACTTTGCTCCACGTTGGCGATCCCATTTTTTGTCAGTCTTCTAATAGAATGGGTTGTGAATCAGGAATTAGAGAGGTGTGGAGACGTAAATAATTATACTTTTGAAAATACTTACAGTTCAGTTATTGTACCACTTGTAAGTCCAAGGAAAGCATTGATGGGTATCACTTCTATGTTCATGTTATCTTGTAGGTCTCTAAAAAGTAGGACAGGAATTGGAGATCTGGCAGTGATTCATATTTTATTAACATCCTGATAGAGTTGAAGTGTGTGTAAATGGACAGCAGAAACTCATTATGAATTGTTCATATGAACTCAAACTCCATGGTTTTTGGTAAATATCTACAGGTCAAACGGAATCTAAAATACTAGAGCTCAGAAATTTAATGCAATATATTAAACATACAACAAAAACTCAAGTGCAGAAGACTGGATCTTGGAGAAGTCAGGCAGAATTGTGAGACCAGTATTTGAAATAGTCCTGAAACACACACAGACACACATACATGAGCCTACAGATGCACATCTAGTAAAACTGGTTCATCAATAAAAGATTTATATTTTGGGCTTTGTTTCCTGTGAGAAATGTTTGTTTTATATGGTAATGGTTGCTTGTTTGGGTCATTGTGTCTTTGCTGAGATTTTACAGGGCTTTTAACAGGGCCTTTAGACAGTAAATCACATGGGAATATCCTCCCTTCACCCTGGAGCAAAATGCAAAACTAGGATACATAGAGAAGAGCAACACTCACAGATATCTCAGTTTTGGAAGTCCCCAGAAGGTGTCTTCATGCATTGTCAAAAGGTTTTTGGATTTAGTAATTATTCTGTTGACACAAAGAGTTCAAGATTTTACTGGCACTAATAAAATATAAATATATAAAATATAAAATATTTGTTTAATGTTTATTGTATTTTTAATTGGAGTTTTATAAATGTTACTGTCAGGGATTATACACCTGTAGCAAAAATGTTTTTACATTGTCAGAATGGATAAAAGAGAACAATGATAGTTTCCTCCAAGGCTTGCAGCTGAAACGTACATCTGTTCTAGTTTGGTGAGGTTTGCAAACGCGTAGGCTCCGATATGCTGGAGGGCACCGTTCTCAGACACCATTCTGCAAGAGTGAGAACATTGGTAATGATCATTTAACACAGACATTATCAGTGCTATACAAACAACAACAGTAGTGATTCAGCTGGAAATATCTCCCTTTTACATGGCATCATCTCTAGACTGCTGCATGATCCATAAAGAAATAGCATGAAACTACTAATGCAGCAGTCATAAATGTTGTTAGTTGTAAAAGCATATTTTTGAAAGAAGCTGTACGGTTTAAAATATCCATTTTCTTCTCATTCTACTCCTGCTTTTCAGCAATTGATTTCTTCTTTGTCTTGGCTCTTCTCAACACATCATGTTCTATATCAAAGACTAAACATGCTCAATTAAGACTAAATACTACATACTGGTATTAGGTTTCACATAAAACCTAAATCAAATAAAATGGAACTGAAATACTTACAGTATAATAAATCTTCTTAGACATGTTGATCTTGGACCATGATTTTTAGATTTATCATTAAATTCAATTTCTCATTTTAGTAGTAGGGCACAGAGACCAATCAAATACACACACACGCACACGCACACACACACACACACACACACGCACACACATACTCACTCACATTCTCTTAAGCTCATGAAGCGATGAGATGGCTCCTTGGGGAAACACAGTAATCTGAGTGAGTTTGATCTCCCTGCTCAGAAACACAAAACCAAATTATTCTTTTTTCAGAAACAGCTCTGTACATGAACAGACCGTTTACTCCCTGCAGAATTTTTAACCATTTTATAACCAAAACATTTGTATGCTTATTTTACTTAGTTACTTTACTTGTTATTAATTTGTAGAACACAACTTGCATTTTAGACATTTTTTGCCTCATTTAATATTTCAGATAAAAACACTTAGTCTGGACATTTTACTGTGTGTTAACATGTGTCATGAACATTGATTAGATCTCTAGTAGAGGATGGTGTAATTACAAATATCGAAATAATTATTACCTATTATTATTATTATTATTA